>CM066041.1:224553723-225124662 GCA_033557465.1 Ichthyophis bannanicus | reverse complement strand
ATCCGTCTATCATCAGCAAGAACTGGTGAGACCCTGGCATGGGCATTTGCCTGAAGCGGACACACCTAGCAGCAGCTGCGAGCCAATACTAGGTTACACCTTCGGTCATCCAATGGTCCAATTAACACATGAACAGGTGGGTTGTTTTTTTTTTGCCTACGAATGTACTTTAAAAAGTTTTTATTATGCGTTTTTGCTTCCACAGCAAGCGTTTTTTTCAATTCTCTTTGCCTGTTTTATTCAATGCCTTGCATCTAACTTGCCAGTGACTATGTCGTTTCCCCTGTTCAATCATTTGGATACTATTTCCTTCGCCGGAAAGATGCTTTTTTGGCCCTTTACTAAGCGAAGCAGGAAGGAGAGAAAGAGACAAGAGAGAGAGAGAACTCATTGACACATCAAGATTAAGGTTTTTAAAAGACAGGATGGGCAATTTTTTGCGTCTTCCGTCCACTAGTATGACTAGTGCCCACCCCCCAGCATGGAGAAAGCGTAGTAGTAGTCACCTGCTACAGGCAGGTGGGGGATCTCAGAGGACAACATGCAGAAAAGAAAATTAGTCTTCACATAAGCGGCTAGGAAGAGAAATCAGTACAGGGATGGAAGCCCATGCATTGAACGATTCAACAGCATCCAATAGGGAAAGCCTTTGGAGCATCCCCAATGGGCCTGTGCTGCGGCCTTCCTGGCCTTTGCTGGACTTCTCTCCCTCCTCAGATGAGTTTGTAGCTGAGATAAAAAGGAGAGAAAACCCTACAAAATCCTAGGGGAGGAAGGTGGGTTGTTGAAGACTAAATGCATGCTGTTCCCGGAGAGCATCTGTGACAGGTGAGTAAACTATGCTATCTCCAGAAACAAGCAGGAATGCTAGGATTAAATATGGGACTCCCTAGATCCCAGATGCCAGAGAAATGCCCCCAGAATCGGTAGACTTGCCTCAGGAACAGGCCTCAAGCGGGTATGGAATCCTTCATGGATGTCTGGCATTCAAAAACTTCTGGGACGGGAGGGCAGGAGTTTACCTAAGTCTGAAAGAGGTGGGGCGTACAGCCTGACCAAACATGGCATCCTGGCAGGAGTCCTTTGTCAAGACAGTACTGAGCAGCAACAAGGTAGTGTTACCGGAAGAAAGGTGGCTGCTTGACAAAATTTAGCAAATGGCAACAGAACATAGGTCTGCGGTCAAGGCAGCCATGGCACAAACATTATGGGACCTTCAAGGGATATTCCTGCCTTATCAAACAAATGAAAATACAATCTGATATCAAGTTAGTAAGGGTACATGTGGATATCGGCAACCACAAGTGACTTGTGATCAAAGGAAATGAACAACAGAGCCTTTACTTGTAATCAGAAAGTTTTTTGCGATAAAATGTTAAGGCCAGTTTACAGTCAGGGTTATGGAAGGTTGCCTCGGCCCTAGAGGAATGCAGTCTAGGAAAAAAGACAGGAGGTAAACAGATGATTGAGATGGAAAAGATACCACCTCTGGAATGAAATGGGGGCTACTCCTACAAACCACCTTACAATGGTGGGTAGTAAAGGTAGGTCTGGCCACCAACGCCTGAAGTTCACAGATGCGTCTAGCCTGAAATTGAGAGCCACACAGGAAGATAATCGTATAAGACACAAACTTTCGTGAGGTTGTGGATTATAAAGGTTAAAAAGGCAGTTTAAGGAGAGAGCTGTCCTAAGACAACACTAAGATACTCATTCCAATGATGGTGGCCTGATGGGACGCTAATCAATAAGAGCCCTCTCATGAAATGTGTTGCAAGCGGTTGTGAGGAGGATAGGCTGCCCATCCAAGGGATGGTGAGAAGCAAGCAATTTCACTGAGATGAAACATCAACCGAGTTAGTCTTGCGACCAGAGGACAAAAGATGGGAGATAGTTGAAGGAGAGCTTCCACAGGAGCTGAGCAAGGAATTAAGATCCTTTTGGGAAACACCCAATGGAGAAACCACCACCACTTGAAGTCATAGCAATGTCTGGTGGACGGTTGCCTTGAGGCTAGCAAAGATCTGACTTTAATTCTTGAGGAAGGTTCAAATATTACCGACAACACTACCACTCTCAGCAGCCAAGCCATAAGATGGAGAGGATATGCGGATTGGGATGGGGGAGCAGCTTCCCTTCTTACGGGGAGAGGAGATCCGGAGCTGACCCGAGACTCAGGGGGCTAGTCTGGGACCAGAACGTAGCAGGAGAGGGAGGAAAACACGATTGGCCTAGGGCTCATGAGGATCATGTGGCCCTTGTCTGCTTGAAGCTTGAAAAGCATTTTGGGATTCAGGGGTATGGGAGGAAAGGTATACAGGAACAACTGATCCAGTGAAGGTGGAAACGTATCCAACTGTTAGAGGCTGGACACTGGGGATCTGGTTGCCAAAAAATGAGGTAGTTTCTAGTTTTGGCATTTTGCAGCGTGGCAAAAACGGTCTATCTCCAGTGTTTCCCAGATACGCTGCTTGGAAGTGGTATTCGATGAGCCAAGGCAAAGAATCAAAGATGGAGAGCCTCCTTGCAAAGGCCACAAGAGTCTGTTATCCCATGCTTGTTTAGGTAGAGTAGAAACATAGCTGCTTGACTGTTCATCTGAACGAGAACTCTATGGCCTTGTAGATGCTGGAACACTGAGGGAACTGAAGATGGCCACAAAGCTCCAGTTAGATTTATCTGGAGCGGAGGGAATTCGGCTCCATCCAGTGGACCTGAGGGAGGGAGAGCAAGAGTCCAAGTGGGCACCACAGCACAGTTTGGAGGCATCAGTTGTTCAAGATACATGATGTCGGAGGCATCTGAAAAAGGTGACCATACGAGAAGAGTTCCTGGGGTAGACCATCACAGAAGGAAGTCGATAAGACTGTATGACTTGAATCTAGTTCTTGAAGGCCCCGGAGATCTGCTTCCATTGGGAGGCCCAAAAGGCCATTGAGAGTCCACATGTGCAGACGGGCAGATGGAACTACATGTACTGTGGAGCCAATATGACCTAGAAGTTGGGAGCATCTCCCTGGCCGAGAGAATTGGTCTGAGCCTTACTTGAGATGGTAACTGTACCAATCGAGTACAAGCAGTCCTGGGGCAGAAATGCCCTTGACCATCGAGTGTCTAGAAGAGCTCCTATGGAATTCTAGTGTGAGTGGGAACTAGATGGGATTTTGGAAGATTTATTCCCAAATCCGGCAGTACAGCGTTGTATGATGGAGAAAGAAATAGATGAACCTCTTGTGAAGTGGCTGCCATTATTAGAAAGTAATATAAGTAAGGGAAGCGAGGAATATTCCGAGATTCCTTAGCATCATGCAGCTAATGGACCGCCATACACTTTGTGAAGACTCTTGGGGCAGAGAGGCGGAGTCTGAAGGGGACTCTGTATTGATAACGCTTTCCTTGGAAGATAAAACAAGATACCTCTGGACTGTTCTGGATGAATGAGGATGTGAATATGTGCTTCTTTTAGATATAGGGAACAGAGCCCATAATCACTCTGGAGATAAGGAAGAAGGGTTACTAGTCAGACCACTTTGAATTTTTCTCGGCACTAGAAATTTGTTTAGGTTCCTGAGGTCTAAGATAAGTCTGTACCCTCCATTTTTCTTTGGTATGAGAGACAAGTAAGATTTATAGAATCAATCCACCTGTTGGGATGTTGGAAACCTCTTCTATGGAACACTCTGACAGAAGAGTGTGGAAACTAGTAACTGTAGAAGAGCCAGTGAGTGAGGGAGGGTTGAGAATGATATTCCCACACTAGAGTGGAGGGGGGCGGGGGTGCTTTGCAGATTGAAGCTTGTTAACTTCTCGCACTATGGTTAGTGTCCAACTCTGAGGTGGTAAGATTGCCATCTGTGGGCATAATGGCAAAGTCTGCCTGCTATGTGGAAGGAGTGGGGGTTCTCAAGAGGCAGGGTGGACTATGTTCTCTAGGAAGACGACAAAAAGCCCGGCGCAAACTGGGTCTGCGCAGCTCAGTTGGGGTTTTGGAGCCTGTGGCTTCTTCTGTTGACTTAGGAGGCTGTTGCTTCCTCTGGGTAACCTTAGGTTGGTATTGAGAAGTTGGAGGGTTGGTAAAGAAGAGTAAAATTTCTTCTTATTATCACAGAAAGGCTTCTTTGCTGCAGTTTTCTTATTGTCAGGGTTGGAATAGTAGTCGACTTTGGAAAGTCTGTTAAGGATCATATTCTCAGACGCTGGGGGGATTATCTTGTCAATCCTTTCCAAACAGGTTTATCACCAGTACAGGGAATATTAACCAGCGTGTCTTGAAACCACTGTTCAAGGTATGATTGCCTGGAGCCATGACAATCCTACATGCCCCAATACAGATAGAAGTTGCTCTGCTAGTTGACTTTCAAAACAATCAAAGGGTGACCTGTTGACAAATTTGGAAACATTCTGGGCCACGTTCTGGACTAATGTAAGGTAGTCTGGCCTCGTATCATCTTCCCACAGATGACGAGAGTCCAGATTCCTAGTTACTCCCTAAGGAAAGACCCATATAGGGATATGGAATCGAGGGGTTCCCGATTCCTTGCTCGAGGGATTGGAGGGAGTGCAGTCTTAGAAACTTTTAATTTGACGCACAGCTGATTCCACTACCATTGAGTGGCGTGGGAAGCACTGCGTTTTCTGGAACCTGGGAGCTTTCTGGTACTTGATTACATGGTATTGAGTCGTTGAGTACAGGAGGAGAAAATGTGTGGTGAGGGGCGGTTTCCACATCTAGAAGACATAAGATCCTGGACGTATTCAACGCCTCTTTGGGAGCGATAGGATATTGGAGAAAGAGTAGTTACTACCTGTAACAGGTGGTTATCCAGGAGCAGCAGGAGCAGTCCTCACATATAGGGGACCGTCGGCGCCGCACGGACCCTCGCGGAGCAATTGTCCCCAGCTTTCAAAGAAAGGACTTTGGGAATGCAGCGCGCATGCGCGGTCCACTTCAGCCCAAGGGTGCCATCATGCTAAGTCTGATGACCATAGGCTAAAAGACAGCCAAAAAAATTAGCCAAAAATGAAATGAAAGGACTGCAATTCCAAGGGGGAGGAGGGAGACGATTTGTGAGAACAGATTCCTGAACTGCTCCTGGAGAACACATGTTAAAGGTGAGTAACTACTCTTTCGGCCAGGGGACCAAAAGCAGTAAGTCAGTGCCTCATATATGGGACTCCCTAGCTTAAGGATAACGGCGACCTCAAGCGGAAAAAAAAAAAAAAAAAAAAATGAGCTCCCTCAAGCTCAGTAGCACACGGAGAGGAATGAATCTTCTCTGAAAACGCCCCCGGCTTGGTAGCCCAACACCAGGGGCCGGAGGGTAGGAGTCTGCCCTAAACCTCAAAGAGATTATGGAGAGGGACTGCCTGTCAGAACAGCAATGTCCCTGCAGGAACTCCCTATCCAGGCCGGAATGGGACGCAAAAGTCTGGGCCTTGAAGCACCAAGTAGCGGCCCGGCAGATCGTCTGCCAAGGAACAGCAGCGGAGATGAGCCACTGACGCAGCCTTCGCCCTAACACGATGAGCCGTGACTCGGACCCCCTCCAACGAGAGGGCGGCCACCCATAAGGCCCAAGCGATACAGTCAGCAACCCCATATGGACGAAGTACGTAGCGTGGAGACAGGGAAGCCCCAACTTATTGGGGTCAAAAGAAACGAAGAGCCTGAACAAGCCCCTCCGATGCTCAGCGCTACGGTCAAAGTAGAAGGACAAGGCCCTCCTACAGGTCCAGAGTATGCAGGACCATCTCAGCCTGGCTGGCGTGCGGCCTGGGAAAGAAAGGGTCGTACTAGAGAACCCGTACCCTCCTGGTTTGGAGATGAAAAGGAGAAAACCACTTTTGGAAGGAAAGAAACTCTAGGGTGAGTCCGTAAGACTACCCGATTCCTGTAGAAAACCTATTTTAAGGAAGGATCAGATACTAGGGCCTGCAGTTCACTAATGCGCCTAGCAGAGGTAAGGGCTACCAAAAAACATGTTTTCCAGGAGAGAAAACGAAGAGGGCAGGTAACCATAGGTTCAAAGGGCGGACAGGTAATCCGCTATAAGACCACATTCAGATCCCACTCTGGGGCTGGTGGGCGGCAAAGGAGGCTTAAGGAGAAGGCGGCCTCGGAGAAAACGAGCCACCAAAGGGTGGTTGGAAAGAGGCCTGCCGTCCACCGGTGCGTGATGCGCAGAGAGGCACTGAGGTGGACCCTGACAGAGTTGGACTTAAGGCCAAGGTTGGAGAGGTAAAGCAAATATGCAAGACCACTGCCACCAAAGCAGGAGAAAGGATTCTCAGAATCTGAGCACACCACACAGAGAACCGACGCCACTTAAGAGCGTAGGACTTCCGGGTGGAGGGCCGCCTGGAGGCCAAGACGACCTCTTCCACCTTCCGAGGCAGCAGGAGGGGAGCAAGGACTACCCTTTCAGCAGCCAGGCCATCAGATGAAGTGACCGGAGGTTGGGGTGTAGGAGAGTCCCCTGATCCTGTGACAGGAGATCTGGTTGAAACCCCAGGGGAAGAGGAGTGTCCACCGCCAGCTGCATCAGAAGCGGGAACCAGGGCTGTCTCGGCCACCGGTGAGCCACTAGGATCATCGAGGCTCTGTCTCTGAGAACCTTGAAGAGCGTCCGAGACTCCAGTGGCATGGAGGAAAGGCATACAAGAGGCCTGTGGACCATGGAATCAGAAAAGCATCCGCCGCTACTCTGAGAGGATGCGGTTGTCGAGAGCAGAATCTGGGAAGCTGCCGGTTCAGAGGACTGGCAAATAGATCCATGGTGGGGAGGCCCCACTTGAGAAAGATCCCGCTGAACCAACAACGGATCCAATCTCCACTCGTGTGGTTGGAGGACCCTGCTCAGCTTGTCTGCCAGGTAATTTTCTTGACCTGGGAGATAGACAGCTTTGAGGATTATGCTGTGAAGGGACGGCCCAAGAGCACAGTTTTTTGTGCCTCCTGACAGAGAAGGAAGGAGCCTGTGCCTCCTTGTTTGTTCATGTAGAACATTGCAACTTGATTGTCCGTCTGGACCAGCACAGACTGGTGATAAGTCAGCTGGGAGAAGGCTCTCAGAGCAAGCTCGATGGCTCTGAGCTCTAGGAAGTTTATCTGCTGAGCAGACTCCCAAGGAGTCCAGAGGCCTTGAGTACATGTCCCTTGGCAATGTGCTCCCCAACCCAGGAGAGAAGCATCGGTTGTCAGCACCTGAGAAGGCGGAGGAGATTGAAAATCCACTCCCAGCACTAGGTTTGGCAGATGAAGCCACCACCGCAGAGAAGAGACCAGCAGGTCGGATACCTGTACTGAGTCCGACAGGCTCCCCGTGGCCTGATGCCATTGAGTGCGAAGGCACCACTGAGCAGGTCGCATGTTCAGGCAGGCATTGGGGGGTCACATGACCGTGGAAGCCATATGGCCGAGCAGTCTCAGAAATTGCCTGGCAGAGACTAGGGAATTGCTGTGAAAGTGGCTGGCGAGATCCATGAGCCTGTGGGTCCTGTCTAGAGGCAGGAAGGCCTGCGCCTGAAGTGTGTTCAACCTGGCGCCTATGAATTCGAGATTTTGAGAGGGGAGCAAAGTGGACTTTGCGAAGTTTATGACAAATCCCAAGTGCTGGAGTAGAGTCACAGTGCGATGAGTGGCCTGAGTGGCCTCTTGGGAAGACTGGGCTCTGATGAACCAGTCGTTCAGGTATGGAAACACAAAAAGGCCTTGAAGTCGTAGATAGGCCGCCACCACTGCTAGGGATTTGGTGAACACCCTGGGGGCGGAGAATAGGCCAAAGGGCAGTACCCGGTACTGGTAATGATTTCCTCCCACAACAAACCTGAGATATTGTCTGTGATCTGGATGGATAAGGATGTGAGTATACGCATCCTTTAGATCTAAGGAGCATAGCCAGTCTCCCTGCTGGAGGTAGGGCAGCAGAATTCCAAGGGTAAGCATCTTGAACTTTTCCCTCTCCAGGAACTTGTTGAGGTTCCGCAAGTCCAGGATGGGTCTGAGGCCTCCTGTTCTTTTTGGTATCAGAAAGTACCTGGAATAAAACCCGTGACCTCTCAGGTGGTGGGGCACCGGTTCCACAGCCTGTTCCTGAAGAAGACTTGCTAACTCCTGAAGGAGTAAGTCCCTGTGCAGAGGGAGTCTTGGAGGCTCCCCTGGAAAGTAGGAGGGAGGTACCTGGTGAAAGTGTAGAAGATACCTTTCTGAACTATATGAAGCACCCAAGTATCTGAGGTGATGGCTGACCACCTGTGGGCAAAGTGGACCAGCTGGCCTCCTGTGCTGAGAGAGACCAGCGGAGGGAAGAGGCTATGCTGACGGAGTCAAAAACCCCCACCCTGCTGAGCAGGGGCTGGTGTTGTGGGCTCGGGGGCCTGCTGCTACGGGACCCATTACCCTGTCCCTTGGCCTGCTGACCCTGTTGGGGAGCTTGCTGAGGCCTGATAATGAGGGTAGTGTTTATTGGCAGCCGCCTTCCTCGGGTAAAAGGGCTTTTTTTCCCGAGCCCTTCTTCTTCTGAGAAGGGGCAGAGGTTTTTCTGGACAGCCGAGTCCTGGTGAGAGTCTCGGTCTTGATCTGTGCAGCCTTTTCAGCCATGGGCTTGCCAAAGAGGTTTTCACCTCTGAAGGGGACATCGACCAACTTGTCCTGTACCCATGGCTCGAGGTCGGATGACTGAAGCCAAGCCTGTCGGCGGGCACCGATGCCGGCTCCGGCTACTCGAGCCGATGCTTCGAGCCATCATAGGCTGCTCGAGAGATAAACTTCAAGCACTCCCGAATACCAGTGGACAAGGCCTGGAACCTCTGCAAAGGTTCCTCGGAGAGACCAGCAGAGAACCCGACAATTTCCTTTGCCAGGTCTCGGAGATACATGCCCATATAGAGCAGGTAGGTCTGGACTTGACAAGCAAGCATAGAGCCCTGGAAGCACTTCCTACCGATGGCATCCAGGTTCCGGGCCCTCCCAACCGGGAAGCACCGAAGAGTGCCTCTTCTGACTCTTGAGTCGATGCATGGCCCGAATTCCACCACCATGGAATGGTGCGGTAATTGTGCCTTTTGGAACCCGGGGCTCTGGCGGACTCGATAGATGGAATCGACCCGCTTGCTTAACACTGGCGCCGACGCCGGGCTCTCCCACATGCGGAAGAGAAGTCGCTCCAGCATCGGAGGAACCGGTACAGTAAAAGCCTCCTTCGGGGGAGAGTCATACTGGAGGGCATCGAGCTCTTCGGCTCGAGGCTCCTCCTCGGGATCCGTGGGGAATGCCAAGGCCTTGGCCATATCCCGCACGAAGTCCGAGAACTGGGTGTCCTCCGGGGGGGAACGTCTCCGAGGTTCGGACTCGGGTGAGTCCGATGGGACGCACCGAGTCCGAAAAGTACCCGGGGACTCTTCGTCCTCTGTCTCCCAGCCCGACTCCTTGGTGGAGGAATCGAGCGGTTCCGTTGAGGCCGGCAGTGTGATGCCCTCCGCCCCGACGCCGAGGTTGGCGTCGACGACCTCGGTCCCGAACGGGAGGCCGAGGGAGACCCGTGACCGAGGATCGACTCGAGCTCGCATGGACTCGAGGATCGGCTCGGTCTCTGGGGTTCGACTTGGACATCGACGTCCCCGGTGGTTGGGGCAGATGCACCGGCGAGGCCAGTGATCAATGCCCGCTGCTGGTCCATGAAGGCAGCGAAACCTCTCTCCAAGGCCATCAACCTGAGTCCGAGCTCAGGAGACCCAGCAGCCCCCGACTCGGGCCCCGACTGCGTCGGGCCCGACGTCGGCTCCTTCGGAGGCGAGTCCACGAGGACTACAGTACTCACGTGTCCAGGAGACTCCATCTCGAGACGAGGATGTTTCGAAGGCCTCTCCGACTCCGAGGACCCGGGACGGCTATTGGGCTATGCGACCTGGCCCTCGAGGAACCAGGAGCGTCCACCGACGCCGCCCTCGCGGGTTTCTTTTTCCTATGATGTTCCCGGGCAGGAGACCCCCGCTGAGAGGAACTCCGACGATGCTCAGGACCGGAGTCCCGGGACATCGAAGCCTCTGACAAGGTCCGGGCCTGGCCGGACGCGGAGTCAGAGAAGAGTCGTTCTTTTGATGCTGCCGACTCAACGCTTGGGAGGAAATTTTGCCACATGGACCACAGATTATTGGGTCATGATCGGGTCTGAGGCAGCGGAGGGCAGCAGTCGTGTGTGTCGGTAAGAGACATAAGTTTCTTACACCGATCACACACTTTTTAAAACCCGCTGGCAGCCTTCGGTGGAAAAAGGGCCCCTGCGAGGTCAAAAGACAGAGCTGCCAGTGAAAAAGAAAAATGGCGCGAACGCTAGTCACGAAGGACAAAAAACGAAAAAATAACGAACGGACTCGATACCGGCGTTATCGGATCCGGGCGGGAAAAGGATCCGGCGTCGAACCGAGAAAAGAATAGTAAATAAAATCAACTTTTTCAGCGGCGATCACAAACAGCGTCTGTAGGGCCTCCGCGGAAAAAAGAAGACTGAGCAAGATGGCACCCTTGGGCGGAAGGGGACCACGCATGCGCGCTGCAATTCCCAAAGGCTTTCTTTGAAAGCTGGGGAAATTGCTCCGTGAGGGCTCCGTCGGCGCCGACGTCACCCATATGTGAGGACTGACTTCCTGCTTGGTCCTGGAGAATGCCCAACTCCTCTGCTCTGGGTTCTTTCTTCGATGTAGGAGTAATGAATAGCCCCCGTGCCATATCCTTGATAAACTCTTGGAAAGACAAATCTCTCCTAGATTGGCCACTGTTGGAAACAGAATGCTGGGCTTGATGGACCTTGGTCTGACCCAGTATGGCATATCTTATGTTCTTATGACATGCGCCGTTTGCGGCGGCGATGGTGAGAGTTCCTATTGAAGACTTTGCATCTCTCGGGTTACTGAATGATTCATCATCCAAAGAATCGGTAGAGAATCAAGTATCAACGGGAGCAATGCTCCTGTTCTTGCAAGGCCTGGTACCAATCGAGATTGGTATCGGCTTTAGAGACTTGGCACACCGGTAATCGGGAATGGACTTGAGAGCCAGTATGAGCGGAAGCGTGCCAAGAGGCATGAAGTCCGATGCCGACTGCATGGACATAGTTGACAGTACCGGTACCAACGATACTGCCGGTAATGAACTGACTAGTACCGACGCCTCTAACAGAGATGCTAGATTCCTCTCAACGGCCAAGATCACATTTGAACAGCATTAAATGACGTGACACTTTCGATGATCTATTGTCAGGCTACTCACAAAGTCACCTCTAGCCTTTTAAACTATGCCATATCATCTCAGTATTGCTAGTTTCCCTGCTTGAATGTCAATATATTCTGCAAGCCTATAATTTTCTGTACTGTCTGTTTTGCACTACAAGCCTATAAGTTTTTGTACTGTCTCTAGATTGCACATCTCACCAAATTAGACAATGCCACAGCATGTAAACTATGTCAACATAGTCTGCTAGCCTGTAATATTTGTTGTACCGTCTCAGTATTGCAAGCTTCCCAACTTGAATGTCAATATAGTTGCTAGCCTGTAATATTTCTTGTACCACCCCAAGACTGCACATCTCATCAAAATTTATCAAGGTCACAGCATGTAAACTGTAATTGTTCAATCTTGCATCCTCGTAGAACTGCTCTCACATTCTGAAGGATACCCTCTCTATACTGTGCCTCGTATCTGCACTATCTACACCTTACTACTCCAACATCGCTCTTCACCACCTCGTAGCCACAATCTATCGCACGCAATCCAAACCAATAGAATGGCACTCCAGATCGCGGTCATTTCTTAGCTTCTACCTTCTCACCCACTGGCTTGGAACATCCCAGGCCCTCTACACGTCACATGGCAAGATTCCAATCCTGAATAGCCATGGAAAAAGATGGAATGGTCCCCCACACTTCAACCCAGGAAATGACGCGCACACGCGCCACTCCCCACCTGATACATGGTTTGCACTCCAGATATCTAAAACACCCAGCCAGGAAAAACCTTTTGAGATGCCGACCCCTAACATGTGCCATCATCAACGCACGCTCCATCCGCAACAAATGGCCTGTGATCCAAGACTGTATCTCATTTTATGACCTTGAGATACTCATGATAACTGAAACATGGCTCTCCTCTGAAGACAACGTCCTCCTTAACCAACTCCTACCCCCCAATTTCTCCATCCACACGAAACATCGGGAAAACAAAAAAGGAGGAGGAGTTCTCATAATCTCCAAATCAGACCTCAATTTCCACATTGTGGACTCCTCTAGCACAAACAACTTGGACATCCTCTCTGTTACAAACCAACAATGCTCCCATCAACTTGCTGTATAGAACACCTTCTTCTTCTCCAGATGACCTGCCAACCATTGTTGACCTTGCTGCTAACACACTCAATCCCAAGAAACCAAACTGGATAATGGGTGATTTCAATCTCCCTTCTCTACCCCAAAACCACGCAAATGCTTTCCTTGAAGCAATGGAAGACCTGGGATTCAAACAAATCATCAACGAACCCACGCATACAAAGGGGAACATTCTGGACATGGTATTTACCCCTCACCCAGTCATGATCCAAAACAACAATCCTCCAGTATCAATCGTAGAGGTACCCTGGTCCGACCACAAATTGATCATTATCCAGATACCCATCAACATTGACCAGCCAGACAGAAGTCAACACACAAGCAACAACTCTAGAGCTGATACCAGATGCTTTCGCCCCTTCGATAGGGAACACATCCTTTCAGAAATCCCATCACTCCTCAACTATAGCTCACCAGACCTTGATGAACTAATCTCTCAATGGAACTCCAGCCTGCTTGCCTTATCACAACGCTCAAACCCGAAAAATACAGCGAGGACAAAAAGAAAAAGCTCCGCCCCATGGTTCTCCCCCGAGCTACGATCCTCTCTCGCACCAACTACGGAGACTTGAACGCCGATTGGCGCCGATCGCATTCAGAGGATGACCAGACTGCTTACCGCACCCACCTTGCAATACATCGTGAAACAATCACTACTAAAATGAGGACAATACCATACCGACAACCCTAAAAAGGTCTCTGAATAAACCACGGGACCTCTTCAACTTGGTCCAAAGCCCTCTCAAAGGAACCATCTCCCGAACAACATAGGCGAGATTCACCCGCAAGAATTTGCCGATTACCTGCAATCCAAGATCGTGCAAACTAACAAAGTGTCAGTAATTCATACCAAGTTCCGACAGGCCTATCCCACTGAACATACTCTCCACACCACCCACTAAACTTATCCAGAACACCATAGCCTCCCTCAACACCTCTACTGCCCAGACTGACCCATGTCCAGCGTTTTGGATCAAGGAGCTACGTGATGTGTTCAGCCCTGTCATCGCAAATATAATGGCAGATCTCCTTCACAACAGGATACTTTCCCTCTTCACTCAAAGCAGACCTCCATTAGGCCCCTACTGAAAAACCCCAAACTAGACCCCCAAAGAGTTGACTCTTATCGGCCAATAGCCAGCATCCCTCTATTAGCCAAAATAATTGAGAAAGAGGCACAAACGGCAAATTCAGGACCACATTGATGCTGCTGCTCCCTTAAGACACTGTCAACATGGCTTCAGAGAACATCATGGGGTCGAGACACTACTCACTACTCTATTCAACGACATCATCACAAGAATTGACAACGTCCGTCAAGGTTGTGTGCTTATATTCTTAGATATAGCCGCAGCATTCGACTCCGTCAGCCACGAAATACTCCTCGAAAGATTGAAAGAGAAGGGAATCTGCAACAGTGCACTAGAATGGTGCAAGTCTTATCTGGATGGCAGATGGCAATACGTGAAGTCTGGATCAGAAGAGTCGATACATTTCCATCAAAAGCAAGGGGTACCCCAAGGCTCCTCACTATCCTCCTTACTCTTCAATATTTACATGCAACCAATCTGCAAGATCATAAGATCTTTCAATGTGAACTGCCTGATATATGCAGATGACATCCTCTTATACATGCCTTTCTCCACACTCACATGGACCTGACCCCACTCACGGATTGCTTCAATGCAGTGTCAACCTGGCTCCAATCACAGAACCTACGCATCCAACATAGAAAAACTGAAGTACTATTCATCACCAGAGACCCCAACTTTACTCCCCCACCCCACGTCAGTGTCCAAGGAAGCCGACTTGCAGACTAGAGGCAATAAAATACCTGGGAGTAACTGTCGATCAACGACTGGACATGAAAAGTCATATAAGCAATATAGTCAAAGCTGTCTATTTTAAAATCCGTTCACTCAAGCACCTACGCTCACTGTTGGACCCAGAGGATTTCCGAACCATATATCAAGCGCTGATCCTGCCACATTTCGACTTTGCAAATGCCATCTTACAAGGGCTTCCCCAATCCACACTAGCCCCCTTACAGTTGGCCATGAATGCCGCAGCCAGAGTCATCTACGGAGCTTCCAGAAGCGACCACGTAACGCCCATTCTCAAACAGCTGCACTGGCTACCTATCCATGGGAGGATCACCTTCAAAACCCTTCTATTAACATTCAAGGCAATCAAAGGCATTTCCTCCCCCTCACTCACGCATCTTTTCCACATGGTTCCCCCCAACAGATCTAGAAGAGCAACATCTGTCAACCTGCTAATCACACCAAAGGCATCGACAAAGTGCAACAAGACAACCACAAACAGAGCGTGCAGTTTCTATATCCCCAGATGCTGGAATGCTCTACCCCCTGACATTAGAGCCATAACCAATCTATATCAATTCAGGAAGGCACTCAAAACCTACCTCTTCATCCAATACTTCCCAGACAACCTTTGAGCCTAGATATCCCTCTCAAGAAATCACCCCTCTAGAGATGCCCCCTTACTTATGATCTGATTTTACCTATCCTGCAGTGTAAATAGCTCATGTATATAGTTAACCCAGTTATCCAAGTTTCTTTTCCCTGTTCAATGTAAAACCAGACACCTTGTCGTATGGTAGTTATGTTATAATGTAAACCGCGCTGATGCCGAATAGCGCGGTATATAAGAAACTGTAATAAATAAATAAATAAAAATAAAACGGCCAGCATATGCTGATCCATAGAGCTTGCTGATGCCTGGGGATCTGTTCCGGAAGCATGGGCTACTTTTCCAGAGCATGGCACCAGGAGCTCTCATGAGGTGGAGGCCTCGGGAGCATCCTGCATCCCTTTGCAGCTTTGGAGGGGAGGTCCTCCCACTGGGATAGTTTGGCTGGTCGATCCAACTCTAGGGCAATTCTCGAGGCATCTCTATGTTTAGATAGAGATATTCCCTTGGGAGGATGACCTGTTTTGTGTTTCGATACCCGAGATGCATGTGAGGAAGACAATACCCTCGATGACATTGAAGTGAGTGAAACCACATCAGAGGCAAAAAGGAAGCAGAGTTTTGCGGCCCGATTCTGCAGGCCTCTTATCTTCTTGCATAGGGGACATTCAGATGGCTGGTGATCTGGGCTGAGGCATTTAAGACACCAGCCATGGGTATCAGTTCCAGAGATAGTGCTACCACACTTGGAACATTTCTTAAAAGCACTGGTTGCTTTTTCCATTGTGTCAGTCGACTGGATGGAAGGCCTAGGCCTAAAATGGCATTGATGCGCCTGAAAGAACTAAAGTTCTTCTTTTTTAGAAAGAAAGAAATAGAATCGACGATATCTGTTCCTGCGTTGACAGGAAGGCAGACACAACCAAAAAAAATAATAAAGACGACATTTTCTGTGGTGCAGGATTTGCTTCCTACTGGCTCCATAGAAAATGAAGAACTGAGAAGGGAGAGTCACAAAGGCAGGAAGGCAGCAGCGCAAGCGCAGTGGCATGCTCCCACAGGCTTTCCTATTGGACACTGGGGAGCATTCTCACAAGGGCTTCCGTCTGTACCGATGTCACCCATATGTGAAGACTACATTCCTGCTGGTTCCTGGGGCTTCCAAGACAGTATTTTTAACCAATGCCCACACTTAAAGTAAACCTTTAACCTTTGCAGCACTTTCTTCAGTTTCTTCTTAACTATTTTCCTCATTTTACCAGTCTCACTTTTGAAAGTTAAAAGGTAATACTGTGAATTTCCTTGCCGTCCTCCTTCCATTCATTAAATTAAATGCAATCAATCTATAATCACTATTTCCAAGTGGCCCCAAACCCAATAACTCTTGCACCAGATCCTATGTTCCACTAAAGACTAGGTCCAAAATAGTTTCCCCTCTTGTCTGTTCATGAAGCAGCTGCTCCACGAAGCAGTCATTTATTTAATCTAGAAACTTTATCTCCCTAGCCTGTGCTGCTGTGACACTGACCCAGTCGATACCAGGGTAATTGAAATCACTTATTATTACTGTGTTATAGCTTGTTGTTATATTAAGTGCCATTGAGTCGGTGTCGATTCCTACTGACCCTCTGGATAGTTGACCTAAGCTTTGTTCGGTCTTCAGCCAAGTGGCTCATATAGTTTATACATGGTGTACCACTGGTTGTCCTACTTCCACCAGGTCTCTGAGATGCCAATACCTAACCTTTCATTTAATGTTATGAGGTGAGATCAAAAAGTATCGAGACTTGTACAATAACACAGTAAGTATAACACTGAGTCATTGTACTCAGACTCCTTCAAAGTAGTCCTCTTCTGATAAAATAACACTTCTGCCAGCATTCCTGCCATTGCTGGAAACAATTTTGAAATGCATCTTTCGTCATGCTGTGAAGCTGCTATGTCGAATTTTGCTTAATGGTTTCCAAGTCATAGAATCTTCTTCCTTTCAGTGATAATTTCGTTTTTGGAAACAAGAAAAAGTCATAGAGTGCGTGGTCAGGCAAGTATGGAGGCTGACTGGCTTGCTTGATTTGGTGTTTGGCCAAAAACTGCTGGACAAGATGTGATGCATGAGCTGGGGTGATATCGTGATTAAGCAACCATTCACCATTCCTGTGCAACTATAGCCTCTTATGACGAACTGCATGTCTCACCGAGTCAGAATGTCGACGTAGTACTCCTTATTGATAGTTTGGCCTTTTGTAGCATACTCATGATGAATACCCTGGTAATCCAAGAAACCAAGCATTACCTTGACGTTGCTCCTCAGCTGACGGGCATTCTTGGGTCTGGGAGAGTTTGGAGTCTTCAGTTGTGAGAACTTAGTTTCTGGGTCATATTCATAAACCCATAATTAATCACCAGTAGTAATCTTTTTGATGAAACATGAATCATTTTCAATGCATTCCAACTCCTCCCTGGCTGCAGACAGTATTTTCTTTTTGATCAGGGGACAGGAGTTTTGGCATGAACTTAGCAGACACACATATCATCCGAAAGACAGAAAGAATGGACTGTACTGACCCGAAACTGATTTCCATGTCCTCAGCAAGCTCCCTGATAGTCAATGATTTGAGCGTTTTGCAGCATGCACTGCTTCAACTTAATCTTCATGTCTGCTCATGGATGGCCTTCTAGAACGTTTGTCACAGTCAACACTTTGGCAGCCCTCTTGGAAACCTTTTTTTTTTTTTATAATTTATTATTTTATTTTCAATCAAATACATGATCAAAGTAAAAGAGAGGTCAATCAAAACAATTAATACACATGGCAAAAGCCATCCATAATAAAAAAAAGAAGAAATATACATGATATAGTCCACATCAAGAGAGAGCGATTGGAACTAAGAAAAAGCATTGAGTACTAAATAAACAGAAACCTAAGACCATAAAGGTCCACAACTATAGAAGGTGACTAACTTCTAACAGAGCCGTCTCCTACCGAGCCCTGCCTGTCATGCAAAAACTTTTCCAGATGTGAAACATCAGTAAAAATATAGGAAGCGCCATCAAAACCGACAGCACATTTACATGGGAATCTCAAAAAAAACGTAGCACCCAGAGCCAACACTCGGGGTTTTAAAGCAAGAAATTGCCTCCTATGCAACTGAGTAACACGTGTCACATCTGGGAACACCAAAACAACCTGTCCACAAAATTTAACTGCCTTAGCTTTAAAATAAGCTTTAAGAATACGCTGCTTAATTAAGACAGACGAAAAGGAAACTAACAGTGTGGACCTTAAAGTAATAGTGTCAGAGGAATCCTCAATAAAAGCAGTGAGATTAGCAATAGTAAGAATTACCTCATCCAGTTCATCATCGGCAGGGTTCTCCCTTTTAGAAGTTGAGGGGACATAATAAATTTGAGAAAATCCTATAGAATCAGATATAGCCAACACCTCCTTAAGATATTTTTCCAGCAAAATACTGGCAGAAAGCAAAGGAGATTGAGGGAAATTCAAGAATCGTAAGTTACGACGACGCATTGAGCTCTCCAAGGCTTCCACTTTAGCATGTAAAGTTAAAGAATCTTTAATAGCAGCAGCATTAACTGACTGTAAGACGGGAACCTGGGACTCCAATTTAGAAACGGCAGTATCCAATAAAACCACCTTATTATCCAATTGCTGCAGCACAACTGCAGTTTCCTGGGTAAAGGTAGATAGAGAATTTAATTTAGAGGACACTTTTAAATCAATAACTTTAATAGCCTTCAATACATCCTTTAGGGTCACATCTGCCTCAGGGGAAAGATCCGGTGCCTCCAAAGGGGCACTCAAATCTATTCCCAGAACTGGATTAGGTATATCTATAACAGACCTCACCTCCCTAAAACCTTCAAAAGGAGCCTTAGACACTAAAGAAAGAGCAGAGCTAGGACAGGGAGGGGGAGATCTCCCAGCGGGGCTCAAAGAAACCCCGTCGGGAAAAGACTGTGCCAAAGGCAGGGGAACAACATGCTTGTCTAAGGGGTTGACCGGCTTGATAACCCCGGTACCGGCTTCCTGAGATTTGACAACTGCCTTAGCCTTCCGTTTCCCCATTATGTAAGGTCATACAATTAGAAGCAATAAATCACAATACACAGCAAGAAAGAGGAAAACCCCCTTCCAAACTTATACCATACGGACAAACTGGAACAGCAAGGTATTGTCCATGCATGCAGTCTCTGCCACCTGAAGGAGCCGATATCGTATAGGCGCCGCAGTGGTGTCTAAGGGGCAGAAACTGCCCCGTTAGACACGCCCCTTCAGTAAACGCCCTGCGGTCGCGGAAAAACCAAAAGGAAATTTAAACAAGGAAGGACCCACCAAGAGCAAGGTGTCCCGGGCGTGCCTGCCCGATATTCTCAGGGGTTTTCAGCGTCGGCTTCACAGGAGCAGTCTCGGCTCACTCTGAGCACGATTGCACAGCTCAGCACACCTCCACACTCCTACCAAACGCTCTCCTTGGAAACGTTTTTATCAGTCAAACTTGAGCACGACTCATGCATTCATCACCATACACTTGCTGTAACTTGTCGTAAGTCAGTCTCTTTGCACGAATCTCCACGTTTCTGGCAGAATTTAATACAAATTCCTGTTCAATTTTTTCACTCATCATAAATCTGACAAACAGCTTTTAGACAATATCAAACATAATGTGATTAAAAAAAAGTACAGGTGTGCTGCAGCCACGCTACACTCTGCAAATGTAGAGCACATAACTAGATCACTGCATGCTTAATAGCATAGTGTTGCAACATATTGTTATATAGCTAAACAAGCTTCGATACTTTTTGATCACACCTCATATATTCTAGCTCTCCCAATTTTTTTAAGACTTCTAGCATTTGCATAGAGGTATTTTAGAGGTTTATTTATTACACATTTCTATACTGCCCCTTCCAGAGATAAGGGGAGGTTTACAAGGAACCAACATGTTACATATAACAGGTTTGAACTTTTTACATTATAACATTAAAGTCAAAGACTTAACTGAACCAGAGAAACTATATACATGTAAAGCATAGTTACTCACCCCTAACAGGTGTTCTCCAGGGACAGCAGGAATCAGTCCTCACTTATGGGTGACGTCAGCACCGACTGAGCCCGCGTGGAGCAATTCCCCAGCTTTCAAAGAAAGCCTTTGGGATTACTGCCATGCATGCATGGTCCTCTTCCCACCCAAAGGTGCCATCTTGCTCAGTCAGGTCCCATAGCTAGAGCCCTCTAAGCAGATGGCAAGGGAAAGATGAAAATAACTTCAGAGGAGGTGGGAGGGTAGTGAGGACTGATTCCTGCTGTCCCTGGGGAACACCTTACAGGTGAGTAACTATGCTTGCTCCAGGAACAAGTAGGAAGTAAGTCCTCACTTATGGGACTCCCCAGCTACAGGCTACTGAACCTATAACCAAAAACGCCTCCGCGAGGCCGTGAGCAGAAGTCGATGCCCAAAGGAGCTAGAGTCCCTGGGTCCCCAGGGTGAAGCTCTCGGTAGCCGTTGAGGAGGGTTGGAGGGCAGGAGTTGCTTATACCCTGAACAGATTATGGAGAACAGTCTGGCCGAAGGCGCTGTCCTGGCAGGACTCCCTCTCGAGGCAGTAGTGCACAGCAAAAGTGTTAGCTGAAGACCAGGTCGCAGCCCAGCAGATGTCCGTCAGGGGCATCGAGTGCAGCGAAGCCATTGAAGCTGCCTTGGCTCGGACACCGTGTGCTGTGACTCACAGATCCAGTGGGGCGTCCGCCTTTGCCTGGGCGAATACAATGCAGTCCACCACCCAGATGGAGAGGGTGCATTTTGTGACTGCCCGTCCCAGGCAATTGGGATCATAGGCAACAAAGAGCCGATCAGACTTGTGATGAGCCTGGGTGCGCTGGAGGTAGAAAGCAAGAGCCCTCTTGCAGTCGAGTGTATGTAAACCTGCCGATGCCTTATCGGTATGGGGTCTCGGGAAAAAGGCCGGTAAGACTATCTCCTGATTTAGATGGAAATCCGAGACAACCTTCGGTAGGAACTTGGGGTGGGTGCGGAGGACCACCCTCTTCCTATAGAACCTGGTGTAGGGAGCCTCAGCCATAAGAGCCTCAAGTTTTCCAACTCAGCGAGCCGAAGTCAAAGCCACCAGGAAGACCACCTTCCAAGAGAGGTGCCGAAGTGAGCATGTTGCCATCGGCTCGAAGGGTGATTGTGTAAGCTGCATGAGCACCACGTTGAAGTCCCACTCCACCGGAGGAGGCTGGATGGGAGGCTTGGAAAGTAAGAGGCCTCGCATGAAGTGGGAGACCAAGGGCTGTCCTGAGAGGGGTGCCTCAGGGCGCAATAGAGTCAGGCTTCCAGCTACCTCAGGGACCCTTAATCCAGGTCTCCCGCAGTCTCCACAACTCCCTGGATTGGTGGCGAGACCCCCCAAGCCTCCTTCGGAGAATGCCCTTCCAGACCCCACAGCACGAGCTCGTCCTCATGACAGATGCTTCCCTGCTTGGTTGGGGAGCCCACTGTGGCACTTTGTGCACCCAGGGGCAGTGGTCGCCCGAAGAGTCTCAGCAGCAGATCAACCTTCGATGGGCGCTGAGGGCCTTCGAGGTCCATCTGAAGGGGAAGTTGGTGCTTGTACAGACCAACAACCGGGTAGCCATGTTCTACATAAACAAGGAGGGGGGAGGGGGGGACAGGATCCTGCCTCCACTGCCGGGAGGCGATTCTTCTTTGCTCCTTTGCGTTTCACCGGGGGATGACCTTACGAGCAGTCTACCTCCTGGGCCAGGAGAATGTCCTCACGGACAAACTCAGCAGGATCCTCTGCCCACACGAGTGGCGCCTGGATCTGGAGGTCATCATTCTCTTGTTCCATGGATCTGTTAACGCAGGAGGAGAGTCGGATGCTCCACCCGAATTTGGCCTCGCTGTCCCTTAAGCCTGGCGGCTGAACGGGTCCCCCTAACCCCGCTGCACCTCCGAGCTCCAGATCGACCCGTTCTCTTGCTCTACCCGGTGGGTTCTCCAGTACCACCTCCATCTCTCAAAAGCAGGGCTGAAATCCAACTCTGTCAGGGTACACCTGAGCAACATTTCGGCGAACCATCTCCCCATCGAGGGGAAACCCCTCTCATGACAGCCCTTGGTCTCCCGCTTCATGCGAGGTCTCTTACTTTCCAAGCCTCCCACATCCAGCCTCCTCCGGCGGAGTGGGACTTCAACGGCATAGCACAGAGCTTTCGTTTTGGAGGAAGCAGCAGCAACGGAAGCAGAAGGGTGGCAGAAGCGATGACCTCGGGCACCACCCACACCACCGGCTCCAGGAAGATTGAAGGCAATGACCCAGCAGTTTTAAAGCAGAGCCACGGGAACGGAGAAATGTTCCCATGGCTGCTTCCATTTGATTTCAAAGGATGAATCAGTGAGGTGAGGTGAGGGGGGGGGGCTGGAAGGAAGCAGACACGGGGGGGGGGGGGAGCTGGAAGGGAGCAGACACAAGGGGGGAGCTGGAAGGGAGCAGACATGGGGGGGACTGGAAGGGAGCAAACATGGGGGGAGCTGGAAGGGAGCAAACATGGGGGCCTGGAGGAAAGCTGGAAAGCAGCAGAGCAGACATGGGGGGGGGAGCTGGAAGGGAGCAGACAGGGGGGCCTGGAGGGGAGCTGGAAAGCAGCAGAGCAGACATGGGGGGGGGGGAGCTGGAAGGGAGTTGACACCCGGGGATGGCAATGGAAGGCGGATGGACAGGGGAGAGGGGGAGCTGGAAGGGAGCTGACATGGGAGGGGGCACTGGGACTGGAAGTTTGCTGATACCTGGGATGGTACTTTAACTGGGATGGGCTAGACGATGGGGAAGGAGGGGGACTGGAAAGAGTAGTTACTCACCTGTAACAGGTGTTCTCCAGGAGCAGCAGGAATCAGTCCTCACTTATGGGTGACGTCGCCGACGGAGCCCTCGCGGAGCAATTTCCCCAGCTTTCACAGAAAGCCTTTGGGAATTGCAGCACGCATGCGCGGTCCCCTTCCCGCCCAGGGATGCCATCTTGCTCAGTCTGATGACATAGCGGAAAGACAGCAAAAGTTAGCAAAAATATGCAATAAGGATGACTGCAACTCCAAGGGGAGGAGGGAGGGTAGTGAGGACCGATTCCTGCTGCTCCTGGAGAACACCTGTTACAGGTGAGTAACTACTCTTTCTCCAGGACCAAGCAGGAAGTCAGTCCTCACTTATGGGACTCCCAAGCTTAAGGCTACCAGAGACCTCAAGCCTAAAGAGCTCCCTCAAGCTCGACAGTACAGAGGGGAAGGAATCTTCTCTGAATACGAATCCGGCCGGTAGCCCAACACTAGGGCCGGAGGGAGGAGTTGCCTAAACCTCAAAGAGGTTGTGGAGAACTGCCTGACCGAAAGCGCTGTCCCTGCGGGACTCCCTTTCAAGGCAGTAATGAGCCGCAAAGGTCTGGCCTGAAGACCAAGTAGCGGCCTGGCAAATGTCTGCCAATGGAACAGAGCGGAGATGAGCCACAGACGCGGCCTTCGCCCTGACCCGATGAGCCGTGACACGACTTTCCAAGGAGAGGCCGGCTGCCCCGTAAGTCCAGGCGATACAGTCGGCTACCCAGGAGGACAGAGTACGCTTAGAGACAGGTACCCCCAACCGATTGGGGTCAAAAGATACGAAAAGCTGGACGGCCTTTCTATGTCCTCGCGTACGGTCAAGGTAGAAGGATAAGGCTCTTCTACAGTCCAGGATGTGCAGCACAGTTTCTGCTCGGCTGGCATGCGGCCTGGGAAAGAAGGTCGGAAGAACCACCTCCTGGTTGATGTGAAAGGGGGAGAGACCACCTTTGGAAGAAACTTGGGGTGGGTCCGCAGTACCACCCTATTCTTGTAGAACCTAGTGTACAGAGGCTCCGACACTAGGGCTTGTAGCTCACTCACGCGCCTCGCGAAAGTGAGGGCCACCAAGAAGAGAGTTTTCCAGGAGAGAAAACGGAGAGAGCAGGTAGCCATGGGCTCAAAAGGCGGACAGGTAAGCCTTTGCAGAACCACGTTGAGGTTCCAGTCAGGGGCTGGGGGGCGCAATGGAGGTTTAAGCAGAAGGAGGCCTCTGAGGAAACGCGAGGAGAGAGGCCGGCCTTCGACCGGAGAATGATGTGCAGAGAGAGCACTGAAGTGGACTCTGACAGAGTTGGATTTGAGACCGAGATCGGAGAGGTGAAGCAAATATTGCAGCACCACCGATACTAAACAGGCAAAGGGGTCCTCAGATCGCTGAGAACACCAGACCGAGAAGCGATGCCATTTGAGAGCGTACGACTTCCGGGTGGAGGGACGCCGAGAAGCTAGGATGGCGGCTTCCACCTCCGGGGCTAGCCGTAGTGGAGCTAGGACTACCCTTTCAGCAGCCAGGCCGTCAGGTGTAGGGCCCGGAGGTTGGGGTGCAGAAGAGTGCCCCGGTCCTGGGTCAGGAGGTCGGGCTGGAACCCCAGAGGAAGAGGGGTGTCCACCGCTAGCTGTAGTAGTAGAGGGAACCACGGCAGTCTCGGCCACCGAGGCGCCACCAGGATCACGGAGGCCCTGTCCTGGACAACTTTGAACAATGTCCGGGCAACCAGTGGCGTAGGAGGGAATGCATACAACAGACCCGTGGACCACGGGATGAGGAACGCATCCGGCGCCTCCCGAGAAGGATGGGGGTGCCGGGAGAAGAATCTGGGGAGCTGCCTGTTCAGGGGACTGGCAAAAAGATCCACAGTGGGAGAGACCCACCAGCGGAAGATCTGCTGGACCACCTCGGGGTTCAATTTCCACTCGTGCGGTAGCAGCATCCGACTCAGCTTGTCCGCCAGGCAGTTGTCCTGCCCGGGCAGGTAAACCACTTTGAGGAGGATGTCGTGATCGACAGCCCAAGAGCACAGCCTCCGGGCTTCCTGACATAGGAGGGAGCCCGTGCCCCCCTGTTTGTTCACGTAGAACATTGCAACCTGATTGTCCGTCTGTACCAGTACAGACTGGCCGAACGTCAGGTGAGAGAAGGCCCGCAGAGCTAGGCGAATCGCCCGGAGCTCCAGGAAGTTTATCTGCTGGGCGGCCTCCCAAGGCGTCCAAAGGCCCTGCGTGCATGTCCCTCGACAGTGCGCCCCCCATCCCAGGAGGGAGGCATCTGTCGTGAGCACCCGGGACGGTGATGGAGACTGAAAAGGCATGCCGAGCACTAGGTTGGGCAGGTGAAGCCACCAGTGCAGGGAGGAGACCAGACGGTCGGAAATCTGTATCAGGTCCGACAGCCTCCCTGTGGCCTGACGCCACTGAGTGCGAAGGCTCCACTGAGCAGGCTGCATATGTAGACGGGTGTTCGGAGTGACATGGACCGTGGAGGCCCTGTGTCCAAGTAGCTGCAGGAACTGTCTGGCCGAGGCCGGCGACCTGCCGCTGAACCTGCCGGCTAGAGCCGTGAGCCTGTTGGCTTTTTCCAGAGGCAAGAAGGCACGAGCCTGCCGAGTGTCCAGCCGTGCCCCTATGAACTCGAGGTCCTGGGAGGGGAGCAAAGCGGACTTCTCGAAGTTTATGACGAAGCCCAAGTGCTGAAGCAGGGCCACCGTACGCTGGGTGGCTTGGGCGACCTCTGGAGCAGACGATGCCCGGATGAGCCAATCGTCCAGGTATGGGAAGACGAAGAGGCCCTGAAGCCTTAGGAAGGCGGCTACCACCGCCAGGCACTTCGTGAACACCCTGGGCGTGGAGGACAGGCCAAAGGGCAGTACCCGGTACTGATAATGATTCCCCGCCACCACAAACCTTAGGTATTGTCGGTGGTCTGGATGAATAAGGATGTGGGTATAAGCATCTTGAACTTTTCCCGCTGCAGGAACTTGTTGAGGTTGCGCAGGTCTAGAATGGGCCCGAGGCCTCCTGTTCTCTTTGGAACCAGGAAGTACCTCGAGTAAAACCCATGGCCCCACAAGTGTTGGGGCACGGGCTCCACCGCCCGTTCCTGAAGCAGACATTGCAGCTCCTGAAGGAGCAAGTCCCTGTGCAGTAGGGGGGAGGCACCTGGTGAAAATGCAGGAGGTAGCTCTCTCGAACTACCTGCAATACCCAGGCCTCGGATGTTATGGCTGACCACCTGTGAGCAAAGTGGGTCAGCCGACCCCCTGTACCGGACGAAGGCCCCTGAGGGGGAGGGGCTATGCTGGCATAGTCAAAAAACCCCGCCCTGCTGGGCCGGGGCCTGCGTGGCGGATTTGGGGGCTTTCTGCTTCCGGGATCCGTTACCCTGTCCCCTAGGCCGCTGCCCCTGAAGGGGGGTTGTGGCCGGGTATTGTGGTTGGTGATGCGTATAAGCAAACACCTTCCTCGGGTAAAAAGGCTTTTTCCCCGAGCCCTTCTTCTGTGAAGGGGTAGAGGACTTTCTAGAAAGGCGAGTCCTGGTGAGAGTCTCCGACTCGAGCTCCGCCGCCTTTTCGGCCATGGGTTTTCCGAAGAGGTTTTCACCTCTGCAGGGAACATAGAACCAACTTGTCCTGCACCCAGGGCTCGAGGTCGGAGGACTGAAGCCAAGCCTGGCGGCGAGCCCCGATGCCGGCTCCGGCTACTTGAGCTGAGGCCTCGAAGCCATCATAGGCTGCTCGAGAAATGAACTTCGAACACGCTCGAATCCCGGAGGACAAGGCTTGGAACCGCTGCAGGGGTTCCTCGGAGAGACCGGCAGAGAAACCCTGAAGTTCTTTCGCCAGGTCTCGGAGGTACATACCCATGTACAGCTGATATGTCTGGACCCGACAAGCAAGCATAGAGCCCTGGAAGCACTTCCTACCGAGGGCATCCAGGCTCCGGGCCTCCTTCCCCGGGGGCATCAAGGAGTGCATCTTTTGATCTTAAGTCGATGCATGGCTGACTCCACCACCATGGAGTGGTGTGGAGGTTGCGCCTTCTGGAACCCGGGGCTCTTGCGGACTCGATACATGGAATCGATCCGCTTGCTCAACACTGGCGTCGAGGCTGGGCTCTCCCACATGCGGAAGAGAAGCCGCTCCAGCATCGGGGGAACCGGTACAGTGAAGGCCTCCCTCGGGGGGGAAGTCGCATTGGAGGGCCTCGAGCTCTTCGGCTCGGGGCTCCTCCTCCGGATCCGCAGGGAAGGCCAAAGCCTTGGCCATATTCCTCACGAAATCGGAGAACCGGGTATCCTCCGGGGGGAACCGCCTCAGAGGCTCCGACTCGGGCGAGTCGGAGGGGACGCACCGAGTCTGAAAAGAACCGGGTGACTCGTCCTCCTCCGTGTCCCAGCCCGACTCCTCCGAGGAGGAATCGTGCGGCTCCGCGTGGGCGGGGCCCGGGGACCTCCGCCCCAACGCCGAGGCCGGTGTCGAGGACCTCGGTCCCGAACGGGAAGCCAAGGGAGACCTAGGTCGAGGATCGACTCGAGCTCGTATGGACTCGAGGATCGGCTCGGCCTCCGGGGTCGACTCGAGCGTCGACGTCCCGGTGGTCTGGGCAGACGCACTGGCGAGGCCGGTGATCCATGCCCGCTGCTGGTCCATGAAGGCAGATATACTGCGCTCCAAGGTCGTCAGTCTGAGATCAAGCTCAGAGGGACCAAGCAGCTGTCAACTCGGGCCCCGACGGCGTCGGGTCCGACGTCGGCTCATCCGTGGGGGAGTCCAGAAGGACTATATCACTCACGTGTCCAGGCGACTCCACTCCGAGACGAGGAATCTTCGAAGGCCTCTCCTCCTCCGAGGGCCCGGGTTGTCGGACCGGGCTAAGCGACCTGGCCCTAGAAGGACCAGGCTCGCCGCCCGGTCCCGCCCTCGTGGGCCGCTTCTCCCGCCGGTGCTTCCGGCTGGGGGAGCCCCGTTCAGAAGAACTCCTACGATGCTCCGAACCAGAGCCACGAGGTGTAGAGGCCTCTGACGAGGTCCGCGCGGAGTCAGAGAAGATCCGTTCCCTCTACGACTGCCGACTCCGCAGCGCCTTCGACGACATCTTGCTGCACGGGCCGCAGCTCATAGGGTCATGCTCGGCCCCAAGGCAGCGGAGGCAGCAGTCATGCGTGTCAGTAAGAGACATGAGCCTGACACAGCGATCACACTTTTTAAAACCGCTGGCAGCCATCGGGGGGAAAAGGGCCCCCGCAAGGTCGAAAGACCGCGCTGCCAGGGATGAAGGGAAAAGTGGCGGGAACGCCAGTTGGGAAAAAACAAAACGTAAACGGGCCCAATAGGGATATCGAGGCCCGGCGGGAAGAGGAACACACGAACCGAGAAATTTTTTTTTTAACGAAACAAAGCAAAGAAATCAACTTTTCAGCGGCGTTAACAGACACGTCTGTAGGGCTCCGCGGAAAAAAGAAGACTGAGCAAGATGGCATCCCTGGGCGGGAAGGGGACCACGCATGCGCGCTGCAATTCCCAAAGGCTTTCTGCGAAAGCTGGGGAAATTGCTCCGCGAGGGCTCCGTCGGCGACGTCACCCATAAGTGAGGACTGACTTCCTGCTTGGTCCTGGAGAAGAGGACTGATTCCAGTGGCAGTACTGGAAAGGCAAAGGGGTTGGTACTGGGAGGGGAGGCTGTAAAGGGGGCTGACACTAGGGAGCGTTATTGGGACTGAAAAAAGGCTGATGGAAGAAAATGAAGAAAGCAAAAGGAGAGACAAGAAATGGCAGATGGACTATAGACCATAGAAAAAGAGCTAAGAGAAAACAGAGGAAAACGGAAACCTCAGATCGGGACCAGCATGATCAAAAATCATCAGACAACAAAGGTAGAAAAAATAATTTTATTTTTAATTTAGTGATTGGACTTTGTGCTATCTATATTCCACACAGTATGGGGAACTGCATCTCTTATCTGGTGTGGCACGCATGCGGAGTCTGGCTTCTTGGGGTTTCATTTTAATTTTTGTCTACATATTTTTATTTTTGCTTTAGGTTGTGGTCACTTATTCTGTACTTGGTGAGGGTCTGTGTTCTGAGTGTGCGACCAAGGCCGGGTGTTCTGTTAACATGGAGTTTGTACGTAGGGATCTGTACTGTAGTAATTTGACTTGTTCAGCTTTTCAAATAGGTGTATGGATGTTTTGGGGCCCACTGCAGTGTTTATAGTGCTGCTTTTTTCTTGGTAGGCCCCTTATTGTATGAGTTATGGAAGTGTATGCTGATATGGTATGGTAGATTTGGCCTTGCAGATCTTAGTGACTTTAGTAGGGTTTTATATTAGTTCCCAATATGCCTGGTACTGGAGAATGTTTGTTGTTGGTGAGATGACCAGAATCATTTTTTTTTTTAATATATATTGAGTTCTGTGGGTGAATGTCCTACCTCTTCTGCTCTGCACCCATTGTTGAGGAGGGGGTTCTGTGAATGCAAAATGTTTGTTCAAAAAGAAAAAGCAAGCACCATAATGCAGTTTATAACAAAATACAAATGAATTATAATTTGGAGTTATAAACTGCTGTGGTTCTCGCTCTTTCTTTTAGTTCCTTGGTGTGTGAACATCTTGCATTTGCTCTACATTATCTAATTGACTTTTTGATGAGGTTCAGTCCCTGACTGGAGTTTTGAGAAAGATCTCCACCCGGGGGGGGGAGGGGGCGCAGGGGGGAGGAGGCGGCGCGGGGAGGCACGTGTGGGGTTTGAGCGCCATCTCATCCCTTGCTTCAGGCAGATTGCCTTGAGCCGCCCCTGCTCATAGCAGAATTTGCTTTCAATCAAAAGAGGCTCTCCTCCTGTGCATTTATGCCACTGAAGTATCAGATCTCCTCTATCCCGCCTTTCCTTTAACATATACATAAAGATCTTTAAGTCTGAAGAGGGGAGGGGGGAAGAGGTAAAATTAAGGGCCTCAAGGGTTTAGAGGGAGCAGGGAAGGGAGCGGAGGGGTGGGGGTGGGGTATCAAGATACTGATAGAAGGGTAATGGTGTGGCGGGAGGGGGGGTGGGGGTGGGATGTGGGGTATAATTGGTTGCGAAGGTAATGCTCGAAGTTAAATACTTAGCAACTGGAATAAGAATACAAATGGGAAAACAGCCTTAAGGTTGGCTGAACATCCATTTGCATGCATTTAAGGTTTTAGGGGCCTGTGTCTGCTGTTTCACTAGATTCACTTGTCTTAAATAAAGGATATATGAAAATGTATAAATGTTCATTTGTTCAAAGAAGAAAGGGGAAAACTTAGAAGGTAACTGATAAGGGATAGTATTATACTTTAGGGGAAATACAAGTGTAATAACCTACAATGTTTAACAGGCAGGCCATAGAGATGTATGGATATACCGTTTATTAAGGCAAAGTAGTGATATATAGAATATCGACTTAACAAGATGTTTACATAGGAAAACAGTATACATTGGGAATGAGGTTATCTTATATAGGGGTTAAGTCACCGCCAGTTGGACTATGTAACTTTGGATAAATGATAAATGAGAAGGTTTGTACAATGGAAATTTTGCACAATACAAATAAAATTAAAAAAAAAAAAAATTAAAAAAAAAAGATCTTTAAGTCTGTCCTCATATGCTTTATAACAAAGACCACTAACTATTTCAGTAGCCACCCTCTGCACAGACTCCATCCTGTGTATATCCTTTTGAAGGTGCGGTCTCCAGAATTACACACAATACTCCAAATGAAGTTGCACTCCCACCTCAGGCATTTCTTGTGTACTGCCAGCACAATTTGTGGCACCAATGTGGCCCTTGAGGTCCCAATACCTCAGACACTTCCTGGACCATGGATGCAGAGACACAAACTCACCCTAAAATTCCCTCCAGAGCTAGTACAGTAGGATCAGGTGAAACCAAAATGGTTAACAGAAGGGAATCAACATCACCATTTTCCCCAAGCTGAGGCAAGGCACAGCAATTTTCCTAGTAACGTCCCAACTCCCCAGGGCCTACCGTTGAGGTCCCACAAGCGAAATAGCACACTGCTTAAGAAGAAATCCCTCATAGGCAGCCCCATCTGCAACTACCGCAGCCAAAGCCATTTTAACTGAAGCTGCCCTGGTGGCTTCCACATCAAGATCTGCTTTTTTGCACTTATAGAGCCACCATGACAGTGTGACTTCTTCGCAAATACACACTGGAAACAGGCCTGCTGCACAACTCCCTAGACTGTTAGCAGCCATCTCATTAGCTCCGAATCAGACCACAGGAGCTACCTCCTGCCCATAAAAGCCACCACACATTGCTGCACTAACAAGCTCTTGGCTCATCTCCCATGAACCTAAAAATTTAACCCCCAGGGCTGTGCCAAACCACAACTTGTCTCCAGAGCGCTCTCTCCTTTACAGTGCTACTACAGTTCCCCTGCATATCAAGCTTTGGTTTTGTTTTGTTTTCTAAAAACAAGAGTTACTGGGAAAGGCAAGGTAAAAGGCGAAGAGAGGGAGAGAAAAAACAAGAGATTCAGGAGCAGGCAAAGGAACTGGACTCTTCCTGATATCTCCCCATGGATTAAAAGGCAGAGCACAAATTGGGCGAGACACCCTTCCTGTCTGCCAGCACGCAACAGGGTCCCCAGTTCAACTGGGCCTAGGCAGCTACCCCAGACTCAGTCTAATGCTGCGTGGGACATCCGTCTATTATTTGAAGACAGAGAAAAACTGGGTCCGTCTCCATCTGCTGGTAGAGGGGCATAACCCATTCATCTGGCCTGGTCTGGTGGACAACGTGGAAGATGTGTACACTTAATGCTTTAGAAATATGCAGGCATAGCTCTGAAGTATTTCTATATTTTTAAATACACAGTTATGAAATAGTGGATTAATCAGTTAGAAATCTGCATATTTCTATTCATTTTTTAACAGCAGTTTTTGTTTATATTTGCAGTTGAAGAGTATATCAAGGCTGTGACTACAGTCCCCTCCCAGTCTCTCCTCATCCTTAGGTCTAAAAAGGGCATGAGACTCTGGAACTCCTCCCCCTCATAGGATAAAACATCTTTAATCATAGCTACTCTATCTTCTTGGGTAAAAGGTAGAACAGACACCATGGGACCTCCCTACATCATGGGGCATAGACAGACATGTAAGTAGTAAAATATTTTCTCTTTCCCACTTCAAGTTATAGCAACTGAATAAAATCAAAATAAACGGAACCATCTAATTTCTCAACAAATAGGAGTGCCCTGCATGGAGCGGTGGGTTCACCCCTAAACAAAGACATGGGGCGGGGTGGCCTGCACAGAGTGGCACCTACTCCTGCCATCTTACTTGGCAGACTAGATGGACCATACTGGTCTTTATCTGCCATTATTTACTATGTTACTATGTAAGTATAAAGTGATCATTCCTAGCAGATTCCTAGCAGGCAAAAGAAAAGCAGGTGATCTACTCTGCTGAGAGAGAACTTGTAGGGAGAGCTGGCAGAAAATTCAAAAGCTTATTCAGGCATCTTAATGGCTTTCTTCTGATGAATGTACAATTATACAAACATTACTAGCAGTGTGACTTCAAAGCTTCACAGCCTAAAACTGCAGGTTTGTTACTTGCAGTTCTTTTGTCTATTCTTGTTACCTGCTGACGAAGAGGGAGTTGCTGCCAGGATCCGCTGACATTCCTGTACTTTCTCCTGAAAACCAGGAATTTCCATTGCTTCTGTCACAAATTGTGAGCAGCTGATATCTACTACAGCGTCTCTGAATGACAGAATTTATTTTAAAAAATTTATAATCAGCAAGCTAACAGCAGAGTACAATAAACAATCATGAGACAATACACAAGCACTCATTTTCAAATACTATAAAAAATGAAAATCACTCATATTCCATTTAACAATGGCATTTAAAATTTCATATACTAGTCGGCCTGTTTGAAGAGATAAGCCTTCAATTTACGCTGAAAAACCAACAAATCTGAGATTTTTCTTAATTCATCCGGCAGAGTGTTTCACAATGCCGGAGCACCCATGAAGAACATTCTATTTCTCAAGGTCTGAAAATGTAACTTTTTAAATTACACATTGTTAGCACATATATAGTGCACTGGATGCCACAGGGAGAATTATAGACAGCAGCAAGACCATGCTTACACAGAGCATGACGGCAAATGACCAGATGGGCCTATTTAATTACCAAATTTTCTTCCTGTTAAGTCACAGACCCTAGCTGATCTCTGGCTTTCCCTTCCCAATAAGGGATCCTCTGGGATTATTCAAAGCTTTCTTGAATTCAGTTTTTGGCTCCACAAGGTGTGTGGGGAGGCTGGTCCATAAACCCATCACCCCTCCTATGAAGACATATATTCTAAGACTGAGCCTCTTCTCATGACCACTTTTTCTAGAATTGCATACTTATAAATGCACAAGCAGCAAATATTATCATTAAGATATTTGCCTATCATATTTATTTATTTAATCGGATTTGTATACCACTTTATCCTTCAATCAAAGTGATCAACAATACAACTGAAGGTTTACATGGAACATAAGGGAAGGGGAGACAAGATATACATATAGCATAAATTAATCAGTTCATCAATATTTCTCAAATGTCAAAGGAGCAGGGGTTCTTATGTAACTTGACCATAAACCTCAGTGAATACGAGTGTCTTAAGGTTATATATAGACCAACCTTTGCCACTCTCGTTTTGGCCGGAGCTGGTATTTGAGCAGACACTCCCCTCGAATGTGACGGGTGCTCAGTACAACCTCTTCCTCCTACAAAAATTAGAAGAGCATTAAAGTCTTTCCTCTCTCTATGCCTCTTTTAGAAAAATGCACATGCTTTGCTTCCTCACTCACTGAACGTTCTCCTACCTACCCACCCATCACAACTTCCATCCACAATCTTTGATATATAGGCTCTTAAACCAGTTAAGGAAAAAGAGGTGAGGTATCACTCACTTTCTGGTTTAACCAATCTTCATCAACAAGCTATTAGGCCTTAGGAAAAGCATAGTTACTCACCTGTAACTGGTGTTCTCCAGGGACAGCAGGAATCAGTCCTTACTTACGGGTGACGTCGGCACTGACAGAGACCGCGCGGAGCAATTGCCCAGCTTTCAAAGAAAACCTTTGGAATTGCTACCACGCATGTATGGTCCTCTTCCCGCCCAAGGGTGCCATCTTGCTCAGACAGGTCTCTTAGCTCAAACCCTACCAAGCAGATGGCAAGGGAAGGACAAAAATTCAGCAATTCATACCCCGAACAGATTACGGAATACAGCCTGGCAGAAGGCGCTGTCCCGGCGGGACTGCCTCTCCAGGCAGTAGTGGGTGGTGAAGGTGTTCGTAGAAGACCATGTTTCCGCCCGGTAGATGTCCATCATGGGCATGGAGCACAGTGATGCCACCGAGGCCGCCTTGGCTCGGACCCCATGTGCAGTGACTCGACGATCCAGAGGAACGCCCGCCTTTGTATGAGCAAACGCGATGCGGTCCGCCACCCAAACAGAGAGGGTGCGGTTGGGGACTGCCTGTCCTTGCCTATTGGGATCGTAGGTCACAAAGAGCCAGTCAGACTTGCGACGAGTCTGGGTACACTGCAAGTAGAAGGCGAGGGTCCACTTGAAGTCGAGGGTGTGGAGAGTGGCCGATGCCTGATCGGCGTGGGGCCTTGCAAAGAAGGTCAGGAGCACTATTTCTTGGTTGAGATGAAAAGCCGACACAATCTTAGGTAAGAATTTAGGATGCATCTGGAGGACCACTCTGTTCCGATAAAACCTGGTGTAAGGGGCGCCAGCAGCTCACTGACTCGGTGAGCCGAGGTCAGTGCCACCAGGAAGGCTGCCTTCCAGGACAAATGGCTCGAAGGGTGGACGAGTGAGCTGCGTGAGCACCACGTTCAAGTCCCAATTCCGCCGGAGAGGGACGGATGAGCGGCTTGGATAACAGAAGGCCCCGCATAAAGCGGGAGACTAGTGGTTGCCCCGAGAGAGGCTTTCCCTAGATAGGGAGATAAGCTGATATGGCACTCAGATGAACTCTAACAGAGTTTGACTTCAACCCTTCCCTTGAGAGGTGGAGAAGGTATTGGAGAACCCACTGGATCGGGCATGAGAAGGGGTCGATCTGGTGCTCCGTGCACCAGACGGAGAAGCGTTTCCACTTAAAGGCGTAGGCTCACCTAGTGGAGTCCTTCCTCGAGGCAAGGAGGATTTCCTCGACCTCCTCCGGAAGGGCCAGAGAGGATGGAGAGACCCGTTCAGCCGCCAGGCCGTGAGGGAAAGGGAGGTTAAGTTCGGGTGTGGTACCCAACCCTCCTCCTGCATCAGCAAGTCCCTGGCAGAGCCCAGGGGGATCGGAGGCTCCAACGACAGCCGTAGCAGGAGTGGGAACCAAGGCTGCCGAGGCCACAAGGGGGCCACGAGAATCAGCGATGCCCCGTCCTGTTGAGCCTTGAACAGAGTCCTCGCAATGAGGGGAAAAGGAGGGAATGCATAGAGAAGGCTGGAAAACCAGTCCAGGAGAAATGCATCGGGGCCCTCCCTGCCTGGGTGCAGCACCTGGCTGCAGAAGCGAGGGAGCTGTGTGTTCTGAGGGCTGGCGAAGAGGTCTATCGCTGGAGTGCCCAAACAGAAACAGCCAGCCTGCCACTCTGGGATCAAGGTGCCACTCATGGGGGCAAAGGATTCTGCTGAGCCTGTCCGCCAGGCCATTCTCCTGCCCCGGGATGTATGTCGCCTTGAGGAAATCCTCTGCCGGGCGGCAAAAGGGCAGATGAAGACTGCTTCCCTGCAGAGGGAGTGCAATCCCGTGCCCCCTTCCTTGTTGATATAGAACAATCGCTACCCGGTTGTCGGTCTGCACCAGAACCGACTTCCTGTTGAGGACATTCTCGAAGGCCCTCAGGGCCCACCGGATGGCCCGGAGCTTGAGCAGATTTATCTGCTGTAGAGCCTCCACTGGCGACCACTGTCCCTGTGTGCAGAGACCCACACTGGGCTCCCCACCCTAACAGGGAAGCATCCGTGGTCAGTACCACATTGTGCCGTGGGGGCTGGAATGGCAATCACTGCAGGAGGTTGCGGAGGTTTTGCCACCAGTTCAGGGACAAGCGGAGGTTGGGAAGTACTCTGACAGGGTCTCTGAGGTGCCTGAGGGACAGGCTCCATTGGGTACTGAGACACCACTGAGCCGTCCGCATGTGCAGGCGGAAGTGAAGGACCACATACATGGTCGAGGCCATGTGGCTCAGGAGATGTAGCATGGACCAAGCGGTGACCTGGTGAGTACTCTGGACACGAGCAGCCAGAGCCCGGCTCAAGGTGAGACTGGGTAGTTGACCAAGAACCCCCAAACTCTCCAAAAGGAGGATAGTGCGTGACATCGCTTGCCGGGCCTTTTCGACGGAGGAGCCCGTTGTAGAGGTAGGGAAACAGACATGCCCTGGCGCAGAAGGTGAGCGGCGACCACGATGAGACACTTCGTGAAGACCTGTGGGGTGGATGCAAGGCTGAAGGGGAGCACCCTGTACTGGAAGTGCTCTCCCTGCACCCTGAAACGCAGGTACTTCCTGTGTTGGGGGTGGATCAGAATATGGGTGTAAGCATCCTTTAGATCTAAGGAGCATAGCCAGTCGCCCTGCGGAGGAAGGGTAGCAGCACACCAAGAGATAACATCTTGAATTTCTCCCGCACCAAGAACTTCTTTTCCCTGCGGAGGTCAAGGATAGGTCACAGACCCCCCGTCTTTTTTGGGACGAGGAATTACCGGGAGTAAAAACCCCGACCTCGAAGGTGGGAAGGGACCTTCTCGACTGCCCGTTGGGCGAGGAGAGAGTGTAATTCCCACTGCAGCAGAAGCTGGTGTGTGGGGAGTCGAGGAGGCTCAGCTGGGGAGAAAGGGAGTGGGAGCCTGTCGAAGTGGAGGTGATAGCCCTCCCGGATGACCTGGAGAACCCAGGTGTCCGAGGTGATAAACACCCACGATGGGGCGAAGCTGGACAGGTGCCCCCCCACGGGCTGCTGTATTGTCGGAGAGCGAGGGGCTATGCTGCTAGCATCAAAACCCCTGAGGGGGTTGTGGGGGAGCCGGCATCTGGGCCTTTGGTCCCTTTGGTTTCCGGTGACCCTGGCCAGGCTTCCCCTGCATGGGAGTGGTCAGTGCGGGAATAGCCGGGTACGGCGGATAGCCACGGTACTAGATGCCTTTCCTGGGGAAAAAGGGCTTCTTGGTAGGCTGCTTCTTCCGAGGCAGCGAAGAGGTCTTGCGGGAGAGACAGGTCTTAGTGATGTACTCAGTCTCAATCTCAGCCGTTTTCTCCTCCATCGGCTTACCAAAAAGTTCCTCGCCGAGGCAGGGCATGTCCAGGAGCTTCTCCTGCACCCACTGCTCCAAATCTGAAGATTGGAGCCAAGCCAGGCGGCGGGCTCTGATGCCTGCAGCCGCCACCCGAGCTGAAGTCTCGAAGCCATCATAGGAGGCTCGAGAGATATACTTGGAGCAATCAGCTACTGACTTCAACAGCGTGCGGAACCTATAGAGGGGCTTGTCCTCGAGGCCCGCGGAGAAGCCTCCAAGTTATTTTGCTAAGTCGCGCAGGAACATACATATATATAACTGGTATGCCTGGATGCGACAGGAGAGCATGGAACCTTGATAGGCCTTGCGGCCCAGGGCATCAAGGGCTCTGGACTCCCAGCCCGGTGGGACCGAGGAGAGCGACTTCGGGCTTTTCTGCATCCTCGTGGCTGATTCCACCACCGTTGAGGTGTGTGGAAGCTGAGTCTTATGGAAGCTTTGCCCTCGCTGCACCTTGTACATTGTGTCAAGGCGCTTGCTCACGATGGGGACTGAGGCCGGGGCCTCCCACATGCTGAGCAATAGCCGGGAGAGGATCGGTGGTACCGGCATGGTGAGGGATTCCCTGAGCAGGGCCTCGTACTGAAGGATATCGAGTTCTTCAGCACGAGGGTCTTCCTCGACCTGGGTGACCAGGCTGAGGGCCCGAGCCATATCCCGAACAAACACCAGAAAGGAGGCGTCCTCAGGCGGTGAACGCCACTGGAGACCAGGCGGCGAGGGGTCCGACAGAAGATCCCGGTGGGTGCGGGTCTCCGGGGATTTGTCCCCATCAGATTCCCAGTCTGAGAAATCGGTCGAGGGATCCGAGCCGGGCGGTTTGCCCTGTCCGATGGCTGGAGGAACGGGAGAGCGAGCGAGACCGATGTCAAGGACCCTCACGAGGCCCGTGGCTCTCGGGGGTTTCCTGGACGGACTGGGGTGTCCCATGCGAGGGACCTGTGGTCTTTGGGCACAAGTCAGTGACGCTGGCCGTGAACACCTGCTGGGAAGAAATGAACACAGAGACGCTGTGTTCTAATGTCAGCATACGGGACTTCCACACGGGCGTGGGGCCCTGGGACGCCGATACTAGGGTCACCGGATCGGGCGTCGGAGGTCCTCACCAGGATAGCCCTCAGGAGATGGGGTGCTTTCACCGGAGGCCTCCGTTTCTCTTGCGAGGCCGCTCCTTGTTTGACTCTCGGGAACGCTGAATGGGGCTAAGTGACTGGGCGCGGGCGGGGGAGCGCTCGCGCTTGTCGGGGGCACTGGACAGTGACTTTGAGGCCTTCTTTTTGCGCTGTTCCACCTCGGGGGGACCCCTGGTCCGAATGCCGCCTGGAACACAGTGCCGCAGGGGGAGAACCCACCGGAGGGGAGTCAACCAAAGGTGCCACTGGGGACTCTGAGGCAGCCTTTCGAAAAATGTCTTCGGGCTGCTGCTTACGGCTGAGCAGGACTTAGAGGACATTTTCTTACAGAGCAAACAGAGCTCTGGGTCATGGTCGGCTCTCAGACACCTTAGACAGCAGTCATGAGTGTCGGTAAGTGAAATGTTCCTAGAGCACCTATCACATTTTTTTAAACCCGGTGGCCATGGGGGCGAAAACAGCCCCTGCGAGGTCGAAGACCCACGCGGCCAGTGGTTGGAAGAAAAAAAGGGCACGAAGCTCGAGAAGAAAAAAAAAGAAAAATCAGGAAAAGTATCCCCACAAGCCCCAAAAGGGAGCAAGGGGAGGACTGGTAGAGGACCGGTGTAACTGGAAAAAAAGAGATATAGCCTGTTAAGGCAAAAAAATGAAAACCTTTTACGAGGGACGAGGATGTGCATCCGAAGGGCTCTGCGGAAAAAGGGAGACTGAGCAAGACAGCACCCTTGGGCGGGAAGAGGATCACGCATGCGTGGCAGCAATCCCAAAGGCTTTCTTTGAAAGCTGGGAAATTGCTTGGTGCGGGCTCCGTCAGTGCAGACGTCACCCATAAGTGAGGAATGACTTCTTGCTTGTTCTTGGAGAAAGATTTATTAGGTTCTTGCAATTCATACTGAGGTGAAAATTAAACAAAGTCTCTTAGATATTAGATATATCTGTATCATTTCAAGTATCTCTAGTCCTCTAGCAACTTTAGCTTTTTAACATTGTTCAATTATTTAAACAAATCATTAAAACTAAGATGCAGACAGCAGTCCAACATCCAGATGGAGGCTAATCAGCCTTTTGCAACAAGTATCGCATGTATTATCTTCTAGTTGGAAAGACGTCCTGCATGCCCACTAGTTTCAAAGTGCTCCTTGCTCTCAGGGATTGAGTCCAATCACTGGAGGCTAGAGTAGCAGACTTGGAGAAGCTGAGGACAACAGAAGTATATAGACAAGACCTTCAGGGACATAGCAGAGAAGTCCTACCTCCAGGCCGGCAGCCTCTCTGGTCACAGCCTCAGGTCACATAAAAGAAGAGTATCACCTTGGTATTGCAAGAAGTGATCCTGTAGCTAGGAACCTGTTCTCCTGGTGATAATACACCACCTTGCACTGAGGTGGTGTCTCCAAGGCCACATGCCCATGAGAAAAGGATTCAAACTTCTGCTGACCTATAAGTACATTCACTCTGCAGCTCCTCACTCTTTCCTCTTATACCTCCTTACACCCCTCCCCGGAAACTTCGCTCTTCTGGCAAATTGCTTCTATCTGTGCCCTTCTCTTCTATTGCTAACTCCAGACTTCACTCCTTTCACCTTGCTGCTCCTTATGCCTGGAACAAACTACCTGAGTCCATACGTCAGGCGCCTTCTCGGACCCTTTTCAAATCCAGGCTGAAAACTCAAGTCCTCGCTGCTGCTTTCGGATCATGACTCACCTGATCTCCTTTGTGTTTCCTTACCATTCCCTCTACATGTATTCCTGTCTAGATCTATTGTGTTGTCTGTCTTGACTAGACTGTAAGCTCTGATGAGCAAGGACCGTCTCTTACATGTTTGTGCAGCCTGCATAATCTTGTAGCACTACACAAATGCTCAGTAGTAGTAGTTAGGATGGCTGTTATAGATGGTGATTTGATCATTATGCATGAAGATAGCTGGGTGGCTGGTGGATGAGAGGATCGCCTGGTAACTTTTGCCTGGTGCGAAGGTGGCAGACCTTATGCACCAACTATAAAAGGTTTTAGATAAGGTTGGGGAGGAGTCTGCCATACATGTTGGAACCAATGACATACAAAAATGTGGGGAGGGAGGTTCTGCCAGCTAAATTTAGGCTTTTTGGTAGAAAGTTGAAATCCAGAACTTCTAGGGAGCATTCCCAAAAATGCTTTTCATTCCACACAGTACCCAAGAGGAAGGCAGAGCTTTGGAGTCTCAATGTGTGGATGAAATGATGGTGCAAAGAAGAGGGTTTTAGTTTTGTTAGGAACTGGCCAACGTTCTGGGGAAAGGGGGAACCTTTCCAAAAGGATGGGCTTCACCCTAACCAGTGTGGAACCAGGTTATAGGCATTAACATTTAAAAAGGAGAGATCCGTTTTAAAACTAGAAAATGGGGGAAAGCACATGTTTCAGAATGAATGGGTAGGTAGAACATCATAAGATATGCCATGCCAGATCAGACCAAGAGTCCAACAAGCCCAGTAACCTGTTTCCAACAGTGGCCAACCTAAGTCACAAGTACCTGTCTGGTTCCGAAAAGATACACAGATTTCAAGCTGCTTGTCCCAAGGGTAAGCAGTGGATTTCCCCACTCCACTTAAATAATAGTTTATGTATTTTTCCTACAGATACTCATCTGAAAATCTTATAAACCTAGCTACACTAACAACTTTTACTATATCTTCGTTAGATTACGTGAAAAACATTTTTCTCCAAAATTTATCTTAAACGTGCAACACACAGCTTCATTGTGCGTCTCCTAGCTTTTCTACTTTTCGAAGGAGTGAACTGATCTGTGTTTACCCGTTCTACTCCATTCATTATTTTATAGACCTCTATCATATCTCCCTCATCCGTCTCTTTTTCTATGTTGAAGCGCCTTTTTTTTTTTTTTTTTTTTTTTAAGACTTTCCTCGTAGGGATATACTTCCATCTCCTTTATCATTTTGGTAGCATTTTTCTATATCTTTTCTAATTCCACTATATCATTTTTAAGATACAGTGACCAGAATAGCAGATAATATTCAAGGTCTGGTCGCACCATGGAGCGATACAGTGACATTATAATTTATTTTATTTATTTATTTAACTTTCTTATATACCGCGCTCTTTACACCAGTGCAGTTTACATGTAACGCAATTATGCAGAGCAGGGGACTGCACTGCATTTACAATATAACAGGGGGTTTTGTACAGGAAACAAACGAACAGGGTAACTATGTGCAAATAAACTATTAACATATGTACATGGATCATTAGCTATTTACATATTGGATCTGTTGTGTGCATGCTGTCAGTGTAATGAGTGCAGTACTACTTATCGGGGGGGTTGGTGTTTGGTGGGCTAAGTTTCTGTCTTAAATGGCGGTTACATGGAGATTGTTTGCATGGGCTCATAGGTGTGGCAGGGAGTGTGTGATGACCTGGGTGTGTGTAGTATTGTAGGAACAAGTGATGTTTAAGTGCCTTCCTAAATTGGGCAAGATCACTTATGGCCCGGATAGCAGGGGGTAGGGCATTCCAGCAGGTTGGTGCATAAAAGGCGAATGCTCTGTTCTTGGCTGATTGCGAGCATTTTGTGATTTCCTTTGGGATGTTCAAGGTGTTGATGGAGGCTGATCTCCTTACTCTGTTTAGGGGTGTCGTATGGATGAGATCTGTGAGTGAAGTGGAGGAGTTTTTATTAATGGCTTTGTGAGTCAGCATCAGAACTTTAAAGGTGATCCTGGATTGAACTGGGAGCCAATGTAAGTTTTTTAGGATTGGGGTTATGTGTTCCCTCCTTGATGCCCCGAGCAGCACTCTGGCGGCCGCATTCATTGCTAGTTGAAGTGGGTTTAAGGTGTTTTTTGGAAGGCCATGTAGTATGGCATTCTCGTAGTCAAAGTGCGGGATTATTAACGCCTGATAAACTGTCCGATAATCCTCTGGTTCTAGTAGTTGTCTCAGGTGGCGGAGTGTCTTAATTTTGTTGTATATTGCCTTGATCATATTATTTATCTGGGCCTTCATGTTGAGTTGTTGGTCGAGCATGACTCCAAGGTACCAAATTGTATGCTTGCATAGGAGCTCCGCATCCCTGACCTTCAGGGAGCTGGGTGGTATGAATGTTGTGTTTCTTGTAAGGAAGAGGACTTCTGTTTTCTTAAAATTTATTCTTAGTTTCTGTGAGAGTAGCCAATCAGTAACAGCATCAAAACAAGCGGTCAGGGGTGATAGGTCTGGTTTGATTAGTAGGAAAGGCATATATAGAAGAACATCATCGGCATAGATCAGGCAGTTAATGTTGAACAAGCGGACGAGGTTGCATAAGGGCTGCATGTAAATGTTAACTAGAAGGGCTGACAGCGATGATCCTTGCGGGACTCCTTTTTCTTGGAGGAAAGGAGAGGATGTTGTGGGGCCGGAGCGCACTTGTTGCCATCTATCGGTTAGGTACGAAGCACACCATGATAAAGCGTTGCCCTGGACGCCCTTCTCACTAAGACGGGAGAGGAGTATTTTGTGACATACGGTGTCCAATGCCACGGCAATGTCAAGGAAGATCAGGGCGAATCCTTGTTTGATATTATCCATCCCAATGGTAAGGGTGTTGAGTAATGTGGTCAGCAATGTTTCAACTCCGTGTGCACTGCGGAAGCCATGTTGACAAGGGTCGAGGGGTGCAATTGATCTCAATGTGTTGGTCAAGTTGCCGATGTACCACCTTCTCGATGATCTTTGCTAGCAGCGGGATGCCTGATATTGGCCTGTAGGAATCCATCTTTGCTGGGTCCAGTTTACTATTTTTTAGTAGTGGTCTTATTGCTGTATGCTTCAGGCTTTGTGGGAAGATCCCCGTTGAAAAGGGGGATCTTCCTGTTATTTGTAAACTCAATGTTATTTGTATACATTGCAGTATTCTTGTTCGATGTACACCGCGCTGATTTTAATAGCGCGGTATAGAAGAAAATGTTAAATAAATAAAATAAATAAATAAATAGTCCGATGAGTTTGGAGAGGAAAGGGCTAAGCTCAGACTGCAGGGATTTTATCCAAAATGCTGGACAGGGGTCGTTAGGTGCTGTGGTGGTATTTATGGTGGATATGATGTCTTGTATACTTCTCTCAGGTGGGGCAGAAAAAGTAGTGATGTGGTTGCTGTCAGGTGCGGCATCCAGTGAGGTACATGGCAGGGATGGGTGGGTGGAGTTGTACTGGGTATGTGTGTTGGATTGAGCTGACTTGGCTTGCAGATAGTCCGCATATTCTTGAGGGTTGGGGAGGCTTAGTTGTGCGGATGTGGGCTCCTTTGCTAAGGACTTGACTAGGCTGAAGATCTCGTGTGGCTTATTTAGCGAGCGTTGTAATATCTCCGTATGATATTGTTTCATTCGTTTTGTGGCAACAGCTCGGTGTCTTTTCAGGTGATCTTTATATAGTTCGAGGCTCTCAGCTGATCAGGAGTGACGCCATCTTCTTTCAAGCTTCCTGAGTAAAAGAAGTGATGTTTGGAGTTCGGGGGAGAACCAGGGTGCATGCCTTCTTGTTCTCGCTGCTTTCTTGGAGACGGGTATACTGACTGCAGCATCAAGGCTTGAATTCCATGCAGCGATCATATCATCAAGGCATTGATGTGATTGGTTCTGGAGAGGTTGAATTCTGTCCAAGATGTCATCTTTGTTAAAAGGCCGAAAGCGTTTTGAGAGGGATTCGATAGGTTTATTTGATGCCTGGGTTTTAATTTCTGGATGGTGTACTGGCATCTGGAACTTTATTAGGCTGTGATCGGACCATGGTACAGGGCTTACGGAAAGGTCCGTCGTGTGTGTGGAATCAAAGATATCTTTTGGAGCAAATATAAGGTCAAGTGTGTTTCCCTTTACGTGCGTGGGGGCATTGACCAATTGGATGTAGCCTAACTCAGTGAGTGCCTCAGTGAAGGCCTCAGAGTGAGTAGCTTGAAGAGCTGGGAGGATGAAATCCCCCATCACCCAGTTAATAGATATCTTTTGTTTTATTCTCCATTCTTTTCTTTAGGATTCCCAGCATTTTATTTGCTTTCTTGGCCACAGCTGCACACTGGGCAGAGGGTTTCAATGTATTATTCACGATGATGCTCAGATTCTTTTTCTGTGTGGTGATTCCTAATATAGAACCTTGCATCGGACTACCGTAGTTTGGGTTGTTCTTTCCTAGGTGCATAACTGCATTTGTCCACATTAGATTTCATCTGCCATTTGGATGTCCAGTCAACCAATTTTTCAAGGTGCTCTTGCAATTTTTCACAAGCCTCTTGTGATTTAAGAACTTTGAATATTTTCATGTCATCTGCAAATTTGAACACCTCACCTATTATTCCCATTTCCAAGTCATTTATGAATACGTTAAAAAGCAGTGAGTTAGCACAGTTACTTACCTGTAACAGGTGATCTCCGGAACAGCAGGAATTAGTCTTCACACGTGGGAGACGTCGCCGACGGAGCCCGCACAGGAATGCTCCCCAGCATCCAATCAGAAGGCCTTTGGGAGCATACCCCGCGCCTGCGTGGTGGCTTCCCACCCTTCCTACTGCCTCTCCCCAGTTGAGTTTCATAGCTGAGCCAGAAGGAGAGGAGAGGAAGGAATAGAGACAAAAAAAGAGATACAACTCCTAGGGGAGGTGGGCGGGTTGTGAAGACTAATTCCTGCTGTTCCGGAGATCACTTGTTACAGGTAAGTAATTGTGCTATTTCCAGGAACAAGCAGGAATGAGTCTTCACACGTGGGGACTCCCTAGCTTAGGATGCCCGGGGAGGTCCCATAAGCGCAGCCCAGGATGGGATGGCATTCGCCCAGCCTAAATCCCCGGCATCCCCTGAGGGATGGAGGGCAGGAGTTGAATAGAGGAACAGCAAATCTACAGACTACAGAGGGAGTCTTTAGAGTGCAGAACAGGTAACATCAAGATACAGCAAAAAAAAACCCAGGCTACGGGAAGAGTAGCCAGAGGGATGCACAAATAGTATCAGTAAGCATTTAAAGAGTAAATGCCCTAGTACCATGTAGAGCTTACCGGCCACTAAGTTTTAATGAAGTAATGGTGTGGAACCCCGTAGGGCTTACCTACCGGGTTGCCGGAAGCAGACCTGTGGTGAAGGCACCGTAGACGCAGTAGCGAAGTCGTCCAGGAAACTTCGCCGCAGCGAGGAGGAAGCTCCAAATCCGGAAGGCTAGGAGATCCAGGCGTCAGCTGGGTCAGGAGAAAGACGGCAGGTCTTCCAGGAGGCTTAGTGCAAGCTGAGCACTCCCTTAGGAGTAGAGTCCAGAACTCAGAGGACTAACAGTAGAAGACCGGCCGAACCAGAGAGCCCATTCCGGAGAAGAGTAGGGGTGCACCCCCAGAGCAGGAGTACACAGGCTACCCTAGCGAGAGATAGGGAGACAAGGGTCCGAACCCCCGGGAGGAGGACCTAACTGAAAAGGAGCTGTAGACTCCACAGCGGTAGAGTACCACCAGTCCGCAGCCCGATCGAGGAATAGGCAGGCGGACTGGCCGGACCCCGGGGGGGGGGGGGGGGGGCGTGAATACCGGCCATAGGGAAAAAAGCGGTATAGCACAGGTACTGCGGGCATCCCCCAATATGCGCCTATCGCGCAGGAGATATCTAGTATATCTAAGCCGGTGGGCATGAGGGCGCCCATTCCGGTACTAATGCAGGTATGTCGAGGGGCCTACCTCCCTGCGCATCACCCTGGTAAGGCGGATCTGCCATCGATCCGCAGAGCGTCCACCTGGAAGGTGGCAGCAAGATCCGTCAGTAGAGGGATCTATTCCAGAGGACAAGGGCAGATCGGCGAACCAACAGCGCGGTAGCGTGGGGGACAGGGGATAGCATCAGTCTGGTAGAACGCCACAGGGGCTGGAGGCCTTATATGTGTCCCCAGGACCTGCACGCAGAACTCGCCCCCCCCCCCCGCACAGACGGGGGACAGGAAGGTAATTCTGGTACGGAAGCAATCAGCAGGGGGATACCGGCTGAGAAGGGTTCGGAGACGTACCGAAGGGTAATAAGTTGGCCGTTGGCCATAGCTATCACGGAATAGAGGTGGTCTCCCTACCAACGGAAGGAGAATACCCGAACCCCTAGATAAGCCTCCGAACCATTTGCAATTGAACGAGCCCCCGAGCAGAGCTCAATTTTTAAACGTCCGATAAGAGGGTTAAGTGGAGGCAGCCGCCTGCCTGAGCCTAAAAATGCTTAGAAGGAGAGTCCTGGCGCGGGCCCGGGGGCATCAACCCGGGGTGAGAGGCCTCTTGCCTGGGTGCACCTGGAGGGTGGGCGGAGGTCTGATATTTCCTCTTCCTAGAGAGGCGTTTACCGCCGCCGTGGTGCCGGGCCCTAGGCTGGCTGCTAACCCTGGGAAGGTTAGCGAAGCACTGTGCGACCTGACGCAAGGCTTCGCTGTTGAAGAGGTGATCTCCGTCGCAGGGAGAATTACCCAGGTTGTGCTGTGCCCGTCTACACAACTCGGACACCCGCAGCCATGCTGTACGGCGTGCTCTAATGGCAACAGCAGAGGCTCTGCTGACCGACTAGAAGGAGTCCAGCGAAGCACGAGAAAGGAACCCGGAGATATTCCTGCAGTGATAAAGGAGCAGGGAATATTCAAAGGCCTTGGTCGCAGACACGAAGAGGGATAACCGAGACAACCTCTCGGTGACCTCCCGGAGCGACAGGCTCATATAAAATATATATGAGATAATTCTGGCCGTCAGCATAGACGTCTGGAAAGCTTGACGTCCTAGAGTATCTAGCGTCTTTGAGGCGCGGCCTGGGGGGCGAGAAGCATGCTTCTCTTTGCTTCCGGCCTTCCTCAGCGCCGATTCCACCACAATGGACCGATGTGGAAGCTGGTGCTGCCGAAAACCCGGGGACGGAGGCACCCGGTAAAGAGCCTGCATCGCAGTCGACGGTGCCGGAACCCTCAAAGGCGACCGCCAAGCCCCCAGCAGGAGATCCTGCAGGGAGGGATGCAGAGAAAGCATCACGGCTGCCTGTTCCTCAGGGCCCGGGTTTGGGCCCGGGGTAGGGATGGCCAGCAAGTCCGCCATGTCAAGGAGGAAATCCTGAAAAGATGGCTCTGCCGGAGGAGTTATGGCGGGGGAGGCTGCCAGGGCACGCAGAGGCCGCTCGGGCCGATGCCCGCTAGGCATAGGAGGGGACCAACCGCCCCGGATCGGGGCAGTCCCCATGGCGTCGTCGGCTCCTGGGATCGATTCCAAATTAGGCATCGAAGGGGTCGATGGCACCAACAGTGCCGCAGGAATCGGCTTCGGCCCCGAACCCGGGGGTGGCGCTGCTCCCTGCGATCGAAGCGGTTCCGCGGCCACCGGAGGGCAGGGGCCAGCGGTCTCCGCTCTGCGTCGCGGGAGGGGACAGGGACCGATCCCGAGACGTGTAGTGTCCAAGCTTTCAAGGCTGGATACCGACTCCAGGCTGGGCATCGAACCGAGCGAGGAGATTGACTCCCTTCCAGAGGGCCCCGGCAGGGGCGACCGCGCCGGTGGTGGAAAACCCGGAGCACGGATCGGAACCGTGCCGATCGGTGCCGCGAGCATCACGGGTCCCCGAGGGCGGAGCTCGGTGGAGAGGGGGTCATCCGACGCTGGCGCCGATGTCGATCGTCGGGCACTGCCCGAAGCCAGGCTCCCTCTGGCACCCGTTCGACCCGGAGAGAAACCCTCCCGGGGCATACGGCCCGACCCCGAGGGGACCCCGGTCACCCGACAAGTCTCTGCGGGGGTGCAAAGCCCCTGCGCCGACGTCGGTGTACCGTTGCGGGGCGGCGCAGATCCAGATCGGATCGAAGCGGTCGAAGGCCCCGAGGCCCCTTCTCTAGGAAAAAACGGGGCCCTCGACGGCCGCGTCGATGCCGGGGAGTCGTCCGAGCGCTGGCCGACACACCCCGAGGTCCCCGGGGAAGGTCGATGGCGGCCCCTCGTGCTCGACGTCGCTGTCGGAGCGGCGCCGCCCGAACCCGGTACCACCCTTGCGCAGGGCTGGGAAAACGGCGACCCGGCGCGGGTCGAAGCGAGCGGCCCCGAGGGGAGGGAGGCCCGACGACCATCCCCGGCACGGGGTGGAACCACCGACGCCCGCGCGCTCGAAGCGGGTACTACCCCCGCGCATGACCTGAACGTAGGGCCGTCAGACCGTGTCGAGTCGATCGGCCCCCGAGGTAGGGAGGACAGCGGCCGGCGATCCCCGGTGGGGAGCGGGTCACTCGACGCCGATGGGTCGGCACCGCCCAAGGCAGATACCGGCCCCCTAGGAAGGCCATACCGGCGCGAGTCGGTCGGCCCCGGAGGCGCCGAGGACCTCAGCCTTCAATCCCTGGTGAGGAGCGGAACGCTCGACACCGATGCCGAGGGGTCGGTACCGCCCGAAGTGGGCACCGCCCACGCGCATGGCAGGGATGGAGGAACGCCAGACTGGACCCAGTCGATCGGCCCCGGAGGCGCCAAGGACAGCAGCCAACGATCCTCGGTGAGGAGCGGAGCGCTCGACACCGATGCCGGGGGCTCAGTACCGCCCGAAGCGGCTACCACGCCCGAGCATGGCTTGGATGTAGGGATGTCAGACCCGGTCGAGCCAGTCGGCCCCGAATGAGCCGAGGACACCGGCTGACGATCCCTGGCGAAGAGTGGAACACTCGACGCCGACGCCGGGGAATCGGCACCGCTCGAGGCGGGTACCTCCCTCGGGCATAGCTCGGGAATGTTCTGTGAGGAACGAACCTCAGGAACATCCCGAAACCCCGTAAATGCTTTGGAGCCCGAGGACTCCCGAAACCCCATAAATGCTTTGGAGCCCGGGGTATATCAGCCAAGGAGGACTTGAGGGGTTGGCCGGAGCCATCGCCATGCCTCGCATGAGACTTGCCCCTCAAGACTCGGCTAGTCTTAACAGACTGTTGTGTGATTACCTGATCCTGGAGAGAAGAACAACCCGATGACCGCGCCCTGGGCGCGAAGACGTCGTCGAGGGATACCCGAAAGAGGGAGGGTCTTCTGCCAACACTGCAGCCCGGGGAATCCGGGAAAGAGGGGTCAGGCCCCACACAGGAGAGGCACCAGGCATTGGAGTCCACGTGGAAAATGGAGTCCCCGCCATGAGGCTGGGGGGGGAAGAAGGCTCCATGCCCCGGTCCTCAGCGCCCGGAGGGGGCGACGAAAATTAAATGAAAATAAAGAAAAAAAGGGGGGGGGGGGGCACGGAGGTGCCACCGTCGGCGGGAAAGCCGCGACTACAGAAAAACGGAAAAAAATTTCTGCGGTGGCAGGAGGGACGTCCTGCCTGCTCCGCGGAAAACGAAAAACTGGGGAGAGGCAGTAGTAGGAAGGGCGGGAAGCCACCGCGCAGGCGCGGGGTATGCTCCCAAAGGCCTTCTGATTGGATGCTGGGGAGCATTCCCGTGCGGGCTCCGTCGGCGACGTCTCCCACGTGTGAAGACTCATTCCTGCTTGTTCCTGGAGATCAGCACAGATCCCTGGTGTATCTTTATCTTTATTCAGTTTTTAATATACCGCCAACATGTGAGCATCAGAGCGGTTTACAATAAAGTAAACGCTGCCAGGAAAGGAAACATAATGCCAAATCATACAGAAAAGGGATAGAATAAAGAGGAAGAACTGGTAAGAAGGACCTAGAGTGGAGGGGAGCAAGATATCGCTAAGAGAGGTAGGCAGGAGGGAAAGGGGGGGGGGGAGAGGCGAGGTTGAAAGCTGTGTAGAATAGGTGAGTCTTCAGCCTAGACTTGAAATTAGGAAAAGAGGGTTCCAAACGGAGGGCTGACAGGAGCGAATTCCAGAGCCTGGGGCCGAGAAAGAAGAAAGCAGAGGATCGGGTGGACTCTAGATGAGCCTGGGAAGGGGACATGTGCTGGGGAGCATAGAGTCAGACCAGATCGGAAAGGTAACGAGGGACTCCAGCGTGTATTGCTTTATGGACAAAGGTGAGGATTTTATACTGGATTCTGAAATCCATGGGGAGCCAATGGAGATGGATAAGAAGGGGGTGACATGATCTGACCGGGAGGCTTGCATGAGACTATGAGCTGCTGTGTTCTGAACAACTTGGAGTATATCTCAACTTAAAGTAGACAAAGCGATGGGACCGGATGGGATACACCCGAGAATACTGAGGGAACTTGGGGACGTTCTAGCAGCTCCACTGACTGACCTTTTCAATGCCTCGGAGTCGGGAGTGGTGCCAAAGGACTGGAGAGAGGCTCATATGGTGCCTTTACACAAAAGCGGAAGTAAGGCTGTGGTTGAAAACTACAGGCCGGTTAGTTTAACTTCGGTGGTGAGTAAATTATTGGAAACCCTGCTGAAAGAGAAAATAGTGAGGTTTCTGGAGTCCAGCGGATTACAGGATCCAAGGCAGCATGGATTCACCAGAGGCAGGTCTTGTCAGACAAATCTGATTGATTTCTTTGACTGGGTGACCAGGGAGTTGGACCGAGGGAGAGCCCTAGATGTGGTGTATTTAGATTTCAGTAAAGCCTTTGACACTGTTCCTCACAGGCGACTTATAAACAAACTGAGCACCCTAGGGATGGACCCTAAAGTTACTGCTTGGGTTAGAAATTGGTTGGGTGGGAGGCGACAGAGTACAAGTAAATGGAGCTCACTCTTGAGGAGAAGGATGTTATCAGTGGTGTGCCCCAGGGATCTGTCCTTGGTCCGATTCTTTTTAACATCTTTGTTAGTGATATAGCGGAAGGGCTTTCAGGTAAGGTTTGCCTCTTTGCGGATGATATCAAAATCTGCAATAGAGTAGACACCCAGGAAGGGGTAGATAACATGAGGAGGGATCTAGCTAAGCTTGAAGAATGGTCTAGAATTTGGCAGCTGGGATTTAATGTTAAAAAATGTAAGGTCATGCATTTGGGCTGCAGCAATCCAAGGGAGCAATATAGTATAGGGGGTGAAGTACTTTTGTCCACTAAAGAAGAGCGGGACCTAGGCGTGGTTGTGTCTGATGACCTTAAAGTAGCTGAACAGGTAGAAAAGGCGGTGGCAAAAGCTAGAAGGATGCTTGGGTGCATACGGAGAGGAATGGCTAGCAGATAAAAGGAGGTGATAATGCCTCTGTATAAGTCTTTGGTGCGACCTCATTTGGAGTATAGTGTGCAATTCTGGAGACCGCACCTTCAAAAGGATGTGAACAGGATGGAGTCGGTGCAGAGGGTGGCTACTAAAATGATTAGTGGTCTTCATTATAAAGCATATGAGGACAGACTGAAGGAACTTAATATGTACACCTTAGAGGAAAGGCGGGATAGAGGTAATATGATTGAGATGTTTAAATACCTCCGTGGCATAAATGTTCTGGGAGAGAGCCTCTTTGAATTGAAAGCAAGTTCTGCTACGAGGGGACATGGGTTGAGAGTGAAGGGAGATAGATTCAGGAGTGATATGCGGAAATATTTCTTTACGGAGAGTAGTGGATCCGTGGAATAGTCTCCCAGTGAAGGTGGTAGAGATGAGGACAGTAACTGAATTCAAAAAAGCATGGGACAAACACAGAGGATCTCTAAAGGTAAAAAGGGGACTGTTGTAGTTGTTATGGAAGGACAGACTAGATAGGCCATGTGGTCTTTTTCTGTCGTCATATTTCTATGTTTCTATATGCAACTGGTACTGGGGGAGACCAGCTAGGGAGACATTACAGTAGTCCAAACGAGACACAAGAGAAAGGAGCAGTGTAGTCAGAGAGGGGGTAGGGATAAAAGACTGAATGGCACAAATTTGCCATAAGGAATAGAAGTAGCGTCGGACTATGGACAAAATATGATCACGGAATGACAAAGCCGAATTAAGGGTGATGCCGAGGTAGCACAGGGAAGAAAAGATAGGGATAGAGAAAGAAGAAAATAAGGGGATGGGACCACCGAAGGTGAATCAGATAGCCACAGTTTTAGAGAGGTTAATATGAAGATAATGGACGACATCCATGAGGCAATACAGGAAAGACAGGTGTTAAGAGGGCCGATATCAGGAGCAGAGGAGTCAGTGTAGTAGAGAAGGATATCATCCACTTCTCACCTTTCTCCGTTGAGAAAATTGCCCATTTAGTCCTACTCTGCTTTCTATCTTTTAACCAGTTCTTGATACACAATAGTACACTGCCTCCTAGCCTATGACTTTTTAATTTCCCAAAGAGTCTCTCATGAGGGAACTTGTCAAAAGCATTCTGAAAATCCAGATACACTATATCAACTGGCTCATCTTTATATATGTCAATTCACATCTTCAGAAAAATATAAGATTGGTAAGGCAAGACTTTTCTTGACTAAATCGATGTTGGCTTTCTGCCATTAAACTATGACTATCTACACATTCAGTAATTTTATTTTTATAAAATGGTTTCTACCATTTTACCCAGTACTGACATCAGGCTCACCAGTTTGTCATTTCCCAAATCACCCTGGAACCCTTTTTAAAAATTGTCATTACAATGGCCACTCTCCAGTCTTGAGGAACTACAGATTTTAATGATAGGATACTAGCAAAACAGGGAATTTAAAAGAATCTGGGTTACCTTTACCTTTGTTGGAACCTCTCTATTGGGATGCCCTAAGTAAAGAGCAGAGTTAAAGGATTCCAAATTACCAGTCAGCTGTATATGAGATTATTAAAATGAACAAAAACACAAACTTTGAAATGCCTGCATGGAAATGCTAGAATTCTAAAAAATAAAATGGGCGAGTTAGCATACTCACCTGTAACAGGTGATCTCCGGAAACAGCAGGAATTTAGTCTTCACATATTGGTGACATCGGTACAGAGCGAGCCCATGCAGGAAAGCTCCCCAGCATTCAATAGGAAAGCTCTTGGGAGCATCTCACTGCACTTGTGTTGCTGCCTTCCCGCCTCTCCTTCTGTAGCTGAGAGAAAAGGAGATAAAGAAAACCTAGGGGATGAGGGTGGGTTGTGAAGACTAAATTCCTGCTGTTCCCGGAGATCATCTGTTACAGGTGAGTAACTACGATTTCTTCAGTAACAAACAAGAATGTAGTCATCACATATGGGACTCCCTAACTCCTAGGTGCCAGAGAGAATGACCTCAGAAACAGTAGGTTTGCCTCATGGCAGAGTTGAAGAGGCCATAGATCTTTCATGGATGTCTAGTATCTTTAGGTTTCGGGGACAGAGGGTAGGAGTTGCCCTAAGTCTGAAAGAGGTGCTGGAGCACAGGCTGACCAAACATGGCATCCCAGCCGGAGTCCTTGTCCAGACAGTAGTGAGCAGCAAAGGTATATACTGAAGACCAAGTTACTGCTCTGCAGATTTCATCAATGGCTATAGAGCGTAGATTTGCCATCGAGGTAGCCATGGCATGAACATTATGGGTAGTGACATAACCCTCAAGGGATAGTCCTGCTTTATCATTAGCAAATGAGATGCAATCTGCTATCCATTTAGACAGAGTATGTTTGGATACTGGCAACCCTAAGTGATTGGGGTCAAAGAAGATTACTAACAGAGCCTTTACAGTGTTCGGCTGTCCTTTGAAGATAGAATGCCAAGGCATGTTTGCAGTCAAGGGTATGGAGGGTTGCCTCTGCCCTAGACTAATGTGGTCAAGGAAAAAAGACAGAAAGGTAAACTGACTGATTCAAATGAAAAGAAGATACCACCTTTGGCATGAAATGGGGGCGAGTCCTTAAGATAACCTTGTCATGGTGAAACAGTGTGTGTCTGCCACCAAAGCTTGAAGTTCACTAATGCGTTGTTGAACTGAGTGCAACAAGGAAGATGACCTTCCATGTTAGAAATTTAGCAAGGTAGTGGCTAAAGGTTCAAAGGGGGTCTTGAGAATTTGCCGCAAAACACTGAGATCCCAGGCCACTGGTGGTGGTAGTCTGACGGGAGGCTTGGTGAGCAAGAGACCTCTCATGAAGCGTGCTACAAGCGGCTGTGAGGAAATTGGTTGTTTATCCAGGGGATAGTGAGAGGCTGCGATTGCACTCAAGTGAACTCTTATAGAGTTGGTCTTGAGACCGGTTGAGGATAAGTGGAGGAGATACTGGAGGAGCACCCCCATTGGAGCAGAGAAGGGATTAAGGTTCTTCTGGGAACACCAGAGGGAAAATCTATGCCATATGAATGCATAAGAACAACTGGTGGATAGCTTTTCTAGAGGCTAAGAGGATCTCCTTTACTTCCTGAGTAAGGTTAAGATCCTGTAATACTATGCTTTCAGCAGCCATGCCATGAGGTGGAGACACTGCAGATTGGGATGGAGCAGCATCCCCTCCCCTCTTGAGAGAGATGATCTGGAGCAGATCTGAGATCTAGGGGTTGAGTCTGAGACAGACATAGTAGGAGAGGAAACCACGGTTGACGTGGCCAACATGGGGCTATGAGTATCATGAAGCCCCCCATCCACCTGGAGCTTGAAAAGCATCCACCTCCTGGTTGCCTGACATAGGAGTCCTGGTGCAGAAGCAAGGAAGTTAGACCCATTTGCCACTCTGCAGAATGCCAATCCCTGGAGTCCCCCAGGTCTAAAAAAATGAAGGATGCTGCCTCCATGTGGAGAGACCATTCTTGGGGAAGGAGAATCCGACTCAATCTGCTAAGACACTTTGCTCCCCTGGAAGATAAACTGTTTGGAGGTGTATCTGATGAGTAATGGCAAAGGACCAGAGATGGAGAGCCTCCCTGCATAAGGGCCAAGATTCTTTTCACAGAGAACATGGCCATCTGAATGTCAGTCTGGACCAGGACCCTCTGGGAGTTTAGATGTCCCTGAAAGACCTTGAGGGCTTTGTAGATTTATTTATTTATTTATGTTTCTTATATACCGCGCTATTATAATCAGTGTGGTTTACAGTAGGAACAACTTTACTACAATGAAATAACACATTGAGCTTACATAGAACAGGATATTCAAATTGGAAGGAACTGAGGGAAACTATATACAGATTATGTACTTGTTACAGTAACGATTAATCTCGGCAGGTATGTAAGGGGTCTGTACGAATACTAGTACACATGGGTCAGAATGAGGAGAGGGGAGAGCTGGTTAACCATTATCGGTGGGGGGATGTTCAGTGGGTGGAGTTAGGTGGGAGGTTTGAGGGGTGGGTGTGTGTTTCTCAGACTGGGAGGTCGGGTAGTGCTGTATGAACAGGTGGTGCTTTAGGGCTTTTCGGAACACCACTAGGTTTTGGGTGGCTCGGAGTTCTGCTGGGAGGGCATTCCATGCAATCGGTGCAAAAATAGAAAATGCTCTGTTGGCTGTTGATTTTGTACATTTTGTTATGAACTTGGGGACTTCAATTGTGTTCAGCTGCGTATTTCTTCTTGTTCTGTTGATTGTGGTACGGTGGAGAAGTGCATTGATGGGTGTGGGGGGCTGATTCTTGAGGGCTTTGAAGGTTAGTATTAGTAGCTTGTAGGTGGATTCTGGCAGGAAGAGGCAGCCAGTGTAGGTTTATCAAGATAGGCGTTATATGATCTGACCTTGATGCACCAACTAGAACCCTTGCAGCTGTGCTCATGGCAAGTCTGAGTGGGATTAACGTTGACTGTGGAAGTCCCTGAAGGATAATATTCGCAAAGTCCAGATGTGGGATGATTAGAGCTTGGAATATTGATCTATAGTCAGAGAAGTCGAGTAATGGGCGAAGGTGTCTTAGCGTTCGGATCTTGTGATAAATTGCTTTTGTGGTGTTTGTAACATGGGCTGACATATCAAGGCGTTGGTCGAGGGTAATTCCTAGGTATCGGACTGTGGGTTTTGTTTTCAATTCTATATTGTTGATCTGCAGTGATGGGGGAGGCGTGAAATTCCGATTCCTTGTGACGAATAGGACGTCAGTTTTGCTGTTGTTGATCCGGAGATTTTGAGTTAGAAGCCATTCTGACACTGCTTCAAAACATCTCAATATTGGAGAGAAGTCAGGTTGATCAATCGTAAAACGTGTATAGATGAGGATATCATCAGCGTAGGCAAGACAGTGGACGTTGAAGGAGCGGATTAAAGCACAGATAGGCTGCATATAAATGTTAAAGAACAGGGCAGATAGGAATGAGCCTTGAGGGACACCTTGTTTCAGGGGGAAAGGCTCTGATGTCGTGGGGCCTGTTCTTACTTGTTGCCATCGGTTGCAGAGATAGGATTTGCACCAGGTTAGTGCTGAGCCTTGTATCCCTTTTTCTTTAAGTCGGAGTAGTAGAGTGTTGTGGTTCACGGAGTCAAAGGCGGCAGCAATGTCCAGGAATATCAAGACAAATCCTTGGTGAATATTGTCAAGGCCTGTGATTAGATTATTGAAGAGGGTTGTGAGGATGGTGTCAATAACGTGGGCTGCTCTAAAGCCATGTTGGGAGGTGTCTAGGGGCGATTCAGTATCCACGTGCTGTTGAATTTGCCAGAGAACTACTTTTTCAATAATTTTAGCAAGCAATGGGATGCTTGAAATTGGCCTATAGGATTCTACTTTGGATGTGTCGAGTTTGCTGTTTTTTAGTAGGGGTCGGATAGATGTGTGTTTTAAGCTTTGGGGGAAGGATCCTGTAGATAAGGACTGATTCAGGATTCTGCAGATAGTTGGGCTGAGGTCGTGACGTAGTTCTTTGATCCAGCTAGCAGGGCAGGGATCATTAGGTGCAGTGGTGAGGTTGATGGAAGTTATGGTGTCGATCTCCTCGTCAGAAATCGCAGAGAAATTCAACAGATTTGTCTGGGAGGTTGTCAGCAGGGTAGAGGTAGGTATGATGTTGGTGCTTGTGCTGGTTTGAATCATCTTCGATTGAAGGTAATTAGAGTATTCCTGCGGTTGAGGCATGGGTGGGTGATCTTGTGATGGGTCTCCTGTTATGGCTTTTACAATATTGAATAGATCATGGGGTCTGTTCAGTGATTGCTTCAATAGTTCTGAGTGGTATTGCTTCCTCTTTTCCATGTTTTTTTCTCGGTGTCTCTGTAGGTGTGTGGTGTAGGCGCTGAGTGTTTCGGGGGTCCGATTGCACGAAGTTCCAGTAAGTTTATCTAGAGCTTGGCCTCCTCTGCCGTCCAGAGGCCCTGAGTGGAGAGGGTCCCTAGATGAGCCCCCCACCCCAGCTTGGAGGCATCCGTTGGTGGTCAGGGTACACAGATGTGGAGGCATCTGAAAAGGTGATCCAATGAGGAGATTCTCTGGGGAACACCACCATAGAAGAGATGTGGCCAGAGGGACAGCCACTGATATTTTGTCTGTGAGACAGCCTGAGGCCTGTGTCCACTAGGAAGCCACAGTCCATTGGGCTGTGCGCATATGGAGGCGTGCATATGGTACTACATGTACTGTTGAGGCCATAGGACCTAGAAGCTGACGCATCTCTCAGGCAGTTAATTGGTTTCTGACACAGGCCTGAGATGCCAGCTGAATTAGACGAGAACAGTGGGGCCGAGGTATTAACGCCCTTGACTGCTGAGTATTTAAGAGAGCTCCTATGAACTCTATTGTCAGAGTAGGAGTTAGATGTGACACTGGGAGATTTATCAAACCTCAAGAGTTTAAGTACCTGCACGGTACAAGAGAGACAGGTGAACCTCTTGGGAGGTTCTTGACTTTATGTCTAAGTAAGGGAAGACAAATATCCCTAGAGATCTTAGAAATTTATTTATTTATTTATTTATTTAGTATACATTTGTATACCGCTACTTCCAGCGATCAGCAGCGGTTTGATTACAGATTGGAAATTGTCAAATCATGACAGGAAATTTTTTGAGGTATAAACACATTGATTAGACAGGAAAGCACAGCACACAGAGAACTATTTTACAGGGAACATAGGCTATGGAGGGTTAAGTGGCTTGCCCAAGACCACAAGGAGCACCTGTGGGACTAGAAACCCCAGTCCTTCCGGCCCAAGATTGCTGTCCTCTAGTGGGATTTGAACCCCCGACCTTCCGGCCCGAAGTACCTTGCCCCAACCACTAGGCCACTCCTCCACTAGGCCACTCCTCCAGAAATGCGGCCACGACGGCCATGCACTTTGTGAAGACACTTGGGGCAGAGGAGAGTCCAAATGGCAAGACCTTGTACTGGTAATGTCTTCCTTGAAACATGAAACATAGCTATTTCCTGTGTTATGGATGAATCAGGATGTGTGTATATGCTTCCTTTAGATCTAGAGAACAGAGCCAGTCCTGACTCTGGAGATAAGGTAGGAGGGTCCCTAGAGAGACCAGCTTGAACTTCTCATGGACGAGAAACTTGTTTAGGTTTCTGAGATCCAGAATGGGTCTGTACCCTCTGGTTTTCTTTGGTATGAGGAAATACGGAGAGTAGAAACCCATTCCATGTTGGGACCTCCTCTATGGACCTCCTGATAGCACAGAAGTGACCTCTTGTAGCAAAAGGGCAGCAGAGGGGGGGGGGGGCGGAGTATGTAGGTGAAGTCTGTACTCTTGTGCTAATATGGGTCAGGGTCCAGTGCTCAGAAGTGATTAGATGCTACCTGTGGGCATAGTGACAGAGTCTGCTGGCAATGTTGGGGGGGGGGGGGGGGGGAACTCACCAGAGGCAGAGTATATATGTTCTCTAGGAAAAAGTCAAAAACCAAGCGCAGATAGTCTGTAAAGCTGGTTAATTTTTAGGAGCCTGTGGCTTACTTTTGCTACTTGGGAGGTTGTTGCTTCTTTTGAGTACCCTGAAGTTGGTACTGAAAGGTAAAATGCTTTTCTTATTGAAGAAAGTTTTCTTTGCAGCTGCTTTCTTCTTAGCCAGGTTGGCAGTGGTTCTAAAAAGCCTATTTAGGGTAGTATTCTCAGATTCCAACTGAGACGCCTTATCTTGCCAATCCTTGCCAAAAAGGTTCTCCCCAGTGCAAGGAATATTACCGAGTTTATCTTGAACCCATTGTTAAAGATCTGACGCTTGAAGCCAAGCAATCCTGCGTGCTCCAATGCATACAGAAGTGGGTCTATAGGTACACTCAAAGCAGTCAAAACTTGCCCTATTTACAAAATTTTGATATATTTCAGGCTTGTTGGACCAAGATGAGATAGTCAGCTCTCTTATCATCAGAGAGAAGAGCCATTGTCTCAAGATCTCCAGTAACCTCCTTGAGGAACATACCCATATAAAGTATGTATGAACTTATTCTGGCTGAAAGAATGAAGCCCTGAAAGCATCGATGCCCAAAAGCATCGAGACTCCTCGCTTCTCTACCGGGAGGGTTCGAAGAATGGGTCTTTGAACTTTTAATTCAACACACTGCCGATTCCACTACCATTGAGTGATGGGGCAATTGAGTCTTTTGGAATCTGGGAGACTCCGGTACTCGATACATGGTATCGAGTCCAGTATGGGGAGATATGGGTAAGGGGAGTCTCCCACATCCGGAGCATGAGGTCCTGGAGAATGCGGTGAACTGGAAGGATGCGGTGGACTGGGAGGCGTAGCCTAGTGGTTAGAACACTGGCTTGGTAACCAAGCAACCAGGGTTCAATTCCCACTAGCACTCTTTGTGGCCTTGGGCAAGTCACTTAACCCTCCATTGCCTCGGAAGAAAGGCCTGGCAATCTACTTCCGGTGACACTGCTAAGAAAACCCAGGAGAGCTTCTGGGTCGCCAGGAGTCAGGACTGACTCAAAGGCGCACATTGCACATTGCATTGGAAGGATGGCAGCCTCTTTAGGAGCTGTAGGGTATTGGAGGATTTCCAATTCTTCAGCTCTATGCTCTTTTTCAGATGCTACTGTAATGGACAGGCCCATGGCCAGGTCCTGAATAAATTCCTGAAAAAGACGTTCTTGGGAGGGGACATGCGCTATTCCGGAGAGGGAGATGGATTCTCTGGTATACTATGAAGTCCTTGGAAGATTCAAAGTATCGATGAGAGCGATGTCCACGGTCTGCTAAGGCCTGGTACCAATCAAAATCTGCATTGGACTGGGGACATTGTCTGGAGGAGCCACCGGTACAGGCAGGCATGGGTAGTAGTGGTTCAATCGGTACAAATCCCGATGCAGTCTGCATCGGTACCATGGAAGGTGCTGGTGGTAGCACCGGTTTGGATTTGATTGGAACAGATGTCGGCTAGTAGAGCCGCGAAGCTGCACTCGATGGAGAGGATATGCTGATCCACAAAGCCCACCAATGCTTGGGTTTCGGTACTGGACATGAGGGCTACCGTCCCAGAGCATGGCACCAAGAGCTTTCCAGAGATGGAGGCCTCGGGAGCATCCTGGGACACCCTCAATGGCTTTGGAGGAAAGGTCCTCCCGCCGGGGTAATTTGGCATCTCGATTCTTAGAAAGAGATCTACCCTTGGATCGGTGTGGCTTCAAAGACTACTTATGTTTTGATACCCGAGATCCATGTGAGGAAGACGATGCCCCCGATGATGTCGATGATAAAGACACTGCGTCTGAGGCAAAGAGTGTACCTAACTTTGCAGCTCGATTCTGCAGGCCTCTCTTTGTCATCTTCCTACACAAAGGACACGCCGAAGGCTGATGATCAGGCTCAAGACACTTGAGACACCGGTCGTGGGTGTCGGTAGCTGAGATGGTGCCGCCACACTCAGAACATTTCTTAAAACCACTAGCTGTTTTTTTCATTATGCCAGAAAACAAATGGTAGGCTTAAGGCCTAAAATGGAGTCAATGCGCCTCAGAATGTTCTACTTCATTTTTTTTTAAAAGAAAAGAACAGAAGTAGTCTGTTCCAGCATCGATAGGAAGGCAGATGCAATCACAAAAAAACAAAAGAAATAAATTTCCTGCTGGCTCCACAGAAAATGAAGAACTGAGGAGGAAGAGTAGGGAAGATGGGAAGGCAGCGACACAGGCGCAGTGGGATGCTCCCAAAAGCTTTCCTATTGGACTCTGGGGAGCGTTCCCATGTGGATTCCGTTGGTACCAACATCACCCATATGTGAAGACTACATTCCTGCTTTTTCATAGAGATAGATAGGGTAGTAGTGTGTTTACAGCACCTAGCCATTCCCACTGAACACAAAACCCAGATATTCAATGCCAGGGCCTTATCTGGCCACCAGCATTGAACATCCGGGTCAGCTGCACAGCCTGGAAGCTAACTGGGCAGCCGCAACATATCGAGCCACTTCCTGGTTAACTCACATGTGAAAAGATAAGCATGGCAAAATCTGACCTCTCTTTACCCACAGGAGGGGGGAAGGTTACAAGGATTGATTCCTGCTGTCCTCAAGCACCTGTTATAGGTGAGTAACTATATCTTCTCTGGGAACAAGCAGGAAGTCTGTCCTCACATATGGACTCCCAAGCTACAGGCTATTGAAAAAAAACTGTAAAAAGCCACAGGCAACTGAAAAATGGCAGGCAGGGAGCGATGAATGACCTCAAGTCCTGAGATGCAACTCCAGCAGCAAGGATGGAATCACCTCTCCAGTAGCCTGAACATAAGGGCCAGAGGGAAGGAGTTGCACTAATCCCCTCAAAAGAGATGACGGAGTACTGCCTGGCCAAAGGTATTGTCAATACTGAGCTCTCCTCCAGGCAGTAATAAGCTGCAAAGGTATGGATCGAGGACCAGGAGGCGGCCTGGTATATGTTTTCCAGAGGGACCAAGAGCAGATGTGCCACCACATCTCAGGAGTAATATGGACAGTATCTGAATTCAAAGTAGTATGGGACAAACACAGAGGATCTCTAAAGGAAAAAAAGGGGACTGTTGTATTGGTTGATATGGAAGGACAGACTAGATGGGCCATGTGGTTTTTTTTTCTGTTGTCATGTTTCTAAGGTCACATGGCATGCACATTATGGGCTCCAGAAAGATTCCAGCTTTCTTGCAGTCTGCCATGAACAGGATACACTTAGAGACCACAACGCCAAGCCTGTTCAGGTCATAGGAAACAGTTGTGATGAGCAGTGGTGGGCCTTTGTCTGCTCAAAGTAGAAGGCGCTGCCCTCTTACAATTGAGGGTATGAAGGGAGGCCTCTGATCAAGATGCGTGAGGTCTAGGAAAAAAAGATAGGGAAAGTCACCTCTTGGTTGAGATGAAAAGTAGAAACAACTTTTGGCAGAAACTTAGAATGGGTGTGGAGAACCACCTTATTCTTGTGAATCTGGTGTATGGGGAGTGGATCACTGAGCAGAAGAGAGCACGACAAAGACAAATTTCTAAAAAAAGCAATCTGAGGTGAGCAGAAGCAAGTGGTTCAAAAGGAGGAGCCATTAGTTTTCAACGAGAGGAGACAACCCCTCATGAAGCGGCCCACGAGAGGGTAGACAGAGATGGACTGTCCATCCACTGGATGGTGATGCGCAGCCAAGGCACTGAGGTGCACTCTGATGGAGTTGGACTTTAGGTCAGCATGAGAAAGGTGCAACAGGTACTGAAGTATTGATTGCACAGGATAGGAAAAGGGACTAAGGGCCCTTGTTGGCACACCAGAGTGAAAACCTGAACCACTTAGAGGCATATATCCGCCTGGTGGAATCTTTGAGGGTGGAAGAAAGGGCAAATGACTCCTGGCAACAGGACATCCTCTACCTCACTGGAAAGATGGAAGGGGCCAGAGCTACCCTTTTAGCAGCCAGGCTATCAGAACTAGGGACTGGAGGTTAGGGTGCAGCAGAGTTCTGTTCTCCTGCAAGATCAAGTCTGAAGCATAGCCCAGAGGGATCAGGGCCGCTCAAGAAAGTGGTGGGAGCAATGAGGATCACCGCAGCCCAGTCTGACTGAATCATGAACAGGGTTCTGAGAAACCATTGGAGTGGGAGGATAGAGTATAGTAGACTCCCTATACATATCAAGAGGAAGGCATCGGCCGCTGCTCGGTCTTGGGCTGGCATCTGGGAGCAAAAGCAGGACAGCTGAGCAATGCTGGGGCTAGCAAATATGGTCATCATATGAATCCCCCAAAGCTGGGAGAGAGAGTGGGCTACAGCAAATCCAGACGCCACTTGTGCAGCTGAAGGACCCTGCTGAGCCTGTCCACCAGGACATTTGTGTGTCCCAGGAGATAGGCTAAACTAAGGAACATGCCCCTCGCCTTGGCAAAGGTCCAGAGGTGTCCATGCCTCCCTGCTTGTTGACGTAGAACATTGAGACCTGGTTGTCTGCTTGGATGAGGACTACTTAGTTCGACAGCTGACTCTGAAACACTCGAAGGGCATTTGCCACTGCCCAGGGCACAAGGAACTTGATCTGATGCAGCCTTTCCTCCTGCATCCAAACATCCTGGGATTAGAGATCATCACAATGGGCTCCCCATCCGAGCTTGGAGGCGTCTGTGGTGAGGACATGCTGGACTAGTGGGACCTGGAAAGGCAAGCCTGCCAAGAGTTTTGGCGGGTGCTGCCACCAGGTGAGGGAGTTCACAAGGGGCCTGCATTCCAGGGCCACCATCCTGGCCTCAAGGCCAGATGGCCCCACAGCCACCGACTCGAGCACCAATGGAATCGGGTTCTGAGCTGGCTCCCCTGACAGAGAATCACCAATAGTAATTTGTCCTCCTGCCGGGGCAGCTTTGATGGCCACTGCGTCGAGAACTTCAATGCCAGTGGCCAGAGGTCTTACTCCGGCATCGGACCTTGACTCTGGCAGAGTCTTAACCTTACAGGGAAGATCCTTTGAGGAGGATCCCTAACACGAGGCTCTGTGACCCCGGGGCTCAGATCAAGCTTGGCCACATGACATCGTGCGTCGAGAACTTCAATGCCAGTGGCCAGAGGTCTTACTCCGGCATCGGACCTTGACTCTGGCAGAGTCTTAACCTTACAGGGAAGATCCTTTGAGGAGGATCCCTAACACGAGGCTCTGTGACCCCGGGGCTCAGATCAAGCTTGGCCACATGACGACATCGGACATGGCCCTCGAGGGCAGCAATTCCACACGCTATGCAAGGGCTGAAATAGAGGACTTCTGGACAGAGATTCCTGCTGCTCTTCATGACGTTTCCAACTATTGCCCAACATTAGCAGGCAGAGCAAGCAGGTAGAGTCGTCGTGATCAGCACCGAGGCATCGAAGGCAGCACTTATGGCGATCCATGATGGTCATGGTGCATGTGCACTTGCTACACTGTTTGAAGTCACTGATCATAATGGGGAAGACTGTTCCTGCAAAGTCAAACTCAAACGACCTGGTCAGTGTGGGCATATCGCAAACTTACTATTAATAATCTATGAACTATCCTTAAAATCATCTATAGTAACTGAAGTTGGAGAGTGGCCAATATATGCCAATAAAAAAAAAAAAAAGTTGCAGAGGTGATCTGGGAAACTACAGACTGATGAAGTTGAACGTCAGTATCGGGTAAAATGGTAGAAGCCATTATAAACAACAAAACTGCTGAACATATAATCATAGCTTAATGGGACAAAGCCAACATTGATTTAGGCAAGGAAAGTCTTGTCTTACTAATCTGTTATAGTTTTTTGAAAGTGTGAATGAACAGGTAGATAAAGATGAGCAGTTGATAGTGTATCTGGATTTTCAAGAAGCCTATGAGAAAGTCCCTCATGAGAGACTCTTGAGGAAATTAAAACGGTCATAGAATAAAAGGCAGTGTACTATTGTGGACTGGGAATTGGTTGACAGAAAAAAGGACAGGGCTAAATGGACAATTTTCTCAATGGAGAAAGATGAATAGTGGAGTATCCAAGGGATTTGTGGTGAGTCCACTGCTTTTGAACCTATTTATAAAGTGACCTGGAAATGGGAATAAGCGAGGTAATCAAATCTGCAGCTGACAAAAAATTATTCAACGTTGTTAAAACAGAAGAAGATTGTGAAAAATTGCAGAGGGCCTTAAACTGGGAGTCCAAATGGAAGATGATGTTGAATGTGGAGAAGTGCAAAAACACCACAAACTATGGTTAGAAAAGGTTCCATATTAGGAATCATCACCCAGGAAAAGGATCTGAGTGACATCTTGAATACATTGAAACTTAGTGTATAGCGGTAGCCAAGAAAGCAAACAGAATGCAAGGAATTATAAGGACAGGAATGGAGAGAAAAAAACCCAAACAAACCAACCCAAAGGATATAATGCCTCTGTATCGTTCCATCCTGTGACTGCACCTAAAATACAGAGGGCAATTCTGGTCGCCAGATCTTAAAAAGGATATAACAGAATTAGAAAAGGTACAGAGAAGAACAACCAAAATGATAAAGAGGATGGAATGATACTTCTACAAGCAGGGGCAGCTCAAGGCAATCTGCTGCCTGAGGCAAAGGATGAGATGGCGCCCCATCCCCCCCTCCATAGAGGGGAAGGGGGGGGCACCTTCTCAAAACTCAGTCAGGGACTGAACCAAAAAGCTAATTAGATAATATGGAGGAAATGTAAGATGTTTGCACACCAAGGAACTAAAAGAATGAGCGAGAACCACAGCACACTTTATAAAACTAAATTATAACTCATTTTTATTTTGTTATAAACTGCATTATGGTTCTTGCTTTTTCTTTTTGAACATATATTTTGTATCCACAGAACCTCTTCCCTCAACAGTGGGTGCAGAGCAGAACTAGAACATTCACCCACAGAACTCAATATCTTAAAAAAAAAAAAAAAAAATCTGATTATGGTCATCTCACTAGCAAATATTCTCCAGTACCAGGAATATTGGAAACTAATATAAAACCCTACAAAAGTCAACAAAGATCTACAAGGCCAAATCTACCATACCAATTACCAGAATAAACTTCCAAAACTCATACAAAAAAAGCAGCACTATAAATACTGCAGCAGGCCCTAGAACATCTAACACCTATTTGAAAAGCTGAAAAAGGCAAATTGCTACAGTATGGATCCCTGTGTACAGATTTCATGTTAACAGAACACACAGCCTTGGTCACACACTAGGAACACAGACTCTCACCAAATATAGAATAAGTGATCACAACCTAAAGTAAAAATAAAATATTTAGAGAAAAATTAAACCGAAACCCCAAGAAGCAAGACTGCATGCAGTGCAACACCAGATAAGAGAAGCAGTATCCCATACTGTGTAAGCTTATAAAAATAGCACAAAGTCCAATCACTAAATTGAAAATACTATTATTTTTTTCTACCTTTGTTGTCTGACCATTTTCTCTGTCATGCTGGCCCTGAACTGAGGCTTTTGCTTTCCTGTCTTCTCTTAACACACTGCCATTTCTTGTCTTTTCTTTTGTTTCTTCACTTCCTTCCATTAGCCTATTTCCAGTCCCAATGACCCTCCACACGTGTCAGCTCCCTTCCAGTCCCAGTGCCCCTTCCCTGCCAGCCTCCTCCCTATTACCCAGCCACCTACCAGTCCCACACCCAAATGTCAGCTCCCTTCCATCCCCCTCTTTCCCCCCCATCTCAGTTCCCTTCCAGCCATCTCCTTCCCCTTTCTCAGTTCCCTTCCAGCCATCTCTTTCCTCCCGTCAGCTCCCTTCCAACCCTCTTTTCCCGTGTTAGCTTTCTTCCAGACCACTTTTTGCCCCTCTTGTTTCCCTTCCTGTCCTCTCTTCCCCATCAGCTTTCTTCCAGCCCACTCTTTGCCCCTTGGTTCCCTTCCAGTCCTCTCTTCCCTGTCAGCTTTCTTCCAGCCTCCATCAGCTCCTCTCTCTCCTTCCCACTCCCCTCCCTGTGTAGCTCGTTCCTCTTCTCTCATCCCCCCTCCCATGCAGCTTGGTTCCTCTTCTCTCATCCCCCCTCCCATGCAGCTTGGTTCCTCTTCTCTCATCCCCTCCCCCCCGTGTAGCTCGTTCCTCTTCTCTCATTCCAACCTGCCCCCGTGTAGCTCGTTCCTCTTCTCTCATTCCCCTGCCCCCGTGTAGCTCATTCTGCTCTGCCGGCCGTTTCTCCATAGTTCTGCTCCTTCCCTTTTGGCTGCCTGCGATAGCTTTTGAAATTAGAGGAAACCGGTGGTATGGAACCTCCACGGTTGCTGCGTCCCACTCTAGCATCACTTCCTTTTGGGTGCAGAATGCGGCAGCAGCACTCATTTCAAAAGCTATTGCGGCCGCAGCAGTTTGTCTGCTGTTTTTTGTTTTTTTTAACTGAAGGCGGAGTGAGGCGGCTCTTTTGGGGGCATGTCTGCCGCCCCCAAAAGTTTGCCGCCTGAGGCCACCACCTCACTCCTCCTAATTATAGAGCCACTTCTGTCTACAAGGAAAAGCTTAAAAAGGTTAGAGCTCTTTAATTTGGAAAAGATATGGCCAAGAGGAGATATGAAGGATGCCTATAAAATGAATGGAATGGGTAAGCATAGATTGGCTGTTTACTCCTTCAAAAAGAGAGACTAAGAGACACACAATGAAGCTATAATGTAGCACATTTAATAGGAGAAAATGTGTCTTCATTCAACATGTAATCAAACTGCAATTTGTTGCAGGAGGATGTAGTAAAAGCTGTTAGTCTAACTGGGTTTAAAAGAAATTTGGGCAAGTTTCTGGAGGAAAGGTCCATAAACCATTATTGAAGTGGACCAGGAAAATCCATCTATTACCACTGGGACAAGCAGCATGGAGTCGGTGTACCTTTTTGGTAATCTGACAAGTAGTTGTGACTGGATTTGGCCACTGCTGGAAAAAGGAAACTGGGCTGTATGGACCTTTGGTCTGACCCAGCATGGCATCTCTTATGTTCTTCAATTTTTTATTTTTTTTACATAAGAGCTACAGAGATTACTATTCTAAAAGACTTCAAAAGCCAGACTAATCTTACCAGTTATATTTATTTGCACTTAATATTTATGATTTACATTCTTTATGAATTGTCCAGTGCACGCCATAAATTTACTTCTCTTCTAAGACTGACCATTTAACTATTTTTTTAAATCTAATCTTTAAGTACATACCAATCAACAATAAGATATTACCTTCCTATCCCATGACTTTTAAAATTTACTCAGGATCCTTTCATGAAGGTTTTAAATTTACTCAGGATCCTTTCATGAAGGTTTTAAATTAATGCCTTTTGAAAAGCCAGATATACTATTAGAACTGATGCACCCTAATTCACATGTTTAACAACTCTTTCAAACTAGTCTAACTCCTCTGTAAGGCAAGAATCCCTCTGCTAAATCCATTTTTTTAAACATGCATATTCTGCTACATCAGAAATAATCAGAACTAGACATCAATACAAAATTTACAAACAGAAAGTGTAGTAACTCACCTGTAGCAGGTGTTCTCCATGGACAGCAGGAATAAGTACTCATGTATGGGTGTCATCAACAGAGCCCTGTGTGGGAATGCTCCCCAGCTCCCATTGGAAACTTTTGGGAGGCTTCCTCACGCATGTGCACCTGCCGCAGCTTCATCATTTCCAATAAAATATCGAAGCTGTAGCCAGAAAAACAACTCCTTGGGGAGGTGGAAGGGTTATAAGGACTTATTCTTGTTGTCCACAGAGTACATCTGCTACAGGCGAGTAACTAAGCTTTCTCCATGGACAAACAAAGTCCTCGCATATGGGACTCCCAAGCTACAGGTTACCAAAAACCAAGGAGGCCAAAAGCCCAACAGAGGCAACAGAACAGGAGAAACAGCTTGGTAGTTCCCCTAGGGGACTCGACCAATTCAGTTTCTTCAGCTTACATCTTCACTGAGGAGTTTACTTTTTGGTAGCCTGGATGGACAATGGGCCGGTGGGAAGGAGTTGGAACCAACCTCCTAAAAAGATGACAGAGTACGGCTTGGCCGGAGTTGCTGTTGCATTGGGAATTTAACATTTACTTAATACTTAAAGAGAAATAATGAACAAACAAACCAACCTCTCCTAAAGACGGGGAAAGTGTAAAACTAGAGGGCATAACATGAAGCTGCAAGGGGGTAAATTGAAAGGAAATGTCAGGAAATACTTTTTCACTCAAAGGGTGGTGGATGCTTGGAATGCCTTCCCAATGGAAGTGGTGAGAGCAAATACAGTGACAGAATTCAAGATGGCATGGGACAGACACAGTGGATCCCCTTTACAGCAACAGGATAAAATCAAAATAAACTTAACCATCTAATTTCCCAACAAATAGGGGTGCCCTACACGGAGCGGTGGGTTCACTCCTAAACAAAGACATGGGGAGGGGTGGCTTGTACAGAGCAGCAGGTACACCTGCTCTTGCCATCTTACTGGGCAGACTAGATGGACCATACTGGTCTTTATCTGCTGTCATTTACTATGCTACTAGGTCTTTTATACCGCTTTATCATTTCAATCAAAGCGGTTTACATTGTAACTTAAACTTGGTAATGTACATTAAACATTGATAACTTGGAATTTTCTGAGGCAATGTGACTTGCCCAAGGCCACAAGGAGTGCTAGTGGGAATTGAACTCTGGTCTCTTGGTTCCGAAGCCAGTGCTCTAACCATTAGGCCTCCACTCCACTACACTCCTGGATGGAATCCCCATTCAGACAATAATGAGCTGTGAATGTGTGGACCACAGACCAAGTCACAGTCCTGCAGATCTCCTCCATGAAAACTGCGTGCAAGCTGGCCACAGATACCATCATGGCTCAGAAATTGTGAGCCGTGACATGACCATCAAGGCTCAGGGCTGCCTGGGCATAAGTGAAAGAGATGCAGTCTGCTAGCCAAATCAATAGTACGTTTGGAAACAGCAGCTAGGATCAAGAGAAACAGCTGGGTGGACTTACGGTGGGCCTTCCTTCACTCAAGGTAGAAAACCAACGCTCATTTGCAGTTCAACATATGCAGTTCCACCTCCTCTCTACTGACGTGAGGTCTGGGGAAGAACGTTGGTAGAACAACTGAATGATTGAGGTGGAAAGCAGACACCACCTTTGGCAGGAAATATAGGTGTGCGCACAAGACAACCCTATTATGGTGGAACTTGATGTATGGCAGGTGAACCACCAGGGCCTGCAGCTCACTGACACGGCATGCCAAAGTGACCACCACCAGATCAGAAACTTCAGAAGGCAGAAGAGAGCAGCTCAAACGGAGCCAACAAGAGCAGTGCCAGAACCACCTTAAGGTCCCAAGCCACCACCAGGGGCTGAAAAGAGGCAAGGCCCACATGAAGCAAATACCAAGGGCTGAGCTGTCCCTCCAAGCCGTCATACTAGACCCCAATCATGACAGAAATGGACTCGAGACCCGAGTCAGAGAAGTGCAGGAGGTATTCCAGCAACTTGTCCATGGCGCAAGAGAAGGGATACAGGGCCCAAGAGGTGCACCAAAGGAAGAACCTCCGCCATTTAAATGCGTAAGAGCTGTGCATTGAAGTCTTGCCAGGACTTCCGTAACATTCTTGGGCAGGCCAAGCTCTGCAAGGACTGCCTACTCAATATCCATGACTGTACAAGGCAACTATTATCAATACTGTCCCTTACTAGAGCAACAAAACTGCAAACAATATATAAAAATTGCTCTAACATTCAACTGTGAGAATACGATGTGTATAAGCATCAAGGTCTCAGACTAAAATGGGGCTATGGAGTAGGATGTATCATACCTAATCTCCGTGCACCCTTTTGCATCAACGACCTTTTCTTGTTGCTTCAAAACTATTTCTTTCTTTTCCTTTTTATCTTCTTTTATCTTTTTGTCTTTTAGATGTAAATAAAATTTTTCTAAAGTATGATGATATGTGCTTATCTTAACAGAAACAACCCCAACGCCAATCTTCAGCGCTTGTGCGTTTCACCAATCATTATGTTTCTTCAGGGGGTTTATGTAAGCACTCCCAAATGTTCGACATCAGCTTCAATTTTCTAACCCGCTGTTTAAACAGAGAAGTGAATAAGGACTTGTGTAATCCATTGCAGTCTCTCAATACATTTAAAGATTATATCAGAATCCTTATGCAAAGTCTTTACCTTCAGAAAGCAAAACTCTGGCATCTAAATCTAGTCGCTCTGAACGCGGATTCAGTTCTCCAAACGCCGTCGTGCATGTGGACTGAAGATTACTGATGGATTTTATAAAGATCCTTAACATAGTTTAACGTGCGTGATTAGCTGCTGACTTCACTTGTTGGATATTTAAAATCCAGCCATGTATATGAACTGCTTAACGGGTAAACATTTTATACATGTATGTTTAACAATCATTTCATCTCGATGAAGTAAATACAACCTGTTTGCTTCCAATCAAACACCACCATCTATGCACATAGAAATGATTGCACAAGATATTTAAATAGTCCCCTTATTTCGGTAAAGTTAGGCGCAGGCGGTCCAATCAATTTTCGCATTCAGACCATTCGGATATATTGATTGTAGAATATAGATCCAGCGTTGTTCTCAAATTATCAAACTTTGGTAATGTGTCTTGCCATTGAAACCAGTGTCTATCTGATCTATACAAAAACACCATAATTCCTCGAATGTGTGGTTAAAAATCATGCAGTGGTCTACAATTGGTGCCTCTCTTCTTTTGCAATTCAACCTACTGCAATGTTCACCCATTCATAGTCTAAAAGGACAAATGGTTTTCCCGATGTATATTAAATGACACGGGCATTGAATACAGTAAACATCATAAGTGGACCCACAAGACGTTTGTTTCATTAAATGATAAATTCTATCATAACAGAATTCTGTCAATTCTAAGGTGATTTAACAAGTTTTACAATCTCCACATTTTTTATGACCAATATAATTCTCACTGTGTTGAGATCGCAAAGGTCTTAACACTGCCGGGCTTAAAAATTCTTTTAGATTTTTATGGCACTGCCAAACGCACCGAATGATTTTATCCTCTAACCCAGGGATATTATTAAGCACATTAGTATTTTTTTTAATATGCGTTTAATTTGAGAACTATATGGTGAATATTTCGTTATTAAATTTATATTATGGATCTCTTCTTGATTTTTCCTATGGGATTGTAACAATAAATCTCTGTTGTTAAATAATGCTCTATTATATGCACAACGTATCACATGAGAGGAATATCCTCTTTTCTGGAAATTATTTTTCTAAACCTTTGATTGTTTTAAAGTTTACTTCTTCAGAACAGTTTCTTCTGTATCGTAAGAACTGTGAGAATGGTAAACTATTCTTTAATTGAATAGGGTGAGCACTGTTATAGTGAAGAAAAGTATTTTTATCTGTAGATTTTCTATGTACTGAAGTGATCCAAGTATGATCCCCTCTTTTGATATCTATATCTAAAAAATATTGCAGGCATATGTAAATTGCATAATTTTATCTCTTTGATTGAGCCATACAAAAAATTCATCTAATTGATTCTTTTGCCCTCGCCAGAGGATAAAAATGTCATCAATATATCGACACCAAAACTTAATATAGTTCTAGTGTGATGACTCTCTTATCCATCATTTTTCAAATGTTGCCATAAAACAGGTTAGCCACTGAGGGAGCACACGTTGCTCCCTTGGCTACTCCTGATATCTGTTGATATAAGATTTCATTAAAAACAAAATAATTTTGGAACAAAGTTAAACTAGTCAACTCTGCTAAAAAGGATAGATGTAAATCTGACAAGTCCCCCCTACTTTTTAACGCTAGCAATACATTCTCATAGGCCATCGATTGTGGAATACTAGTGTATAATGAAGTCACATCCAGAGTAACCAAAACATCAGCCACACTTGCCCACTGAGAATGCTCTAATTGTAAAAAATGGGTAGTGTCCCTGATGTAGGATGGAATTGTTGTCAATAAGGGTCTTAAATAAGAATCAATATATGTGGACAAAGGTTCTAGAACTGTCCCACTGGTGGATACTATGGGACGTCCAGGAGGATCTATCAACCTTTTATGTATTTTTGGCACTAAATATAGTTTGGCAATAGAGGGGCTATTTATATTTAAATAATTCCACTCTTTTATCAAAATTAATTTGTTGTTCAGAGCTTGAGATGTAACTACTTTAATACGCTCTTGTAGCTGAGCAGTAGGATCTTCAGTAAGAATAATATAAGTATTAGTGTCAGATAATTGCTGATGGGCTTCCCTCAAATACTGCTCCCGATCCAGGATTACAATCCCCCCTCCTTTGTCAGCCCTTCTGATTACTAACTCTGTACGTGTTTGAAGAGTCTGTAATGTTAGCTTTTCACTCTTAGAAAGAGTGCTAAATGTACGTTTCTTTCCCTTTTCTAACTTTTCAACATCCCTTAAGACTAGCTCTTTAAATAAATTTAAAGATGGATGTACAGGACCTGGAGGGTTCCAAGAAGATTTAAGTGGTAACACTATACGTCCAATTGTGCTAACTTGTGGAGTTTCTATTTTTGTAGGTTTAGATGCAAAATACACTTTTAGATTTAATTTCCTAATAAGGTGCTCCAAATCAATATGAAATTGAAAGCCATCAAAAAAATGTCTCAGGTACGTAAGACAAACCCTTATTTAAAAACTGGATTTGATCTTGAGTTAAAGTATGTCCTGAGGCATTGATCACAAGCGAAGCTTCCGCTATATTTATAGTATCTATCAGGTTTTGTGTCGTCGATTTCCATAGCTTTGTGTTTTGCCTCTCCCTCTTCCTTTTTCTCTTTTACTTCTGCATTGTCTAAAAAATCCCCCTTTGAACGCTTGCTAGAGTCAGAAGCATAGGAGTCATCTGAAGTATCTTCAAAATCCACATGTTTATGTTTTTCCTCTTCCTTCATTCTAGGATTCATCCAAGGATACACATAACCTGTAGTATAGTCTGCATAATCCCTTGCTAATTTTTTCAATTTAACCTTTTTGACTTCCACTTTTGACAATTCCATTTGTTTTTTTAAATCTTCCATTTGTTTAGAAAAGCAGTCACCAGTCTCTAGGTCTTTTAAATTGTTAATCAAACTATCAACTTCCGTCTTCAATGCATTCAGAGTGGCCTTAGTAGTGTCAACTATAAGAACCATCAAGTCCAATGAGCACTTATTTAGAATTTGATTCCATTTGTCCATGAAAACTGTATCAGTGATGTACATTTTGGGTTCTTTATACATACGTAATCCACAAGGATAAGGATTCTGATATAATCTTTAAATGTATTGAGAGACTGCAATGGATTACACAAGTCCTTATTCACTTCTCTGTTTAAACAGCGAGTTAGAAAATTGAAGCTGATGTCAAACATTTCGGAGTGCTTACATAAACCCCCTGAAGAAACGTAATGATTGGTGAAACGCACAAGCGCTGAAGATTGGCGTTGGGGTCGTTTCTGTTAAGATAAGCACATATCATACTTTAGAAAAATTTTATCTACATCTAAAAGAGAAAAAGATAAAAAGGAAAAGAAAAATAGTTTTGAAGCAACAAGAAAAGGTCGTTGATGCAAAAGGGTGCACTGAGATTAGGTATGATACATCCTACTCCATAGCCCCATTTTAGTCTGAGACCTTGTTGCTTATACACATCGTATTCTCACAGTTGAATGTTGGAGCAATTTTTATATATTGTACTCAATATCCATGCCATAAGGACCAGGGACTAGACTTCTGAGGTATAGCAAGGTCCTGAGAGAGCTGGAGCAGCAGGGGTAACTACGATTGCCTGGGTCAATATGGGGTGATAAGGATCATTGTGCCCCTGTGTTGGCCTGAAGCTTCAGCAAAGTCTTCACCACGGGCAGAATAGGAGGGTATGCATATAGCAGACCCACCCCCCCAGTGTAGGAGGAAAGACATCCAATGCTAGCTGGCTGTTGGACATGACCCTGTAGCAGAGCTAGTCCACCTGGGCGTTGTGCAGAGTGGCAAATGGATCTATTGCAGGGTTACCCCACTCCTGAAAGATATAGTCCACAACCTCCCACATGCGGCTGGAGGACACTGCTGAGTTTTTCTGCCAGGCAATTGAGTTCCCCAGCCAGATAAGTAGCTCTCATCTCCATTCCATGAGCGATGGAGAACTTCCACAAGCAGACTGCTTTCCAGCACAGATGGTATGACCTCTTGCTGCCCTGTGTGTTGATGTAATACAGCACCACTTGATTGTCTGAATCAGCACAGATTGGTTAATCAAATGAACCTGGAATGCCCAGAGGGTATTTGCTATGGTCCACAGTTCCAAGAAATTGATCTGGTGCAGACTCTCCTGCTCGGACCACAGACCCTGTCCAGATGAGCCCACCAGCCTAACTCAGATGCATCTGTCATCAGCATCCTGGGGGAGACGACTGAAATGGGAGACCACTGAGCAAGTTCTGCGGCAGCAGTCACCAGTGCAGGGACTGGACCAGAGGCACGGTGATCACCACCCAGTCCCAAAGGCAACCCATGAGCTTGTTTCCTTTGCATACTCAGAGTCCATTGAGCCTGTCATCAACAGATGAGCCAGTGGAGAGACATGCAACATCAAGGCACTATGAACAAGGACCTTCAGCATTCCCTGAGCTGTCACTTGACGCCTCTGCTGGCTATTGCAGACCATGACTGTCAGCCTTTGCAGATCATCTGAAAAAAGGCCCGAGCCTGAGTGGTGTTGAGAAGGGCCCCTATGAATGCCAGCTGTTGGGAGGGCTGTAGGTGAGAAAGACTTGGGGTAGTTTACCACAAACCCCAATTGTTCAAGAACCTGGATGGTCAGCTGAGCAACCGCAGGACCCTGTCCAGGCTGGAGCTCTTTATGAGCCAGTCATTCAAGCAGAAGAAAACAAATCCAGAGTCCAAAGGTAAGCAGTCATCTCTGCAAGACACTTCATGAAGACTTGGGGTGCCGATGCCTGGCCAAAGTGAGGTACTCTGTACTGCTAGTGCCGATCTACCAGGATGAATCTGAGGTACTTTCTCTAGAAACACAGAAACATTATGACAGAAAGAGACCACATGGCCTATCTAGTCTGTCCTTCCATATCAACCCTACAACAGTCCTCTGTTTTCCTTTAGAGATCCTGTGTGTTTGTCCCATGCTTCTTTGAATTCAGATATTGTCCTCATCTCTACCACCTCCACTGAGAGACTATTCCACGCATCTACCACTCTTTCCATAAAGAAATATTTCCACATATCACTCCTGAAGCTATTCTCTTTCACCCTCATCCCATGTCCCCTCGTAGCAAAGCTTGCTTTCAATTGAAAGAGGCCGTCCTCCTGTGCATTTATGCTACGGGGGTATTTAAACATCTCAATCGTATCACCTCTATCCCACCTTTCCTCTAAGGTGTACATATTAAGATCCTTAAGTCTCTCCTCATATGTTTTATAATGAAGACCACTAACCATTTTAGTAGTCACCCTCTATACCGACTCCAGCCTGTTTATATCCTTTTGAAGGTGTGGTCTCCAGAATTATGCACAATACTCCAAATGAGGTCACACCAAAGACTTATAGAGGCACTATCACCTCCTTTCTTCTGCTGGCCATTCCGCTTTCTATGCACCCAAACATCCTTCTAGCTTTTGCCATTTTGCCTGTCGGGTGATCCCTGTATCCCTTCAGTACTCTGGGAGACAACTCCTCCAGTTGGGGCACTTTACAGCTATTACTCTCCATGTTGTGTCAGGAAGGGCTCAGATTTCAAAGCACGTGGGTCATGGCCCGGTGCTCAGAAACCCCTTTTGACAGCGATGGAGGTCGATCAAAAGTCCATCCTCTATTCCAGGAAAAGGTCAATGGAAAGCCTTTGCTCTGAGCCACTGTGACCCCTCTGTTCTGTGTGCGCTCAGAATAGAATAGAATGCTAGGTATAATAGAATAGAATGCTAGGTATGATAAGGAAAGGAATGGAAAATAAAACAAAAGCTATTATAATGCCTCTATATCGTTCCATGGTGAGACCGCACCTTGAATATTTGTGCAATTCTGGTCGCCGTATCTTAAAAAGGATATAGCGATTTTAGAAAAGGTTCAGAGAAGAGCCACCAAAATGGTAAAGGGGATGGAAGGATACTCCTATGAAGAAAGGCTAAAAAGGTTGGGGCTCTTTAACCTGGAAAAGAGACGGCTGAGGGGAGATATGATAGAAGTCTATAAATTAATGAACGGAGTGGAACGGGTAAACGTAGATCGATTGTTTACCTTATCAGAATATAGAAAGTCTAGGGGACATGCAATGAAGCTACAGGGTAAACTATTTAAGACTAATAAAAGAAAATATTTTTTCACTCAACGTGTAATCAAACTCTGGAATTTGTTACCGGAGGATGTAGTAAAGGCTGTTAGTGTAGCTGGGTTTAAAAAAGGTTTGAACAAGTTCCTGGAGGAAAGGTCCATAAACCATTATTAAGAAGGGACCCAGGATATCAATGCTTGAACCAATACAAGCACTGTGGAACCTGTGTTCCTTGGGGAAACTGCTAGGTACGTATGACCTAGATTGGCCACTGTTGGAAACAGAATACTGGGCTTGATGGACCTTGGTCTGACCCAGTATGGCATATCTTATGTTCTTATGTACCCCTCTATAACAATGCCTTTGCAGAGCCACACGAGGACTATGAGACTGATACCAGGGCCAAAGATGCTGAATTACACAGCCCAAAGAGGGGACTCCCTATGGTTTTCCTGACTCTTCAGGCCCTTCCCTGTCATCTGCAGGCACAGATTATAAGATGCGGGCTGGTGGTCGGGACCAAAGTGCTGAAGGCACCAATTGTGCCGATCAGTGACAGATGGTACACTTCTTAAAACTGCAGGCTGATTTCTGGACATGTCCGTGAACACTGTCATGGCAAGGTCAAATGGCTCAATGGTGCCAGCTGTGGTGAAAAAGTAAAGAAAGGTTTAAAAAAAAAAAAAAGAAAAAAAAAAGAAAACCAGGACGTCGATGCCAGGGCCGACCCTACAGATGACAGGTGGTGAAACTAGATTGAAAATAACCCACAAGGGGGCAAAAAACAAAAAAATGTTTTCCACAGTAGCAGGGACACATCCTAGGGGTTCTGAGGAAAAATACTGGAGAAAATGGTGCCGCAACAGGCGAGAAGGCAGGTGCGCATTCACGGTGGAACCTCCCAAAAGCTTCCAACAGAAGCTGAGGAACATTCCCATGTAGGGCTCCATTAGTGATGTCACCCATATGTGAGGGCTTACTTCTTTCTTGTTCCTGGAGAAAACATCATTCCAAAAGGTACACTACTTCTAACAGTGTACGAGTAGACTATGACCTAAACACCTGAACATAAAGGTGTCATAACCATCTTTTGTTAGATCAGTACAGCAGTTTCTTTTCAGATCCGACCAGGCACTTTCTTCCAGAATGTAAGACTAGAAACAAAAAAAGCTCAGTTCCTAGTTTTCATGCCTGCAAACTGCTACTGACTTTGACCCATTAGGCCAGTGGTTCCTGAATATGAATAGATGAAGTCAGATAAACAGGGCTCCTTCCCCTTCCTCCATAGTGACCTGTCTTCAAGTACTGGCAGTCAGCACGGAGCCTGTGAACATCTACATAAGATATGCCATACTGGGTCAGGCCAGCGTCCATCAAGCCCAGTATCCTGTTTCCAACAGTGGCCAATCTAGGTCTGGAGGCCCTGCCCTCTCCTCTTGGGTGTACTTCCTGTAAGGACTGAAAATCCATGGAAAATGCTGAGGTTGGTAAGCCTACACAAACAAAGAGCCCTGTGCAGTGTGTTGTGTTTAAATTTTGGATAAATAGGAGAAAGAGGTGGTGGATGATGGTGGGATGGGTAGTGGAGATCTGCCATTTTATTTTCATCATCTGGGGTCATGTTAATTTTTACATGCTAAAATGGATTCATACTGAATAAAAATTGTGAACCATTGCATTAATCCATATTTATTATCCTGGGAGCTCAATCATGCTCCTGTTCCACTGGGGGAGAGTAAGCCAAGAGACCACTGGCCTCGGACTGAAGAAAATTTTAATGCAGACATGACTAATGCAGCATCTATTGGCAACATAATACAGAACAGTGGAAGATAGCAACAACTTCCTATAAAATGAGCCAAATCAGTTTAACTTTTTTTGTTCCCATCTGCAGCATGGGGACATAACCCACTTGTCAGGGCTGGTCTGGCATTGACAAGGAAGTTAAATATGAATAAGGGTGCGAGGAAGTACCTTTTCTGAGTTTATGCTCCGTCTCCCTGCCTCCTTCCTCTCAAAATTAAGAGAAGAATATGGAGAAGACGGTGCAGAAATTAGAGGCTATATACTATGTACTCCTTGGGAGCCAGGCCATACCAGAACATCCATGACAGCAGTATGCTATATAGTCTGGCAAATTTCTCCCTATGGACAGAATTGAGAGTAGAACTGTATTCATTGCAGTGGACATCTAGATATAATAGCAGTTTTAGACTCTGTTCCACATGAAGCACTCTCCATCGGCTGCAAACAATTGGTCAATGCAACAAGATATTAAAGTGGCTTACCTCATAACTAACCCAACGACAACAAGTAAGGGTTAACGGTGCATTCTCTTCCACATTCAATATCACGCAAGGAGTGCCACACGGTGTTTTTTTTATCGGCTCTACTATTCAACATATTTATACAACCCATCTGTGACTTCATCAAAACCCATAAGGTATTAGACCATATCTATGCATAGCCTGTAGTAAATGGAAATTACACTAACCTGGTAATTGTAGTTCCTGGAGGGTCCAGTTTAGTCCTCCACAATCGGGTAGTGCCCCTCCTCCTGCAGCCTGGAGACTGGACCAATCAAGTCTTCTGTAGTATATATGCAGACGGAGCTCCCAGAAGCCCCCAGTGTACTAGTAACAAAGCATACTTAACGAAGCAACACATTAGATTAATATACAAAATGACATAATTAAAGAACAATTTGTTCCCCCCAAGAAATATCCAACCCCCTCCCCAAACGAGGAAGTCAGAACACTGCATTGAGCCGGTACCGACGCCCCGGCAATCAAAACACAGCTCATCATCAGAAATCTCAGGAGTTGACTGAACACCTGAGAAAAGGAAGAGCCATAGCAAAAAACGCGGCTGTAAAGAAAAAAGGTTCGAACGGAAAAGAGAAACCGTCTTATGATCAACCGTTCGGAAAAGCGCGCCGCATTAGTATAGCAGATAGTCGGGAGGGAAGGAGGACTAAACTGGACCCTCCAGGAACTACAATTACCAGGTTAGTGTAATTTCCATTTCCTGTTCGGTAATCCAGTTTAGTCCTCCACAATCGGGATGTAACAGAGCAGTCAAGACCGGGCGGGACCTTGCCATCCGGCGCGCAGAACCGCCGAACCAAAACAGGAATCCCGAGCCGCTGTCACATCTAAGCGATAGTGTTTACTGAAAACATGCAGAGACGACCAAGTGGCCGCCTTACAGATATCTGCTGGCGGAACTAGGCCATACTCCGCCCAAGAGGTCGCCTGAGCCCTAGTGGAATGAGCCCGTAGCCCCTCCGGAATAGACCGCTGCTGCAACAGATACGCGGACGCGATCGCATCCTTGAGCCATCTTGCAATGGAGGCCTTAGCCGCCGCCTCCCCTTTACGCGCACCCCCGAAGAGCACGAAAAGATGGTCAGTTTTCCGAAAAGTCTCGGTAGCCTTTAAATAACGACGAAGCGTACGACCCACATCGAGCCGGTGAAGACCTTTGTCCACCGACCCGACAGAGTGCGAAGAAAGCACCGGAAGGAACACTGCCTGATTCATGTGAAAAGGAGACACTACCTTTGGCAAAAAGGAAGGGACCGGACGGAGGACGATCCGATCCGCGGAAAAAGACAAGAAAGGTTCTCGGCAGGACAATGCATGCAGATCAGAAATGCGCCGTGCCGAACAGATGGCTACAAGAAAAACCGTCTTCAGCGTGAGATCTTTCAGGGACGCCCTACTCAGGGGCTCAAAAGGTTCACGAACCAGGGCCCTCAGCACGAAATTCAAGTCCCACGGAGGAACGAAAATTCTGCGGGAGGGCAGCAAATGAAAAACAGCCGTAAGGAAACGACGTACATCCGGATGAGCACCGAGAAGACGGCCCAAAACCTTGCCTCGATAACACGAGATAGCCGCCAACTGGACTTTCAGGGAACTAGCCGCAAGGCCCTTATCGAAACCATCCTGAAGAAAACTTAAAACGACGGGCACGGAAACCGTCGCCGCCCGGACTCCCCGCCGGGAGCACCAGTCCTCAAAGATCCTCCAAATCCGAACGTAAGTAAGAGAAGTGTACGTTTTCCTCGCCCGCAGAAGGGTAGAAATCACCGCGGGGGAGTAGCCCTTCTTTTTCAGCCGAGCCCTCTCAATGGCCAAACCGTAAGCGAGAATCGATCCACTTGGGGCATCCGCAAGGGACCCTGAAGAAGAAGATCCGGCAGCGCGGGCAGGAGCCAAGGAACGCCGTCGCGCAGCCGGACCAGATCGGCATACCAGGGCCTCCGGGGCCACCAGTAACACTCGACCCCGATGGCTCTCGATGCGTTGCACGACCCGGACGATCAGAGCCCACGGAGGAAAGACGTAAAGAAGACCTGACGTTGGCCACGGCTGAATGAGAGCGTCGAGCCCCTCGGACATGCGCTCCCTTCGTCTGCTGAAGAAGCGCCCCGTCTTGGCCGATTGAAATGTCGCCATGAGATCCATGATGGGCGGACCCCACCGCCGGACTATTTGCGCGTAAACCTGTGGGTTTAGCTCCCACTCTCCGGGGTCTACCCGCACTCTGCTGAGAAAATCGGCCTGGACATTGTCTGCGCCTGCAATGTGTGCTGCCGAGATTGCCGGAAGACGAGTCTGCACCCAATTGAACAAGGCCGTCGCTTCTGCCTCCAAGGACACGCTGCCGGTGCCCCCTTGGCGATTGATGTAAGCTACTGTAGTTGCATTGTCCGACAGGACTCGCACCGGACGGCCGAGGACTAGAGTCTCCAGGGCCAACAGGGCTAGCCGTACCGCCCGTAATTCGAGACGGTTGATCGACCAAGAAGCCTCCCGGGGAGACCATTCCCCCTGAGCGAAGCGGGTCTCGCAGTGAGCCCCCCAGCCGGTTAAGCTCGCATCCGTTGTGAACGGAACCCAAAGAGGAGGCTCCAAGGGAATCCCCCGCGTCAGGTTCTCGGAGGAGAGCCACCACCGGAGTGATTGGCGAACCGCCCTTGGGCAAGGCAATCTCTTGTTCAATGAGTCGAACTGGTTGGACCAACGGCGCAGAAGAGCACTCTGCAGCGAACGCATGTGGAAGCGCGCCCAAGGCACCACTTCCAAGGTCGCTGCCATCGTTCCGAGGAGCCGCAGGTACCACCACGCCGACGGAGCGGGCATCCCTCGGAAGAGTCGGACAAGAGCCCGCAACGCTAGAGAGCGGCGCTCCGGAAGGCACACCAAGCCCCGTGCTGTGTCGAAGCGAACCCCCAGGTACTCGAGATCCTGCGTCGGACACAGACAACTCTTGCATTCGTTCACCACCCAGCCGAGGGACCGCAGCAGAGCCACCACCCTGCTCGTGACTTGCACACACTCCCGACTGGACGTTGCTCGAATCAACCAGTCGTCGAGATACAGATGGACCAGAATGCCCTCCTTGCGCAAGGCCGCCGCGACAACCATTACCTTTGTGAAGGTGCGGGGAGCCGTGGCGAGTCCGAACGGCATGGCCCGGAATTGGAAGTGGCCCCACGGAAGCGCGAAGCGGAGAAACCGTTGATGAGAGGGCCGGATGGGAATGTGTAAATAGGCCTCGGTGAGATCGAGGGACGTCAAAAACTCCCCCTGACGCACTGCTACGATGACTGACCGCAGGGTCTCCATACGGAAGTGTGGCACTCTGAGAGCGCGATTCACGCCTTTGAGATCCAAGATCGTACGAAGAGAACCGCCCTTTTTGGGAACCACAAAATAGATGGAGTAGCGACCTGCGCCTCTTTCCAAAGGAGGGACCGGAACCACTGCCCCCAGTGAAAATAGCCAATCCAGGGTCACGCGGATGTCCCGCGTTCTTTGAGCTCCCTTGCTGGGTGACAGAACAAAGGAATCTGGAAGTGGGTATGCAAACTCCAGGGCATAACCTTCTTCTATAATCTGCAGCACCCACCGATCTGACGTAATTTGGGCCCAAGAAGGAAGAAAGTCGCGCAAACGACCCCCGATAACCGGGCCTCCCTCTAGAGCCCGCCTCGTTTCATTGTGGCTTGCGATTAAAGGAAGAGGCCGAGGAAGAGGCGGCTCCGGAGAAGCCTCTTCCCGCTCCCCTGAAACCACGAAATCCTTGATGACGGGTTCCAAAACGACTGCGCTGCGATGTCCAGTCGGGAGGAACGAAACCTGCGAAAATCCCGAAACTGACCGCGCGCCGAGGTGGACGATCTAATGAGCTTAGGCTTATCCTCCGGAAGCCGTCCACCCTTAGACTCACCGAGATCCTTCACCAACTTATCGAGAGCCTCACCAAATAACAATCTGCCCTTAAAGGGCAGTTTACTGAGGCGAGACTTGGAAGAACCGTCAGCCGCCCAGTTGCGCAACCAGATGGACCGGCGCGCCGCTACCATGGAGGCCATACTATTCGCTAAGGAGCGGATTAAATCATAAAACAGATCCGCCAAGTAGGCCGATCCCGACTCCATGCGGGTAACGTCCAATAGACCCTGTTGGTCCAGACTGGAGCCCGAGCGCAGATGCTGTGACCATCGCAAACAAGCCCGAGCTACCCACACCCCACAAATAGAGGCTTGCAAAGACAAGGCGTTGGTATCGAAGGCTTGCTTCAACAAATTATCAACCTTCTTGTCCTGAACATCCTTCAGGGCCGCAGCCCCTTCAACCGGGATGGTGGTTTTCTTGGTCACTGCCGAAACTGCAGCATCCACACGTGGAGACTTAAATAAGTCCCTGTCCTTGTCGGCAAGGGGGTTAAAGTCGATTCATGGTCCGAATCCCTTTCAAACCGGATTCCGGTTGCTCCCACTCCGCATGGATCATCTGCTCCACCACGCGGTGCACGGGGAAAACTACCTGGGCATCCCTGACCGCCTGAATGAGAGGATCCTCAAGACCCTCCTCCTCCAGGGGGCGCACCGCAGATAGGTTAAGCGCTTGAAGAGACTCCGTGACCAAAGGGATCAGCTCGTCCTTTCAAAACACCCCGAATGATCCGAGCCTGATCTTCCGGCTCAGGGATCTCCCCGTCCTCTAACTCCTCAGCCTCAGTCTCAGGATCACCCTCCGCCTCGGAATCCGGAAGACAAAGGGTGTCCTGATCCTGGTCCATCAACCTGAGACGCTTGACAGCGGGCTGAGAAGACCGCTGAACCTCCCCTGTGGGTCCTGAGGGGAGAGAGGCGGGCCAAGCCTCCGGCAACTGACCGGACCGGCTCAAGCGGAAAGCCTGATGCATGAGGAGAACGAAATCAGGGGAAATGTCCATAGGCGGTGCTACTATAGCCGCATGTTGGAGCTCAGGTATCGACCCATTGGACGGCGGGACCGATCCAGAAGGGGGGACGCTCGTTGAAGGGACACTGTCCCCCGACAGAGAAGTGTCCCCGGGGATAGGCTGTTCCTTAACTTCAATAGGACGCTCCAGGTCTGAAGAAACTGAAGCACAGCCCCTGCAGATGCCAGAGTCAGTCACTGCACCTCTGCGGGACCCACAAATCATGCATTGGGGTTTGGCAGCCATGCTAAGGCAACCACCACCCAGCGGGAAAGAAGGGAACCGAAACAGGGAAGCCCTGCAAATCAGTACAGACTTAAATTTAAAACTTTTTTTTTTTTTTTTTACAGAAAATAAAACACTCCCCAGAATCCCAGGGGTGCCCTGAGCAAAATCGCCAGCATAAGAAACCCCAAAAATGCCAGGGGAACCCGTGCACAAGTGTTAAAAAATGCCCCTAAAAAGCACTCTTTAGAAATTCAAAATGGCCGCCGCACTTTTTCACCCGCGGTAAAAAACGGCGCGAAAATACAAAGGCAACCAAAGAACAAGGAAAAGTAAGTAATCGACCCTCAAGTACAGGGCAAGCGAAAAATTCAGGAAAAAGTACAAATCGCGAGGCAGGGGAGCTGACAGACCCTCTGACAATTCAAACAGGAGGGAGCTGCAGTGCCCGAGAAAGGTAAGGAAATGAAAACTCCTACCAGCTCAGGAAACAGCCAGGAACTCAGCCAGCTTCTCCAGGTAACAGACAATGCTGTAGCAGGTATGGCTCTTCCCCGTACAGCCTAGGGGAGAGCTCAACCCAGGCTTCAGAAATCCCCAGGCAGGAAGGCAGGAGCCCAATGCAGGTCTGGCTTCCCCCAGGATGTCTCCTGTGGCAATGGATTTTTTTTTTTTTAAAGATACAGCTACCTAGCAAATAAATGGTAAATAAAGGATCAAAAACAAAACCCCAAAAGAACTAACTAATTAGTGTTGCTCCTTCAAATGACACTTAGTGTGCCCAGAAAGGGCACAGCAGTCCTCAAGCTGCAAGGAGACTGGACACACTGGGGGCTTCTGGGAGCTCCGTCTGCATATATACTACAGAAGACTTGATTGGTCCAGTCTCCAGGCTGCAGGAGGAGGGGCACTACCCGATTGTGGAGGACTAAACTGGATTACCGAACAGGAAACGCTGTTTGTAATGTAACCTATTGACTCACCTAATCTACTTTCCCCCCCTATCTACCCCTACTTGACTCACCTAATCTCCCTTCCCCTCATCTATCCCTACCTACACATCTTTGTGTTTGTCCTAACTAGATCGTAAGCTCCTTCCGTGTTTGTATCGACTAGATTGTAAGCTCTGATGAGCAGGGACTGTCTGTCTGTCTCTTATTTAAATAGAAATGCGCAGTAGTAGTAGTAGTAGTAATGGGAGACAGCCAACAATGCTTTGCCCTGACTAGATTGGTGCTGTGTTTTTTGTCTTGATTAGATTGTAAGCTCTCATGAGCAGGGACTGTCTCTCTTACATGTCTGTACAGCACTGCGTATGAATGGTAGCACTATATAAATGTTCAATAGTAGTTAAATTCTACTCTGCTACTCTCTTTATCTTTATTGTCAGCTTGATATACTGCTCACACCACTGGTACCAGAGTGGTTTACAATATTGTTTAAAAATAAATGCTGCTTTGGAAAGGAAACAGAACGCCAGTACTCAGATGGGAAAGTAGGGCAACAACAGCAAAGGAGGGCTATGACACAGGGGAGAGGTGCCAACAGAAACTCAGCAGGGGGCAGGAGCCATGGGAGAGGGGGAAGGTCAAAAGCTGCGCAGAAAAGGTGGGTCTTCAGTTGGGCCTTCATTTGTCACTAGCAATTCTAGCTAGTCTCTGGTCAGGCTCCATACCTGCCCTATAGGAGTAATACTCTGGGGAAAGGGAAGTTAAAAGGCTCAGTCCATAGTTTGAGCCATGAGATTCCAGCTGCTCCCAGTACTCTAAACACAGTTTAGGTGAAAATGCTGGTGTTGTGCAGAAAAAGACAGGCAGGATCCTCTAGTCCCAACCCAAGAGCTGTGCAACAGGGGGGGAGGGCAGGAGAAAAGAAAAAAGGAAATGGATGAGGTAAGCCCAGTGGCAGTGCTCTACATGTCCATGATTAAGATCCCTAGTTTGATCCCCAAGTTGAATGTTTCATTCCATGAATTAGTTGAGGCTGCTTACATGTCAGCCATTCCCTCCTTTTGTTAAGTCTTACTTCAGAGATTCAACATTGCATACCTTTTATTAATGAGACAGGCTCCCCTCTTCTCTTCAATCTTTGCCCGCCTTCCTTTTTATTGAAGAGATCTGCCAATGCTTATAAGTACTAACCTCCTCCCCCCCAACCCTTTTCTTTCCCCTCCTGTTCAATGGATGACCACTTTGCACTTCCTGCATTCTACAGTCAAAGTTAAGAGGACTCAACTTTCTCTGGCTGCTGCTGAGTTCTGGGAAGATTTCAGAATGGATGAGATTCAGCTGGGTTTGAATTTTATAACTCCGAAGATTGTGCACTGTTGAAGCATTCTCATTAAGTATCAGATGTTCTGTTTCAGGGCCAAACCTAGAAGGGTATTAAATCAGCACAGAAATTAAATGTCAGAGGATCTATTTAACTTGTGCACTTTGATTTAGCAGAAATATACAAACTCAAACAAAACTGATGTTAGACTTCTTGAAGGACTAGAAAGGGAGGCTGTTACTTCTGGAGAGAAATCTGAAATTGTGAGTATATACTTCTGGGAATTTTTCTGAAAGGAATTTTTTTTTCTTTTAAAGCTAATTAATCTGTGAACCCACTATTTTTTGTTAAATCAGTCAGGGCCTAGTAGCAACAGTTTAAGATTCAATTTAAAACACAGAAGAGAACTTTCTGGTTACCTTTCATACCCAGTAGGGAGCTGTAGTTTAAATTTCATAGTAACTCAGGGCCTAGCATCAGCAAAGTACTTTTAGTTTCAAATTAAAACACAGAAGAGAGCTTTCTGGTTAAATTTAGAATCCAGCAGATAGCTTGTAGTTTAAATTTCATAATAGGTTAGAGCCTAGCAGCAGCAAAGAGCTATAATTTAAATCAAATCAGAATATAGCTTACCTCAGCAGCACAGGACAGGGTACTGTGTAGCAGCCCTTTTTTTAATAAGTGTTATATCCCTCCCTCCCTCCCCACACCCACCCTCCCCTGGGATAATCACAGCTTTATAGGTACTTGCACAACTTAAAAAACAGGAGGTGCTCTCAGGTGAATCTCATTACCCAAATCAGTCATACACTAAGGACCTGAGATGAATTAAGCTTCAGGTGAACAAGGTATATTAAACTTCTTAGGTACAGTTTTAGTGGTATAAATATCCATAGCACCCTTTAGTACATAAAGAACTTAAAGATCTAAACACAAACTTAAAACTAAGATGCAGACAGCAGTCCAGCAGCGGGATGTGGGCTTTCCAGTCTTTTGCATTGAGTGTCACATGTATGATTTTCTCCCAGCTGGTGAGAGGTCTTACGTGTGCACTAGGTGCAAGGAGCTCTCTGCTCTCAGGGAACGAGTCCGTTCTCTAGAGGCTAGAGTAGCAGACTTGGAAAACATAAGACAAACAGAGAGGTACATTGACGAGACCTACAGGGATATAGTCCTGAAGTCCCACCTCCAGTCTGGCAGCATCCCTGTTGCCATGGAGGAGAGAGGTCACGTGACAGGACAGCATCACCCTGGTGTGGCAGGAAGTGATCCTGTAACTAGGACCTGTCCTCCAGGTGATGTAAACCCTCTCGCACCGAGGAGGTTTCTCCAGGGCCAAGTGCCCATGAGGGAAGGGTTAGGACAGCAGTTATAGTTGGTGATTCGATCATTAGGCATGTAGATAGCTGGGTGGCTGGTGGACGTGAGGATCGCCTGGTAACATGCCTGCCTGGTGCGAAGGTAGCGGACCTCACATGCCACCTAGATAAGGTCTTAGATAGTGCTGGGGAGGAGTCTGCTGTCTTGGTACATGTCAGTACCAATGACATAGGAAAATGTGGTAGGGAGGTTCTGGAAGCTAAATTTAGGCTTTTAGGTAGGAAGTTGAAATCCAGAACTTCCAGGGTAGCATTCTCCGAAATGCTTCCCGTTCCACGTGCAGGACCCAAAAGGCAGGCAGAGCTCCGGAGTCTCAATGCGTGGATGAGACAATGGTGCAGAGATGAGGGGTTTGGATTTGTTAGGAACTGGGGAACATACTGGGGAAAGGAGGGGCTCTTCCGAAGGGATGGGCTTCACCTTAACCGGGATGGAACCAGGCTGCTGGCATTAACCTTTAAAAAGGAGATAGAGCAGCTTTTAAACTAGATAATAGGGGAAAGCCGACAGTCGCCCAAGAGCGCATGGTTCGGAAGAATGTATCCTTGAAGGATACTACAAAAAGCAGAGAGGTTCCAAAAAAGAGTAAAGTAGCCCAAATGCCCTCGAGTATGGAGCAGACAGAGCTTAAAGATTTATTTATTTATTTATTTGAACAGTTTTTATATACCGCTGTTTCCAAGGATCAGCAGCGGTTTACATTACAACAAAAGTTATACAGTTAAACAGTTACATAGAACTTTAAGAACAATTTGAACAATATTACATTATAACGTGAGTTGAAAAGAACAATATTGATTAATATAATTACAATATAAAACAATAATTGATTATTGATTATGTTACAGTAAGACTGTATATAATATATTATGATATAACAGGGATAACAACAATGTCAATAATTGAACTATAATACATTTAAACTATATAACAGGTAACATGTGTTACTTTGATTATATATATATGTGTAAGGATCCCAAATTACCCATGTCTACCAATAGCGAAATTAATATGAATAAAATACAGTCTCTAAAATGCTTGTATGCAAATGCTAGAAGTCTACAAAACAAGATGGGAGAGTTAGAATATATAGCACTAAACGAGAGGTTAGATATGATTGGAATATCAGAGACATGGTGGAAGGAGGACAACCAGTGGGACACTGTGATACCTGGGTACAAACTATATCGTAATGATACAGCTGATCAAATTGGTGGAGGGGTTGCGCTCTATGTTAGAGAGGGCATTGAGTCAGAAAGGATTAAAGTTTTGCAAGAAACAAAATTTGCTGTAGAATCTCTATGGATTGAAATTCCATGTAAAAAGGGGAAGGCGATGGCAGTGGGGGTGTACTATCGTCCGCCTGGCCAGAATGAACAAATGGATGATGAAATGCTCAAAGAAATCAAGGAAGCTAGCAAAAGTTACAGTGCAGTAATAATAATGGGTGATTACAATTACCCCGGCATCGACTGGGTCAGTGTCACAACAGGACATGCTAGGGAGATAAAGTTCCTAGATGAAATAAATGACTGCTTCTTTGAGCAGCTGGTTCATGAACCGACCAGAGGGGAAGCAATATTAGACTTAGTCCTTAGTGGAACACCAGATGTAGTGCAAGAGATAAGGGTGTTGGGGCCACTTGGCAATAGTGATCATAGCATGATCGCCTTTGATTTAATTAGTGGAGGAGGGATAGTAAGGAAATCCACAGTACTACCCTTTAACTTTCGAAAGGGAGACTATGATAAAATGAGGAAAACAGTTAAGAAAAAACTAAAAGGAGCAGTTGCAAAGGTAAAAGACGAACATCAAGCTTGGGTGTTGTTGAATAATACTATCTTGGAAGCCCAGACCAGCTGTATTCCACGCTTTAAGAAAAGTGGAAGGAAGTCCAAAAAACTGCCAGCATGGTTTAAAGGTGAGGTCAGAGAGGCTGTTGTTGCCAAAAAAGCATCTTTCAGGAAATGGAAAAAAGAGCCAAACGATGAAACCTGGAAACAGCACAAGCACTGGCAAGTCAAATGCAAGGCATTGATAAGGCAGGCAAAGAGAGAATTTGAGAAGAAGCTTGCTGCGGAAGCAAAAACGCGAAATAAAGACCTTTTCAAGTACATTCGTAGCAAAAAACCTGTGAGAGAGTCAATTGGTCCATTAGATGATAAAGGGGTTAAAGGAGCACTAAGAGGCGACAAGGCGATAGCGGAGAGACTGAATGAATTCTTTGCTTCGGTCTTTACTGAGGAAGATGTAGGGATGTTACCCATGATTGAAGTGGTATTTAAAGGTGTGGAAGAATTGAAGGAAATATCGATACATCGGGAAGATGTCTTACAACTATTAGATAAACTGAAGAATAGCAAATCACCTGGGCCGGATGGTATACATCCAAGGGTGTTGAAAGAACTGAAATTTGAGATTGCAGACCTGCTATCAGTAATCTGTGAACTATCATTAAAATCATCTCTAATACCTGAGGATTGGAGGATCGCCAATGTAACACCAATTTTTAAAAAGGGTTCGAGGGGTGATCCGGGAAACTACAGACCGGTGAGCCTGACATCAGTACCGGGAAAAAATGGTAGAAACCATCATAAAGAATAAAATTACTCAGCATGTAGATAGTCACGACCTAATGGGAGACAGCCAACATGGCTTTAGACAAGGAAGATCTTGTCTTACTAATCTGTTATGTTTTTTTGAAGGAGTGAATAAACAGGTGGACAAAGGTGAGTCGGTTGATATTGTGTATCTGGACTTTCAGAAAGCCTTTGACAAGGTCCCTCATGAGAGACTTTTGGCAAAACTAAAGAGTCATGGGATAGGAGGCAGTGTACTATTGTGGATCAGGAACTGGTTAAACGATAGAAAGCAGAGGGTAGGGCTAAATGGCCAATTTTCCCAATGGAGAAAGGTGAATAGTGGTGTACCCCAGGGATCTGTGCTGGGTCCGCTGCTTTTTGACATATTCATAAATGACCTGGAAAGTGGAATAACGAGTGAGGTTATCAAATCTGCAGATGACACAAAACTATTTAAAGTTGTTAAAACCCAGGAGGATTGTGGAAAATTGCAAGAGGATCTTGATAAATTGGAAGACTGGGCATCAAAATGGCAGATGAAATTTAATGTGGAGAAGTGCAAGGTTATGCACCTAGGGAAGAACAACCCAAACTATGGTTACACGATGCAAGGTTCCACATTAGGAACCACCACCCAGGAAAAAGATTTAGGCGTCATTGTGGATACCATGTTAAAACCCTCGGCCCAGTGTGCAGCGGCGGCCAAGAGAGCAAATAGAATGCTAGGTATGATAAGGAAAGGAATGGAAAATAAAACAAAAGATATTATAATGCCTCTATATCGTTCCATGGTGAGACCGCACCTTGAATATTGTGTGCAATTCTGGTCGCCGTATCTTAAAAAGGATATAGCGATTTTAGAAAAGGTTCAGAGAAGAGCCACCAAAATGGTAAAGGGGATGGAAGGCTACTCCTATGAAGAAAGGCTAAAAAGGTTGGGGCTCTTTAACCTGGAAAAGAGACGGCTGAGGGGAGATATGATAGAAGTCTATAAATTAATGAACGGAGTGGAACGGGTAAACGTAGATCGATTGTTTACCTTATCAGAATATAGAAAGACTAGGGGACATGCAATGAAGCTACAGGGTAAACTATTTAAGACTAATAAAAGAAAATATTTTTTCACTCAACGTGTAATCAAACTCTGGAATTTGTTACCGGAGGATGTAGTAAAGGCTGTTAGTGTAGCTGGGTTTAAAAAAGGTTTGGACAAGTTCCTGGAGGAAAGGTCCATAAACCATTATTAAGAAGGGACCCAGGATATCAATGCATGGAAACAGAAGTCGGGTGCCAGAGAAGTATAATTGGTAGGAGTTGTGATTAAGTCCCAAAGAGATGCTGAAGAACAGCCTGGCCAGAGACAGCATACCAACAGGAGTCCCTGTCAAGGCAGTAGTGAGCAGCAAAGATGTGAACAGAGGACCAGGTAGCTGCCTGGCAGATCTCCTCTATAGAGGCAGAACGGAGGTTGATGACTGAGGCTGCTATGGACCTCACGTGAGCGGTGACGTGATCCTCGATGGAGTGTCCCACTTGAGCATAGACAAAAAAAAATGCAGCTCGCAATCCAGTTCGATAGGATTATTATTTTATTATTTATTTCTCTTATATACCGCGCTATTTGATAGTGCGGTTTACATGGAACATCAAGGTATTTTATGGTGGGGGATTACACCGTAATTACAAATAACAGGGATCTCAACTTGGATAACCATATTAACTATTTACACATATATTTACAGGGAACATGGGCTATGGAGGGTTAAGTGGCTTGCCCAAGACCACAAGGAGCACCTGTGGGACTAGAAACCCCAGTCCTTCCGGCCCAAGGTTGCTGTCCTCTAGTGGGATTTGAACCCCCGACCTTCCGGCCTGAAGTACCTTGCCCCAACCACTAGGCCACTCCTCCACTCCAAATGCGTTTTGATACTGGAATACCCAAGTGGCTTGGGTCAAATGAGATAAATTGAGAGGATTTTCTAAAATCCTTGGTCCTGTCCAAGAAGGCAAGGGCATGCTTGCAATCCGAAGTATGCAATGCTGCCTCACCCTAGAGGCATGCCGTCAGGGAAAGATGACCGGTAGCATGTCAGATTGGTTGATATGAAAAGGAAAGACCACTTTTGAAAGGAAATGTGGATGAGTATGAAGAACCACTTATGGTGGAATCGAGTGTAGGGAGGATCCGCTGCCAGAGCCTGTAGTTCACTGATGCGACGAGCTGAGGTAACCTTCCAAGACAGCAATTTTGGAGAAGTGGTAGACAAGGGCTCAAACAGGGCTTTTAAAAGCTGTGCTAAGACTACATCGAGGTCCCAAGCCACCAGCGGTGGTTTGATTAGTGGTTTGAAAAGGAGAAGACACTTCATGTATCGCTGCACCAAGGGGTGCGAGGAAATGGGATGCCTACCCAGCAGCCTGTGATAGGATGCAATGGCACAGAGTTGAACTCTGACAGAGTTAGTTTTAAGCCCTGTGGATGATAAGTGTAAAAGATATTGCAGAAGAAGTTCCACTGGGTAGTCAGATGGATCGATCTGCTTTGGCATGCACCAAAGGGTGAACTGTCACCATTTGAAGGAATAAGAAAGTCTGGTAAATGGCTTGCGCGATGTAAGCAAGACATCCTTAACCAGCTGAGAGAGATCCAGGTCATCGAAGGTCATGCTTTTAGCAGCCATGCCATGAGATGGAGGGCTCGTGGACTGGGATGGAGGAGTAGACCCTGATCCTGAGAGAGGAGGTTGGGGGCATAACCCAAACTGAGGGGTGCAGTCTACACTAAACAAAACAGCAGAGGAAACCACTATTGATGGGGCCAATATGGGGCTATTATAATCACAGAGCCCTTGTCAGACTGCAGCTTGAACAGAGTTTTGGGTATGGGGGGTAGGGCTCTATGCTCTGGGCTTCTGAAGCCAGACCATCCTATGAGCTCCTATGCAAATTGCAGCAGCTCTATTGGTAGACTCAAAGGTATTGAAGACTGCCCTAATCAGGAACTTAGAAGTGTTCTGAGCCTGCATGACCATAGTTAGGTATGCATTAAGTTTGTCATTTGGGAGACCAGGAGCAAACGTTTCTAGATCCCTCAAGATGTTTTTCAGGTACATGCCCATATAGAGTGTGTAGGATGTAATCCTAGAAGCAAGCATACATTCCTGGAAGCAGCAACGTCCAAAAGACATCGAAAGCCCTGGCTTCTTTGCCAGGCCGTACCAATGAATGAGTCTTAGAACTCTTGATGCATCACATAGCAGATTCCACCATCATAGAATGGTATGGTAGTTGAGGTTTTTGAAACCCCAGGCATGGTGGAACTTGGTACATGGTATTGAGGTATTTACTGATGGGCAGAACCGTTAGTGGGGTCTCCCACATACACAGCATTAGATCCTGTAGGATCCAATGCACTGGTAATGTTGCTGCCTCTTTGGGTGTCAAGGGGTATTGGAGGATTTCCAATTCCTCAACCCGCTGTTCAGTTTCTGATGTTACTGTGATTTGGGACCCGCTGCCATGTTCCGAATGAAATCCTGAAAGGATATGTGCTCTGGTGGGGTTTGATGCCTTGCATGAGGAGGAGAGAGATTGGAGAGGATATTCCGGGTGGCCCTGGAATCCTTCGATGTCTCTTCAGAGTCAGAAGACGACGATGTCTCCGATTCAGAAAGAAAATCAAAGTATCGACGGTCTCAAGCCGATATCTATGTTGAGTCCATGGGTTACTTGAACCGGGAACCAGTTGGGTACTGACGATGGTTATTGGTTCCAGCGGAGGAATCGGAGGGAGGGGTCCTGCCGATACAGATTCAAGGGCTGGCATTGGACCCAGAGGTACTAGCATAGAGTTGGGAAGGCAGTGCCTGACTTGTCGGGGCTGTCGATATCTTTGGTACTGCAGCAGCCAGGAGTGCTGCCAAAGTCCTCTCTATTGCTCAGAAATGCTCATTGATTTAGGATACTGATGCCTGGGTGGATTTAAGTATGGGGCAATGTGCCACCGTTCCAGAGCATGGTAGCAGTAGCTCTCCAAAGATCGATGCCTTAGAAGCATCCTGATTGGTCCTCCTGCCGGAGCTGTTTGGCAGACCGGTCAGCATCAGATGCCCCTCTCTGTGCATCTTGTGGAGTATGGGACTTACCTTGATACTAGATATCTGATTTCGATGCCGAGGACTTTGTCTTTAATTTGTGTATGTATCTTTTGGAGACCTAGGAACCAGCTGAAGAGGCAGACATCCTTGACAATGCAAAGACCACTGAAATCAAGTCCAAGGCAAACAGTGAGTCATGCTGCTTGGCCCTGTTCTTTAGTCTTCGTTTGATCATTTGTCTGGTCTATGGTCTGGGCCCAAACATGAGACACCAGTCATGGGAATCAGTGACTGACATAGTACCGAAGCACTTGGAAGATTTTTTAAAGTCATTGACGAGTTCGTCCATTATGGCAAATGCTTGAAAATTTAGGCTGAAGCCTAAGGTGGTAGTCAACCACCAAAAAGAAAAAGAAAAAAAGAATAAAAAAAAGGAAGAATATTGGGGCCGGTATCAAGGAGGTACTGGCATCGACAGAAAGGCAGAGCACAGACAAACCAAAAAATAAGAATTTTTCGGCAGTAACAGGAAAGGGCTTCCCGCTGGCTCCGCAGAAAACTAAGAACTGAGGAGAGCATTTGGGAAGATGGGAAGGCAGATGAGTGGGCACAGTGGAGTGCTCCCAAAGGCTTTCCTATTGGACAAAGGGAGCGTTTGCACACTGGCTCCGTTGGTGCAGATGATACCATATGTGAAGACTGCATTCCTGTTTGTTTCTGGAGATCCCATTGTAACTTTTGACTTTTCTTTACCATAAACATCTCTACTCCTGTTACCATAATCTTTGAGCATAAACAGAATCCACCATTCAGCCCTCAGACCCAGGCAGGAAGCAGATCTCTCTAAAGTGTTCTAGATCCACAAAAGACATGTCAACATGCATTCTTCAAAATCAGCAGTGGGCACTGTGAAGTAGGATCTTAAACTCTGAAGGTAGGAAGCACCTCCAGTCCAAGTCAATGCAATACAGATTGTGTTGTGGTTTTGATCTGGTTTACCTTCCTCCATAACTCAGGTGGCCTCTGATACATTTCTCAGAATGGCATAGCTTTAACCAAGAAAATGTTCAAACTCTTAACATATTTAGAACACGGACCTTTCTTTGCCTTTCCTCCTCCTTAACAATTAGAAAAGGAGCACTAAGATGAATAGAATATATATCTCTGTCCCTGATAGCTGTTGACAATTAAGGTGAGGGGAAACTTGCATCCATATGTGATGATCCTGTCATGTACTGCAGATTTACTGTGAAGTTTATGCAGTATTTAGTGAGAGTTCAGATCCCTAGGTACCCGAAATATTTCAGCTTTATATCCTATGCGATTCAAAAGGATCTGTGGGAACTTGTAAAGTTAAGCATCGTGACTGCATGTGGAGAAATAGCAGGGGCTTGAAGAACAACTCTGCCTAACTGAAGTGGGAGTTTGGTTAGGCTGGATAATTTGAGTAAGCTGACCATCTTGGAGAGAGTAGGTCAGCAGATTCCAGGGGTTTTGGGTAAAGTAGTGTGATAGCCATGTTAATCCACTTTAATGGGAGTTAAATAAAAGGGGAAAACAGAGGTGGCAAACGTTTATTGGGCTAGCTTTCAAAGGTTGAAATCTAATTCCTCAGGTCAGGACAGTAGGAGCAACAGATGTTAAGGCCATAATACTTAGGGGAATTAATGACAGTGTGGGGGGGGGGGGGTGAGAGTAAAGGATGGCTGATCATAAGATGACCAAGCTGTAAAATGTAGTTGCTCATGCATGGGTGATATCATTTGACAGAGCCCTGCGCAGGAGTATTCCCAGCTCCTTCTGGATGCTTTTGGAACCCCCTCCACAAGTCTTCCTGCCAAGCTGAGGCACCATTTTACCTCAGTCCATACTAGAACTGAGGAGAATACAACTCTTAGGAGAGGTGGGTGGGTTGTGAGGACTTTTCCTGCTGTCAACAGAAAACAACCTTCTACAGGTAAGTAACTACATTTTCTCTATGGACAAGCAGGGAAAAAAAAGTCATCACATATGGGACTCCCTAGCTACAGACATTTTTTTTTGTTTAAAATAGAGAATAATGAAGAGCACAACAGGAGCAATAGCAAAAGTGTTTTTAGTGGAACAGGCCTTTTACATTATATACTTTTTAAGGTAGCTTGAATATGGTCCTAGGCAGCATGGAGTAGGATTCTAATCACTAAACAAGATTCCGTAGTACAGATCGGCCAAAGTTGCTGTCAAATCAAGAATCCTCCACCAGACAGTAGTGAGATGTGAATGTATGAGTGATGCCCATGTTGCAGCTTTGCAAATCTTTTCTATGGAGACAGAGTGCAAGTGGGCCACAGACAGCCATGGCTCTGACATGAGCTGTGACAGGACCTTCAAGGCTTAGACCTGCTTGGGCAAAAGTGAAAGATGCCATCTGCTAGCTAAATTGATAATGTGCATTCTGAGACAGCAATCCCAAGCTTGTTGGGGTCAAACAAAAATCTGGATGGACATTTTATGGGCTTTTGTCCATTCCAAGTAGAAAGCTAAGGCTTGTTTGCGGTTCATGTGCAGTGCATTTTCCCTCTTTAAGCATGAGATTTTGGGAAAAATGTTGGATGAATGACTGACTGATCAATATGGACATCTGTTACCACTTTCAGAAAAGAATTTGGATTAATACGGAGGACCATTCTATAATAAGTTTGGGTAAGGTGGATGTTCACTCACCCTGTGCGCTAAAGTGACTGCCACCAGAAATAGTACTTTCGAGGTCAAAAACTTCAGAGAACAAGTACTGAGCAGCTCAAAAAGAGTGTTCATCAGCTTTGCAACTATATTGAGACCCCAAGACTCTACAAGTGGCTTATATGGAGGTTTAAATAGCAGCAAGCCCCATACGACATGAACTAAAGGCTTGTATTCAACCATCCTTGTATTTGCAAATAGCCAAGTCCACCCATCTAACTACCTCATAATAAAGGGTGACCTGAACCTATCATCCATCCCACTCTGCCAATCCACTTCCTTTTTGGAAGCCATGGAATACCTCCAATTCTTCCAACTGATCCAAGCCCCAACCCGCAACAAAGGAAACATTCCAGATCTCATATCCATCCAGAACCAACTCCTTGTATACCTATGCCATCCCCAACGCTCTGCTCACTGATGTCCCTTGGACGAATCACAGCACCATCAGCTGCCATCTACTACAACAATAGTTTCCAAAAGCAAATGCTGACCACAGCATCCACCACCACCGCTTCAAGGCCCCTGACAAACAAACCTTCACAGACAATTCTCCCCTCTCCTGAAGATGGACTCCTGGGATCTTGAATTCTCAACAGAAAAATAGATAAATACTATTAAAGCGGAGGAGTGGAGGAGTGGCCTAGTGGTTGGGGCAAGGTACTTCAGGCCGGAAGGTCGGGGGTTCAAATCCCACAGGTGCTCCTTGTGGTCTTGGGCAAGCCACTTAACCCTCCATAGCCCATGTTCCCTGTAAAATAGTTATCTCCAAGTTATAATGCCCTGTTCAATGTAATTTCAGTTTGTTCAATGTAAACCGCACTGATGCAGAATAGGGCAGTATATAAGAGAATGTAAATAAATAAATAAAGCCTTTGCCTCAGCTCCTCCCATTAGAAATGTGAAACCACACACTGCATCCACAGCCTCTGGTACACGCCAAATCTCAAAACATTAAAGAGGAAACTACGGAAACTGTAACAGATGGAGAATCACACTGAATGATCAGAGTCTCTACCTACTCACCCTACAAACATATTGTTCCAAAACCAACAAAGCCAAAAGAGACCACCACACCAAATCGATTATGAAAGCTATGAACTTAGAGAGTTGTAAAAGATAAGTCAACAGGCTAACAAGAGACAGCAGCCAAACTCTCAACACAAACACCATTGAACCACAGGAATTTGCTGATTTTCTGTAATCAAAATACCCAACACCATCACACACCTCACTTTCTCCTCCCTCAAGCAAACCCAACGACCTACACTGACAATGCACTACTGCATTCCTTCAGCCCAATCTCCGCAGGTCAGTTGGAAAACATTATCCACAGAATAAACGCAACAACATTTCCTCTTGACCCATGCCCTGCCACCTGGTTCAAGATCACGAGAGCAGTGCTCACCCCAATCCTCCTCAAACTCATCTCAACCTCCCTCATCCAAGGATACTTCCCAAAATACTTGAAAACAGCCTCTATCCGTCCAATACTAAAACACCTTAAACTTGACCCCAATGTCCCCAGCTCCTTCAGACCTATTTCTAGCTTACCATTCATTGAGAAAATAATTGAAATAGTTGTCCTCCTCCAACTACAAAACCACATTGATACAAATGCTCCCTTGGACTGGCAACATGGTTTCTGCAACCACCATGGAGTAGAAACATTACTAACATCCCTACTTGACACTCAAAGGTACAAAAACATTCATCAATGCTTCAGCATTTGACACTGCCGTAACATCCTCCTGCAGCGTCTCTTCAACAAAGGAACAGAGCCATTTGAGGGCAATGCCACAAATCCTATCTTACAAACTGCAATCAATATGTACAAATTGACCAAAAAACCTCCAACTCATTCTCCCAGACATAGGGAGACACTCAGGGCTCAGCTCTCTGCACTACTATTTAACATCTGTATTCAACTAGTCTAACATCATAAGCATCTTTAACATCTACTACCATGTGGATGATATTATGATTTATGTCCCATTCACCACCACAAATGAAAACTACAATATTACAAATTGCTTTAATGCCATACATAAGAACATAAGATCATAAGATATGCCATACTGGGTGAGACCAAGGTCCATCAAACCCAGTAACCTGTTTCCAACAGTGGCCAATCTAGGTCACAAGTACCTAGCAATTTCCCCAAAAGACAGGTTCCACAATGCTTGTATCGGGGCAAGCAGTGGATTACCTGGGTCCTCTTTAATAATGATTTATAGACCTTTCCTCCAGGAACTTGTCCAAACCCTTTTTAATCCTGGCTACACTAATTTTTACTACATCCTCCGGTAACTAATTCCAGAGTTTGATTACAGGTTGAGTGAAAAAAATATTTTCTCTTATTAGTCTTAAATAGGTTACACTATAGCTTCATTGCATGTCCCCTAGTCTTTCTATATTTTGATGATATAAACAGTCTACGTTTACCTGTTCCACTCAATGGCTATCAAATCAAACTAAATATCAACAAAGAAAACTGAGATCCTATTCCTCAACAGAAATTGATTATCTCCCCCCCCCCACCCCGAAGGTGCTAAAGGTTGAAAAAACTAACCTAGAAGTTAGATCAGAGGAAAGACCTGGAAGTTATCATCGACCATCATCTAATACTCCAGCCACATTTAAACAAAGTAACAGTGCATCTACAGCAAGATGTGGTCAAGCCGCCATTTATGACCCCTACTTGAGCAGCACGATTTCCATACAGTCTACCAGGCAATGACACTTCCGCACTTTGACTTTTGCAACACCATCCTTCAAGGCCTCTCAAAAGGTGTAGTTACTCAACAGGTGATCTCTGGGAACAGCAGGAATTTAGTCTTCACATATGGGTAATGTTGGCACTGACGGAGCCTGCATGGGAACGCTACCCAGCATCCAATAGGAAAGCTTTTGGGAACATCCCACTGTACCTGTGTAGCTGCCTTCCCACCTTTTCAGCTCTCCCTCCTCAGTTGAGTTGTAGCTCAGATAAAAGGAGAGAAAGAAGAGGAAAAAGTACAACTCCTAGGGGAGGAGGGTGGGTTGTGAAGACTAAATTCCTGTTGTTCCCAGAGATCATCTGTTACAGGTGAGTAACTACACTATCTCCAGGAACAAGCAGGAATGTAATCTTCACATATGGGACTCCCTAGCTTGGAGATGCCAGAGAGATGACCTCAGAGTGAGCTGTGAAGCACAGGCACAACTAAATAGGTCATACATCCTCCAAGGATGTCAGGTATTGAAACCCGGGACGAAGGATAGGAATTGATCTAAATCTGAAAGAGATGCTGGAGAACAGCTTGGCCAAAGAAGGCATCCCAGCAGGAGTCCTTGTCTAGGCAATAGTGAGCAGAACAAAGTGTGTACAGAAGACTAAGTTGCTGCTTTGCATATATTATTAATCGCTAGAGCATAGAACTGCCATAGAGGTAGCCATGGTCCGAACATTATGTGCAGTGACATGACCCTCGAGAGAGAGTCCTGCACTTTCGTAAGCAAAGATGATGCAATCCGCTATCCATCTGGAGAGAATGTACTTGGATACTGGCAATCCCAGGTGACTCGAGTCAAAGGCGATGAAAAGCTGGGAAGCTTTTCTGTGCTCTCGAGGTCTCTGGAGATAAAAAGCCAAGGCACGTTTGCAATCCAGAGTGTGAAGAGTTGCTTCTGCCCTAGAGGAGTGAGGTCTAGGGAAAAAAACAGGAAGGTAAACCGATTGGTTTAAATGAAAGGGCGAGACCCACCTTTGGCATAAAGTGAGGATGAGTCTTAAGGACTACCTTATCATGGTGGAATCGTGTATAATGAGGGTCAGCCACCAAAGCCTGGAGCTCACTAATGTTTCTTGCTGAAGTAAGGGCAATAAGGAGACCTTCCAGGTGAGAAACTTCAGAGAAGTAGTGGCTAAAGGTTCAAAAGGCAGCTTGAGAAGCTGTCCTAAAACAACATTAAGATCCCATGCCACTGAAGGGGGCTTAATGGAAGGTTTAGTTAATAGAAGACCCCTCATGAAGCGTGCTACAAGCGGCTGAGAAGAGATGGGCTGACCACCAAGGGCATGTGAGAGGCCGCAATTGCACTTAGGAGTAACATAGTAAATGACAGCAGATAGAGACCAGTATGGTCCATCTAGTCTGCCCAGGAAGATGGCAAGAGTAGGTGCACCTGCTGCTCCATGCAGGCCACCCCTCCCCATGTCTTTATTTTAGGGGTGAACCCACCGATCCGTGTAGGACACCCCTGTATGTTGCGAAATTAGATACGTTTATTTTGATTTTGTCCCGTTGCTGTAAAGGGATCCACTGTGTCTGTCCCATGCCATTTTGACTCTTACCGAATTGGTTTTGAGTCCAGAAGGTGGAGGAGATATTCAAGTAATGCATACATCGGAGTTGAGAAGGGGTTAAGCACCCTCTGCAAACAGAGAGAAAATCTATGCCACTTGAAGGTGTAGGAGCTCCTGGTGGAAGGCTTCCTAGAAGCTAAAAGGATATCCTTAACCTGTTGAGAGAGGTTAAAGTCCTGGAAGGCTATGCCTTCAGCAGCCCTGCTGTAAGATGGAGGTACTGTGGATTGGGATGGAGCAGCATCCCCTCCTCCTGAGAGAGGAGATCTAGAGCAGACAACAGATCTACGGGCTGAGCTTGATTCAGACGTAGAAGGAGAGAATACCACGGTTGTGGTGGCCAGCGTGGGCTGTGAGTATCATGTAGCCTCTGTCTCTTTGGAGTTTGAAAAGAGTCAAGGGAATGAGGGGAATGGGAGGGAAGGAAGCCTTGACCCCAGTGGAGGTGAAAAGCATCCACCTGCTGGATGTCCAGTGCAGGAGTCCTGGAGCAGAAGTGAGGAAGCTTGGCATTCTGAGGACTTGCGAACAGATCTATCTCTGGGGTTCCGCAGATCTGAAAAATGTGAGCGACCTTGTCTGCATGGAGAGACCACTTGTGGGGTAGAAGAACTCGACGCAGTTTGTTCGCCAAGATATTGTGTTTGCCTGGAAGATACACAGCAAGCAGGTGAATGTGATGCTGTATGGCAAAAGACCACAGATGCAGGGCTTCACTGTGAAGGGTCCAAGAGCCTGTTCCGCCCTGCTTCTTCAAGTAGAATATAGCTACTTGATTGTCCATCTGGACTAAAACTGTGTGGTATCGAAGATGGTTCTGGAACACTGAGAGGATTGTAAATGGCTCTGAGTTTCAGCAGATTTATGTGGAGTTGTGACTCCTGATGAGATCAAAGTCCCTGAGTGGAGAGATTGTCCAGATGAGCTCCCCAGCCCAATTTGGATGCATCCGTCGTCAGGATACATTGATGTGCTGGAATCTGAAAAGGAGACTACACTAGGTGGTTTTGTGGGGATTGCCACCACTGGAGAGATGAGATTAGGTGGGTAGAAACCAATATTCTGACTGCCAGGTGACCCAATGCCTGAGACCACTGGAAGCCAGTGTCCATTGAGCTGAGCATATGGAACAACGTACTGTTGATGCCATATGATCCAGAAGTTGTAGCAGTTCTCGAGCAGTGAGAAAGTTCTTGAAGCATGCTTGAGATGCTAACCAACTGAGTCAAGCACAGCAGGCTTGGGGCAGAAATGCCTTTGATTGTTGAGTATCTAGGAGAGCCCCTATGAATAAAGTTTGAGAGGGAACGAGATGGGACTGGAAGATTTATTACAAATCCCAAGGCAGCACTTGCATGGTGTGCGAGGGGGAAAGATTGGCCTCTAGAAAGGTGTTTGCTCGAATGAGCCAGTCGTCTAAGTTAATTAAGACAAATATCCCTACAGTCCTTAGGAATGCAGCTACTACCGCCATGCACTTTGTGATGACTCTTGGGGCAGAGGCGAGGCTGAAAGGCAGGATTCTGTATTGATAACGTCTCCCTTGAAACATGAAGTACAGGAACTTTCTTTGCTGTGAGTGAATAAGTATGTGAGTTTATGCCTCCTTTAGATCTAGAGAACAGAGCCAATCATGACTCTGGAGATAGGGGAGAAGGGTGCCTAGGGAGATCATTTTGAATTTCTCCCGTAGTAGATACTTGTTCAGTTCTCTGAGGTCCAGAATGGGCCTGTACCCTCCTGTTTTCTTTGGAATGAAGTATGGAGAATAAAAACCATTCTCTAGTCTTCTGGGACGGTGGAACCTCCTCTATTGTGCCCTGAGAGAGAAGGGGGATGACCTCTTGCAGCAATAGAGCAGTGAGAGGGGGCTGAGAGCGGAACTCTCTTGGAGGAATCCAGGGGGAGGGGGTAGACTTCTTAGATGAAGCTTGTACCCCCCTCCTGTACACTACTCTGATGTGATAAGATGCCACCTGTGGGCAAAGTGACAAAGTCTGCCGGGAATGTGGACGGAATCTGGAATCTCCAGAGGCAGAACAGCTATGTTCTCCATAAAGGAGTCAAAGACCCTGAGGAGGCTGGGTCTGCTGAGGTGGCTGTGACTTAGGAGTCTGAGCCTTATTTTGCTGTTTTAATGGCTGCTGCCCCTTCTGGGGAGCATGGTGTTGACACTGTACTGCAGGGGTGTAAGAAGGGTAGTACTATTGAAAAAAGCTTTCTTCGCTGCCTTTTTCCTAGCTGGGTTGGCAGTAGATCTAGGTAGTCTATTAAGAGTGGTGTTCTCAAATTCTAACTGAGAGGCCTTTGTCCTGCCAATCCTTGACAAAAGGGTAATATCCCTTGCACCGGTGAAAACCTAACTTATCTTGAACCCACTGTTCAAGATCAGATGCTTGGAGCCAAGCAATCTTGAGTGCACAGATGCAGACAGATGAAGTTCTGCCGATGCACTCAAAACAGTCAAAAGTTGCCCTGTTAAACTTTGAAACATTTTGAGCATGCTTTACAAGGGTGACAATCTGCTCTCTTGTCATCAGGGAGAAGAGCAGCCATTAACTCCAAATCCTAGCCACCTCTCTAAGGAACATACCCATACAGAGTATGTAGGAACTGATCCTGGCCGATTACATGGAGGACTGAAAACAGCATCGACCAAAGGCATCAAGGATTCTCGATTCCTTACCTGGAGGATTCGAGGAATGTTTCTTAGCACTCCATTCGACGCATTGCCGATTCTACCACCATGGAATGGTGTGGTAATTGTGTCTTTTGAAAACTGGGACACTCCGGTACCCAGTACATGTTATCGAGTCGTCAAGTATGTGGAGAGATGGTTAGGGGTGTCTCCCACATATGAAGCTTAAGGTTGTGAAGTATGCGATTAATAGTGAGAGTAGAAGCTTCCTTTGGGGCTGTAGGATATTGAAGAATTTCAAGTTTTTCAGCCCTAGGCCTTTTCTCCAAAGTCACCGTTATGGACAGACCCCAAGCAACATCATGAATAAAGTCTTGGAAAGACATGCCCTCCGGAGGGGACATGCGACAATGTGGAGACAGAGATGGGTCTTCCAGGAGAGTTCTCATTTCCTGGGTACCAGCCGATTCATCATCGATACCGATCAAATCCAGTAGCTGAAGCTTGCGGTGCCGGAGCCTCTGTACCGGAAACGGATTTGAAGGTTGGCATGGGCGGTAGCATGGTAAGCAGCAAGAAAGTCGATGCAGGCTGTTTCAGTACCGGAGCCAGTACCGATGCCTGTGGAATCGACTGTAAAGGCTTTACCGGTACAGAGGCCACCAGTAAGGCCGCTAAGCTCCGCTCGATGGCCAGGATATGTTGATCCATGCAGCTTGCCAATGTTTGGGTATCGGTACCGGAATTGCAGGCCACGATCCCTGAGCATGGCACCAGGAGCTCTCCAGAGGTGGAGGCCTTGGGAACATCCTGGGACCCCACTAAGGCTTTGGAGGCAAGGTCCTCCTGCCAGGGTTGTTTGGCCAGTGTGTCCCCCTCCAGGGCAACGCCTGAGGCATCTCAATGCTTAGAAGGAGATCCACCCTTGTAGGGCCGGCCAGTCTTCGAAGACGACCTAGGTTTCGATACCCGAGTTCCTTGGGAGGAAGATACAGCTCTCGATGACGTTGATGCTAAAGATACTGCATCGGAGGCAAAGAGGGTGTTCAGCTTTGCAGCTCGGTTCTGTAGGCCTCTCTTTGTCATCTTCCTACAGAGGATATTCTGATGGTTGATGATCTGGTCCTAAGCATTTTAGGGACCAGTCATGGGCGTCTATGGCCGAAATGGTACAGCCACATTTGGAACACTTCTTAAAACCACTGGATGGTTTTTCCATTTTGTCTGTGACAAAAGGGGAGGCCTAAGCCTAAGATGGCATTGATGCGCCTGAAGGAAGAAATGATTCTTTCCCTCACAGAAGGTTTTAAAAAAAAAAAAAAGAGAAAGCAAGCACCGGACAGGGGCCGGTACCAGCATTGATGGGAAGGCAGATGCGACCACAAAAAAATAAGGACAGACAAATTTTCTGCGGTGACAGGAATTGCTTCTTGTTGGCTCCGTGAAAAAACAAGAACTGAGACGGGAGAGCTGGAAAGGCGGGAAGGCTGCTACGCGGGTGCAGTGGGATGCTCCCAAAAGCATTCCTATTGGATGCTGGGGAGTATTCCCGCATGGGCTCCGTAGGTACCGATGTTATCCATATGTGAAGACTACATTCCTGCTTGTTCCTGGAGATAGCTCCCTACATCTGCTTCAGCTTGCGCAACATACAACAGCACGAATTCTGATCCACTCACCTTGAGCTAACCACATCACACCTATTTCTAAACGAGTTGCATTGGTTACCTCTCCTGAGTTGCATTAATTAAAACTCTCATGAAAACCTTCAAAGCAATTCATCAACTATGCCCTACATGTTTACAGGCAATTATAACAAGTATCCTGGAAAACCACCTAAGAAGCAATGCATCAAGCCTCCCTAACCTCCAGCTTTGACCAAGTGTAATCAGTCGATCTGCTCCAGGGCATTCTCCCTGCATGCCCCACACTTATGGAATGCCCTACTACCACAAATCCGAGACATCCACGACCTTGCAACTTTCCGGAAACTCTGACGGTATAACGTAACCTTCTTATCAAGCTGCCCCTTAGAATATTAGATGTAAGCAATCATCTAACTGTACATAGTCACTACAAGTTGTAAGCAGCTCTCTAACTGTATACAGTTAGTGTTCTATTTTATATATTGTCATGCAGCAGGGGCTGATGAAAGCAAAAATGCAGGAGAAGCAGCTGTTTTTCATGAGGAAAAAGATGTGCACAAGATGCAATATCCCACAGAACAGCTAGAGGGAGCAGGCGTGCACTCACAGAGCCGGAGTGGACACACTTAGCTAATCAAGAGCACCTGACAGTCAGCCCAGAAAGCTCAAACACAGGAGAGCTTTATAAATGGAAGACTGGAGAGAGCAGAGCAGTGCTTGCAGGTGTGGAGCTGGAGGTAAAGCTGAAGGTTTATGAGAGAGAAGCACCACAAGCAAGGACCAAGCAGAAAGAAGCACTTGGGAAACTAGTGCTGGGCAAAGGAACAATCAATCACCTTTGGAGGCAAAGCAGAGTGAAAGAAAGAAGCCTGTTTGTACCAGAGGAACCTGGGGCTAAACCGAAAGGTAACAGAAGCTTTCAGAGAGGAGACTGGCACAGGGATTGTGTTCCTGAAGAACTGCGGGAAGGAGGAAATCCCAGTTCTATATGCTGCTGGAAGCCAAGGTATGCTGACTCTGTTTCTATGAAGAAAACCTTACCTTATAAAAAGCCTTTTGAAAGTAATGCTAAACCTGTGAGAAAGGAAAGGAAAGCTACCTCTCATAAGCCAAGTAGCCAATGCCCGAGGGTAGGCCATGCTCATTGGCAAACACTAGAGGAACTCTTTAAACATCCAGAGAACAGGACTAGGGCCTGGCCAGAAATTATAGCCAGTGAAACCACTGATACAGACAGAGATAATTCTGAGCCGATGCAAGTGGAACTTGTAGAGCCAAGCCTTTTATCTCAGGAAGAGATGGACTGTTCTTTGTGTATTTCAGGCAGTGCAGAGTCACTGTTAAACCTGTGAATGATATATGTTATCTTCAGAATGTTATTCATTTGCTAAATGGAAGAAGAGTGCTGAAACATTTGCTTTACTCTGGAAAGCTTAATAAGCATTGTTACAACTGTGAAGCATAATAGTTTTTCCGTTAACCTGAGTTGATTTCATTCCTGAAGTTAAGGACTTTTTCTTTAGGTTGTAACCCAGCTGAATCTTATGCGTAAAGGGAAATAAATGCCTTGTTAACCCTCTACTCTGCATTCACAATTTTTCTTAGTTAGGAGCTGAACTGCTAAGGCCAGGTTACACCTGGCTCTTAAAAGACCCTCCTCTCATAATAAAATAATTTTTGTGTCCCACCTACCTTTACGACCACTGGCCACCAGGGTGGTGCACGACAATATAGTGATTGATACATGTTCCTTTAAAATTGTTAACTATTCCATGTAAATCTGTTTCATGTAATGTTTAGTTACGTTCCCTGTAAACTGCACTGATCCTCAGAAATACGGTATACAAGAATATACCCTCTACCCTTCGGTGATCAGCTCCAACTGCGCTGAGGTGAACCCTTACTGAATGGGATTGAGTCCAGACTCAGAGGTGCAGAAGATACTCAAGCAATATTTGTGCGAGATAGGCAAAGGGATCTAGGGAGCATCCCTCATACCAGACAGAAAACCCACCTCCATTTGCATTAATAGGACTTTGTTGAGGCCCTCCTGGAGGCCAAAAGGACATCAGTAACACTGAGCAGCAGATGGAGAGCCTCTCAACATCCAAGCTGTGACGGCCATGGACACGATGTTGGGGATGCAACATTGTTTCATTCTCCTGAAACATCAGATCTGCAGAGAGAGTGCCCCAATTAATTTGGTTCCAGGAGGAGAAGTAACCATGGTTTTCTGGGCCAATAAGGGGTGATGAGAATCATCATGCTCCTGTCTGTTTTGAGTTTCAGGAGGGTCTTTGCAATGAGAGGTATTGGAGGATACACAAATTGAGGAGGAAAGCATCAGAAGCTAGTATGCGGTGTGACCCCACTCTGGAGTAGAATGGATCTACCTGGGCATTCTGAGTTACTGCAAGGAGATCTATCAAGGAGGTACCCCATTCCCAAAAGATGCAACTTGTGACCTCCCTGTCCAGGGTCCATTTGTGGGATTGAAGGACTAGACTCAGCCAGTCCAGTAGAGCATTTTGTTCACCTAGTAGGTAAGAGGCCCTTAAATCCATCCCATAGGAGATGACAAATTTTTACAACCTGACCATTTCCCAACACAGGAGGCACAAGCCTCCCTGCTTGTTTATGTAGAACATGACTACTTGGCTGTCTGAATGACAACAATCTGGTTGGACAACTGATCTTCGAAAGCCTTTAGAGTTTTTGCTATGGCTCTTAGTTCCAAGAAGCTGATCTGATAGAGACTTTCTTGGAGGGACCAAGTACCTTGGGGTGCTGAATTCATTGAGATGAGCTCCTCAGCCCAGCTGGTACAGCAATTTGGAAGGGAAGACTCTTGGCCAGATCGAATGTAACAGTTCAGCAGTTGAGAGACTGATTGAGAGGATCGGTGACTATAAGATGGTCTCAGATGCACCGAAGCATGTGACCACTGTGTTCTCAGCACCCACTGAGTGTCTCATATGGAAACGTGCCAAGAGTGTAACATGTACAGTTGAGGCCATGTGGCCTAGTATTGTCAACATCTCATGAACCATCAGCTGCTGACTCAATGGAGTCTCCTATAGTATCGCTGATAGCCTGGAGCACAGGTTTTCAACCCAGTCCTCGAGGAACCCTAGGCCAGTCAGGTTTTCAGGATTCCCACAATGAATATGCATAGGATAGATTTGCATATAATGAAGGCAGAACATGCAAATCTTTCTCATGCATATTCATTCTGGGAATCCTGAAAACCTGACTGGCCTAGGGTTCCCCGAGGACTGGGTTGAAAACCCCTGGCCTGGAGAGTCTGTCGTGCAGGAGTAAGGCCCTCGCTTGAGTCGTGTTGAGAAGGGCTCCTATGAATTTCAATTGAGTAGGCTGAAGGTAGGACTTTGGATAATTTATTATGAATCCTAGCATTTCCAAACACTTGAATCATCAGCTGTGCTGATTTGCGTGCACTGTCCTGAGTGGAACTCTTGATCAACCTTGTAAAATAGTTATCTGATACATAGTTTTGTGGTTGCCATTAGCCTCACTATTGTAATTAACTGTCGCCAGTAGCCTCACCTTTGTAATTTACTGTCGCCAGTAGCCTCACCTTTGTAATTAACTGTTGCCAGTAGCCTCACCACTGTAATTTACTGTTGCCAGTAGCCTTACTGTTGTCAGTAGAACTATTTCCTATATAGCTGCTTCTATTGGTGCCCCCTTTACACCACAAGCACATCATCAACAGAACCTACCTGAACTAATTCTCCATCATGCCTGGCATGGGCATTTTCAACATCTCTAATGCCCTCCTATACACCATCTTTATCACCATTCTCATCCACTTCTCCGAAGCACTTTTGCTGGACTCCAATCACATACCTATACTGCATGGAACAAGCAGAAAATACTACTGCAATCATCATCAACACCCACCGTATATCCACCATAAGAGGCAGTCTCACCTACTCTACATTACCTTAGACCTATCTACCACCACAAAAATCAATAAAACAGAACCCAAATGTGACCTAAGATGCGCGCTTATTAATGCACGCTCTATTCTCAACAAATGGCCTATCATAACAGATTTAATATCTACCCGAAACTTAGATATATTATTGGTCACTGAGTCTTGGTTATCAGATCCAGACTCAGTGATAGTAAATCAAATGACTCCCCCGAACTTCTCCATCTATAAGTGTAACAGAGAGAACAGAAGAGGTGGTGGTGTATTCATCCTCGCTAAATCATCCTTACAATACCGAGTAAGTCTTGCTAGGAGCACTCAATGTCTCGACAACTTAACCATATCCAATAAGAATAACTCCATTAATCTTATCTACTCATCTCCAAATGCACGCCCTGAGGACATCTCAGATGTAATTAGCCTTGCATGTAACCCTGACAACCCCAGCAAGCCGAACTGGCTGCTAGGCGATTTTAACCTCGCATCCTTGCCACCTGCCTCTGCCAACGCCTTACTTGACGCCATGGAAAATCTTGACTACAAGCAAATTGTTGACATCCAGACACACCAACGTGGCAACATCCTCGACCTCATATTTGTCTCGCCTGCAGTAACAGGCCATAATAGCCAGCTTGACCTCACCATCACCCCGGTCCCTTGGTCAGATCATAGCCTGATAACCTTCCAGATACCTTCAAATTCGAATCCTCAAATCTACCAAAAAATGCACCTCCACCGCATCAGACACGCTTTAAATCACTGGATATCAAAGTTTTAAATGCACAAGCTCTACCTAAGTTATCAATTTCAACGACTGACGTCAATAAAATGCTCGACAACTGGAACGATACACTCCAACAACATGCACAACTAACTACAACTCACAATTCGATTGCTCCTAACAAGGATCCTAGCATAAGACATAACGCCCCCTGGTTCTCTCCAGATATTGGAGACGCTCACATCATCCACGATGAATACATGGCACACCTCAAAAGTCACCGTGAACTAATGTGGTCCAAAAGGAAGGAACATCACTCAACATTACTTAGTCGTTCACTAAACAAACCCCGCGAGCTATTCAACTTAGTTAAATCACTATCCAAGGAGCACTCACCGCAGCAGCAAGAATGCATACATCCCCAACAGTATGCGAATTACATCCAATCCAAACTAACCAGAACAATTTCGGATACATCACAAGCATCCCCTCAATTCAAGCATTCACAAGCACTACTCCTCAGTATCTCACCTCCATCACCCAAAACCATTAAAGAACTAATTGCCAACTTGAATACCACTACCGCAGCCAACGACCCATGCCCAGCACACTGGATCAAATCAATGCGCTCGGAGCTTAGTCCATATATAGCCAAAATTGCAAACCTCTCCTACTCCACTGGAACATTCCCTATTGCTCTCAAGCAGACTTCAATACGTCCCCTATTAAAGAACAACCAGATCAACCCTAAGAAGGAAGAATCATACCGTCCAATCTCCAGCATCCCGCTTCTTGCCAAAATTCTGGAGAAAGAGACAACGCCAAATTCAGTAATATATTGACACATCTTCCCCTCTAGATCCGTGCCAACATGGATTTAGGGAAATGCATGGAGTCGAGACTTTCATGACCTCATTAATCAATTCGCTCATCTGTGGGATCAATAACATAAGATCTGGTGTCGCAATGATCTTCCTCGATATATCCGCTACGTTTGATTCGGTAGACCATAAGATTCTACTATCGCGACTCTACGAAAAGGGCATACAAGGTCTAGCATGGAACTGGTGTAAGTCATACCTCGAAGATCGCTGGCAACATGTTCGCATTGACTCCAAAACGTCAGAACCATTCCTCCAAACACAAGGGGTTCCACAAGGCTCCTCTCTATCGGCGCTCCTCTTCAATATATATATGCAGCCAATTTGCCAAATCACCAAATCATTTAATGTTTCCTGCCTCATTTACGCTGACGACGTGCTTATTTTCACCCCGATTGATATAACGAATCCAAATTACACCAACTTAACTGTTTCAATGCAATAGCAGATTGGCTTTTAGATCAAAACATGCGAATCAACTTCAAAAAGACTGAAGTTTTAATTGTCACAAGAAACAAGCTATTCTCCCCCCCTGCATTCCTCAAGGTATGGGGCGCCGAGCTTCCAATCAAGAATTCAATCCGTTACCTAGGTGTGATCCTTGATCAACGACTTGATTTTACCTCTCACATAAAAAGCACGGTAAAAACTATTTATTTCAAGATAAAAACATTAGGCCACCTAAGACCCATGCTAGAATACAGCGACTTCCGCTCAATATTCCAGGCAATAGTCACTCCACTTTGACTATGCGAATATTGTACATGGTCTTCCAAAGAACACCATTAACCCCCTGCAACTAGCAATGAATGCTGCGGCCCGTATTCTAGTTGGAGCATCTAAGAGTGACCATATCACGCCAATCCTTAGGGACCTTCACTGGCTCCCTATAGAATGTAGAATTAGATACAAAGCTCTTCTCATCACATTCAAGGCCTTAAATAATCTATCACCAGCAACGACTTCAGACCTCATCAGTCTACCTCCCGAGACAAGAACCAGGAGACCATTTGCCGAAAATACCCTAGTCATTCCCAGTGAATCCACAAATTGGTCCCAATCAACAATCAACAGAGCATTTAAATCTTATGCGCCCAGATGCTGGAATAAACTTCCTCCAGATATCAGAGCAACACGAGACATGAAGCAGTTCAGGAAGGCTATCAAGCATTATCTATTCACTGAGTACTTCCAGCCACCGTAATCCTAATATAAGATGTCATAAGACAAATTCATATGCATAACTACTCCATAAGACATACCTTCTAGAACTAAAAATTTTGTGTAATTCCGCTGCTCACTAAAATCTCTCTGCTAGTTGAATTTATTTAAATAGTTCAATCGTTATTGTAGATAGTTACCCTTGTTTTCCCAATTTTATTGCCCTGTTATATGTAACTCATACGTGTTTTCAAATGTAGAGAATGTTTTGTTCCATGTAAACCGCGCTGATGCTAAAGAGCACGGTATATAAGAAACTTTAAATAAATAAATAAATAAATAAATAAATCTCCAAGTTATAAAGCACAGTTACTTACCTGTAACAGGTGATCTCTGGGAACAGCAGGAATTAGTCCTCACATATGGGTACGTCGGAACCGACGGAGCCTGCGCGGGAAAGCTCCCCAGCTTCCCAGAAAGGAAGCTTTTGGGGCCTCCCACTGCACATGCGCGCTGCCTTCCCGCCTTCCTGACCAGCTCTCCTCAGTTCGAGTTTATAGCTGAGACAATAGAGAGAGGAAAGGAAGATAGATAGAAGATACAACTCCTAGGGGAGGTGGGTGGGTTGTGAGGACTAATTCCTGCTGTTCCCAGAGATCACCTGTTACAGGTAAGTAACTGTGCTATCTCCAGGAACAAGCAGGAATAAGTCCTCACATATGGGGACTCCCTAGCTAAGATGCCTGGGAGATCCCCTTCCAAGGGTTCGCCATCTTCGTATGGATCTCAGGCATCCATCCTAGGAAGGTGGGCAGGAGTTGTTCAAGTATGGAACAGGTGTTTGAGGACAGCCTGACCAAACAAGGCATCCCGGCGGGAGTCCTTGTCCAAACAGTAATGGGCTGTGAAGGTATGAACCGAGGCCCAGGTGGCGGCTCGACAGATCTGATCTATGGATACAGAGTGAAGATGAGCCATAGAAGTGGCCATGGCTCTCACATTGTGAGCTGTGACATGGCCTTCCAGAGAAATGTTTTTACTCTGTAAGCAAAGGAAATACACTGAGCAATCCAATTGGAAAGTGTACGTTTGGAGACTGGAAGTCCCAAATGAGAAGGATCAAAAGCCACAAAAAGTTGGGAAGACTTTCGAAGTGGCTGAGTCCTGTTGAGGTAAAAGGCGAGAGCTCTTTTACAATCTAGAGTATGAAGGTTCCTCTCTGCACTGGATGCATGAGGAGCCGGAAAAAAGACAGGTAGATATACCTCTTGATTAAGATGAAAAGGCGAGACCACTTTGGGCATAAAGTGGGGATTCGTCCTGAGGACCACCTTATCGTGATGAAACCTAGTATAAGGTGGATGAGCCACTAAGGCCTGTAGTTCACTGATGCGGCGAGCCGAAGTGACTGCAATAAGGAAAAGGACCTTCCAGGAAAGAAATTTCAAGGAGGTAGAAACCAACGGTTCAAAAGGTGGCTTCATAAGCTGACCTAGAACTAGGTTCAAATCCCATGCTACCGGAGGAGGTCGGATGGGAGGCTTAGTTAGAGTCAGGCCTCTCATGAACCTTGCAATAAGAGGATGAGAGGAGACAGGTTGTCCATTTATAGGTTTTAAGGATGCTGCAATAGCACTTAAATGGACTCTGACTGAATTCGTCTTAAGGCCTGCATTAGAAAGATGCAGGAGATAGTCTAGTAGAGAATTCAAGGGAAGTGCCAGAGGGTCAAGACCCTGTTGAGCACACCAAATGGAAAAGCGTTTCCATTTGAAAGTATAGGAACGCCTCGTGGAGGGTTTCCTAGAGGCATGAAGGATATTTATTTATTTTATTTATTACAATTTCTTATATACGCACTATTGTCAGCGCGGTTTACATACAACAAAATGACCATAACAAACTGCTTGGCTTCACATAGAACAGGAGTAACAACTTGGATAACATGTTTTTGCTTTACAGAGAACAGGAGTAACAACTTGGATAACACAGGGAATGCAAACTGAACTAATTACATATGTACAATGAGATCGAGTGCTGAGAATTTAGGGTGTACATGTGTACGATAGGGTTGATATGTTAACTTGAGAGTTAATGATATGTTGATATGTTAATAATATGTTGATATGTTAATCTTGCACTGGTTGAGAAAGATTGAAGTCATGAAGGCTTAGGCCTTCAGTAACCAAGCTCTGAGGTGTAGGGACTTGGGGTTTGGGTGCCACAAAGTCCCCTCCTCCTGAGACAGAAGGTCTGGCGCAGCTCCCAGGTCCAGGGAGGGTCCCTGGGAAAGATGCAGAAGTAGAGGGAACCACACTTGGCGTGGCCAGCGTGGAGCTATGAGGATCATCGATCCGTGATCCCTCTGGAGTTTGAACAGAGTCTTGGGAATCAAAGGAATGGGTGGAAAGGCATATAGGAAGTCCTGACCCCAATGCAGGAGAAAAGCGTCGTAGGCCTCAGCTCCCTGACACGGAGTCCTGGAACAGAACCGGGGAAGTTTGGCATTGCACGGACTTGCAAAGAGGTCTATGTCCGGGGTTCCCCATTCCTGAAAGATTCTGCGTATCTGGTCCATATGTAGGGACCATTCGTGTGGAAGCAGAACTTGACTGAGTCTGTCTGCCCGAGAGTTTTGAACCCCTGGAAGATACACTGCCAGAAGATGAATTTGATGCTCTCTGGCGAAGGCCCATAATCTGAGAGCTTCGTTGCAAAGCGACAGAGAGCCTGTCCCTCCTTGTTTGTTTACGTAGAACATGGCCACCTGATTGTCTGTTTGAACTAGGACGGTCAGGTTGACAAGGAGGGTATGGAAGACTTTGAGGGCAAAGAAGATTGCTCGCAGTTCCAGGAGGTTGATGTGAAGGGTGGTCTCCTGTGGAGACCAAGTACCCTGAGTGGAGAGGTGTTGTAGATGGGCTCCCCACCCTGTTTGGGAGGCATCTGTTGTGAGGGTTGCTTGGGGCAACAAAGGTTGGAAGGGGGCCCCTAACAACAGATTCTTGGTGGATATCCACCATTGGAGGGACCAAAACAGACGCTTTGAGGTGAGTATTTGGTCGGAGAGCGCTCCTGATGCTTGAGTCCACTGGGTGGCCAAGGTCCATTGAGCTGCTCTCATATGAAGACGAGCATAGGGCACCACGTGTACCGTGGAGGCCATGTGGCCCAGAAGTCGCAGCATTTCTCTGGCTGTCAAGTGACTGCTGGACTGAGCTTGGGAGGCCAAGCACACCAGACGTTGGCCCCGGACTTGAGGTAGGTAGGCCCTTGCAGTGGTGGTGTCCAACTGGGCCCCTATGAATTCCAGAGATTGAGTAGGGATGAGTTGAGACTTGGGAAGGTTTACCACCAGTCCCAGATACTGCAGAATGTGTCTCGTGCGGTCCAGGGAAATCTGGGCCTCTGACTGAGATGGAGCTCGGATGAGCCAGTCATCAAGATATGGGAATACAAAAATTCCCAGACCTCTTAGAAATGCGGCTACAACTGCCATGCATTTGGTGAACACTCTTGGAGCAGAGGCTAGACCGAAGGGAAGTACTCTGTACTGGAAATGTTCTCCCTGAAACAGAAATCGTAGATATTTTCTGTGGGATGGGTGGATGAGTTTATGTGTGTACGCATCCTTGAGATCTAGAGAACAAAGCCAATCCTGACTCTGAAGGTATGGAAGGAGAATGCCCAGAGAAAGCATTTTGAATTTCTCCTTGTATAGAAATTTGTTCAATTCTCTCAGATCTAGGATTGAAGTGCCTCACCATGGTATATGGAGGAAGGTTGGAAAAATGAAGTTTGTAGCCCTCTCTGATGATAGAGAGGGTCCAGTGCTCTGATGTAATTTGCTCCCATCTGGGAGCAAAGTGAGCTAACCTTCCGGGAATGGTGAGGGGCTCTGGTTGTTCTAGAGCCAGAAATGTTAAGTTCTCTAGGGGCAAGTCAAAACCCCTGAGGGGGTTGAGCCTGCTGAGGAGTGGCAGACGCTGCAGGCTTTGACCTTGCCTGTTTAGGTTGCTGACGCTTAGCAGCAAAGCGAGGCTGAGAAGATTGTTGGCCAGTATTTGTGGAAAATCTGGCCTTCTTGTAGTAAGGCCTCTTGAAAGACTTTTTCTTGGCAGGAGTAGAGGTAGACTTAGAAAGTCTATCTAAGGTAGCATTTTCTGCGTCCATTGAGTGGCTTTAATTTGCCAGTCTTTACCAAATAAGTTCTCACCTGTACAGGGCAGATTCCGTAAGCCATCCAGGACCCAGGGTTCTAGGTCAGAGGCCTGGAGACAAGCAAGTCGTCGGGCTGCAATAGCAATGCCCGAAGCTCTACCGGCACCCTCAAAGGAATCAAAGGCTGCTCTGTTGGAGAACTTAGAAACATCTAGAAGCTGTTTCACCAGAGAAATGAACTCCTCCTTTCTATCCTCAGGGATAAAGGGGGCAAAATGCCGTACCTTTAGGGCAAGTTCCCTTAGAAACATGCCCATATACAGACTATATGAATTAATCCTGGCTATAAGCATACTAGCCTGGAAGATTTTCCTACCAAAAGAGTCTAGGGTCTTACATTCACGCCCTGGAGGGGTAGAAGAGTGCCTTTTGGTACTCTTAATCTTTTTCAGCACAGACTTCACCACAATGGAATGGTGAGGCAGCTGAGTTTTTTGAAAACCAGGAGGAGGGGGGACCCGGTACATGGTGTTCAACCTACGAGAATGAGGAGACAACGTTAGAGGAGCCTCCCATAAGTCCATCAAGTGTTCTTGAAGGATTTCATGGATAGGCAGGGTGACTGCCTCTTTAGGAACCTTAGGGTATCCTAAAATATCCAATTTCTTTGATCTAGGTTCTTTTTCAGAGGATGTGGTAATAGAAAGTCCTTTAGCTACTTCTATAATGAAGTCTTGAAAGGACAAATCCTCTGGTGGAGACATTCTCCTCTTTGGGGAAGAAGGCTCTTCAGGAAGAACTAGAGACAGCTCATCAGAGTCATCAGAGGAGTCAAAATCCTCAGAAGAATCAGAGAATCCTCTATTTGCTTCCAACGCACGATACGCATACCGATCGGTATCGACATCGGGCGTACCGGGTATGGGATCGGTATCGGGTGAAAACCCGGATCCGGCATGCGGAACCGATCTGCGTTTGGAAGATGATGGTCTCGGTTCCGGTATGGAAGACAGTACCGGACCCGGACCCGGACCCGCTAGATGCGGTACCGAGGGCGTCACAGCTTTAATGAAAGCCGAAACGGCCTGCTGCATGGTCTGGACAGTATTGCCCATAGACGCCACTGCTGCCTGGATGTCGGTACCGGCATGGGCCGGTACCCCAGAGCAGTCTAACAGGTGATCAGTCGAGGCCGTGCCATCGATGTCAACCTGTAAGCCCATAGATGGTGCTTTGGAAGCCAGAGCTTCCCGCCGGGGTTGTTTGGCTGGGGCAGGGTCCTCTGACTCAAGATTGAGGGCCTCTCGATACTTTGAAGGAGATTTGCCTTTTGAGGACCTGCCCGAAGAAGGTTTGGTTACCTGAGATCCATCCGGAGAGGAAGACCTGGATGACTGTGATGCTGGATTATCTGAAGCAAACAGCACATGGAATTTGTTGGCCCAGTTCTGCAAACCACGTTTAGACATCTGGGAGCAGGATGGGCAGTCCGGAATGGAGTGGTCAGGCCCCAAACATTTAAGACACCAGTCATGGGTGTCTGTAACAGAAATAACAGCACTACACTTGGTACACTTCTTGAAACCAGGGGCTGGTTTCTCCATGAGGAGAATTTGTGTAGGCTTGAGGCCTAACCGAAGTCACCAAGTTGTGCTAAATAAAAGTTTTTTGTTTTTTTTTGAAAGAAAAGAAAAGAGACCGGCGGTACCGGTTTCGGTATGGGGAAGGCAGGTACGCGGTCTAAAGAAACAAACTAAAATAAGAATTTCTTCAGCGGCGACAGGAACACGACCTGCTGGCTCCACGGAAAAAGAGAAACTGAGGAGAGCTGGTCAGGAAGGCGGGAAGGCAGCGCGCATGTGCAGTGGGAGGCCCCAAAAGCTTCCTTTCTGGGAAGCTGGGGAGCTTTCCCGCGCAGGCTCCGTCGGTTCCGACGTACTCATATGTGAGGACTTATTCCTGCTTGTTTCTGGAGATTGCCCTGTTCAATGTAATCCGCACTGATGCAGAATAGCACGGTATATAAGAGAATGTAAATAAATAAATAAATAAATAAACCAGTCATTCAGGAAGGGGAAGACACACTCCCTGTCTGTGTAGGAATGCTGCTACCACGGAAGGCATTTGGTCAATACCCGAGGCACTGATGCAAGGTCAAAAGACAGACTGTGGTACTGGACGTGCTGCTACCCTACTATGAAGCTGAGATACTTCCTGTGAGTGGGGTGTATCTGTATATGGGTATATGCATCCTTGAGATCCAGAGAGGACAGCCAATTTCCTTTTTGAACATAAGGGAGCAAAGTGTCCAAGAAATTATTCTGAACTTTTCTCTGACCAGATGTGTATTCAGATATCTTAGGTCTAAGATAGGACGGGACGGAATCCCTCCCCTTCTCCCATCTTTTTGGTGATTGGGAAATAACTGGAATAAAATCCTCACCCTCTCTGTGCTGATGGCATAAGTTTGATTGCTAGATCTTTTAGGAGGGCAGTGACTTCTCACCTAAGTAGTTCCTGATAGAGAGGGTATAAGGACTAAACCCTCAGTGGACAATTTGGAGGCAGATTGAATAGATGCAATTTGTAACAGCTGTGGACAATTTGTAAGACCCATGAATCTGAGGTTATAAGGGGTCACACACCTCTGGCCAAAAAAAGTGAGCCTCCCTTGGATAGGAAATTCCTCCACAGCAATAGCAGGCAAAGTGGTTATGCTCCTCAAGAACCAGTTAAACCCCACTTCTGGTTTTGGCAGAAGAGCCAGCTGGGCCTTCTGAGGCTTTTGGGGCTCAAGGAGCCCTTTTCGATTGGGAATAGCAAGAACCAGGAAAATACCTATGTCTATGAAAGTAAGAAGTCTCCTGAAATAGAAGGCCAGCTCAGATGTGCACCGTGAGCGACTGAGAAGGGCGACATGCTGCTTTTCAATGAAGCCAGCCTTCTCTTTGACCTTTTCTCTAGAGAGATTCTCTCCATGGTATGTCAGCAAGCTTGTCCTGCACTTATTGTTCAAGCTCTGCAGCTTGGAGCCAAGCAACTCTCTCGACGCCAAGGGAGGAGTGGCCTAGTGGTTAGGGCAAGTTGTCTCAGGCCAGAGGTTTGAATCCCATTGGAGGACAGTAACCTTAGGCCAGAGGGACTGGGGTTTCTAGTCCCACAGGTGCTCCTTGTGGCCTTGGGCAAGCCACTTAACCCTTGCTGCCTCAGTTACAAAAACCCCCCCAAACAAACAAAAACCCCACATATTGCGATCCCGTCAGGGATAAGGGAAATATATACCGTACCTGAATGTACACCGCTTTGACCAGATGAAAAGCAGTATATAAGCATTGCTAAATAAAAATAAAAAATACCCACTTCAGATGTCATAAAAATTCCTTAAATCTGAACATCACAATCTACTGCTGTGTCTCTTAGGATCTCTGATACCTTTACCACCACAACCCTCTATAAAATATCTAGGTGGTGTACTCTATCCACAGCTGGCCTGCTCATTACAGATCACCCAGTAGTAGTCTTCTTTCCTTGCACTCCATTGTTTTCATGCCATCAGTTCCTTTCTTGATCTTGCTGCTCAAACCAGTGTCTTCTTGTTTAGTCATTCCACGATTAGACTATTGTAATATCTACTCAGGTCTGACACAGTATGACTTGAAACATTTGCAATCAATCCAAAATACAGCAGTACAAATTCTCTTGTATGCCAAGTTTGGGCATGTCACCTTGTTACTTATTACTGATTTCCAGTGTACTTTCAAATAGATGGATTCCTTTTTTGACTTACAAAGCTTTCCACAGTATTGACCAAGAATATCTGTCCACTTTGATCTGCTTATGCCCCGGTTCATTGTCTTTGTTCCCTTTATGCTAATCTGCTACACATATCCCCTACCTGCTAAGGCAAAATTTGAATCAACTCCACTCCACTTTCTTCTTTACATCCTCTACTCTTTGGGACAGTTTACCGACAAGTATGTATCTGGAGCTAGTTCTCCAGAAATTCAAAACTACTCTGAAGACCCACCTTTTTCGGAATTGGGGGCTAGGTGGGTTCTAGGTGGTTTTACTGGTACGAGCCAGAATTATTTAATGTTCTCTATTACTAGATTTTTCTCTTTCCTATCCAAAATAGCATTCCTTTCTATATTTTTTAGCCAATTTTAATTTTATTTTGAATTTGTATTGTAATCTGTGTTGATTGCTTGCATAACAATGGTATATTAAACTCAATAAGCATAAACCATATGTCACTTGGACCATGAACTTCAAGAAGTGCTTTCCATGTCTCTCTAGGGAATGAGATATTGGAACAGATCTAGGCCGCTCATGTCGTCCTTCAAAAAACATGCCTATGTAGAGCTAGCAAGAGGCCATGTGGACCACAGGCATGGTACTCTGGAAAACCCTTCGCCCAAAAGAATCTAATGGCCGAGCCATCTTCCCTGGGGACACCAAGCAGTATGTCTTGGAACTTTTAGATCGCTTAAGGGCAGATTCAACCACCAGGGAGTGGTGAGGATGCCATGTGTTCCAGCAGTTGAAGCATCTCCCGAGCAGTAATGAATACTGTGGGCGTGGCCTACCCCAGCTAGGCCCCAAATGTAAGTTGGATGTAATTAGTGAGGTAGATGAGAGCACTGCTGATAAGCAAGTCTATACACCTATGATTTATCCTGGATATGCAGATTTGGACATGTCAGACTCAGACTCAGATTCAGATTCAGGAACAGACAGCAGATCAGGCTCAATAATCTCGATTGGAATAAAACCAAAGTCAGCTACACATGAAACCATACATGACACAAAAGTATAGTAATCTAGCTCAGTATAGGCCTAACAAAAGTACAGGTCAAGATTGCATTTAAACCTATCCCTTTAAAAAACACTTCTGCTTTCAGCTAGACATTAAGTTGAGAAATTAGAAGCATTTGCGCTTTTGCAAACAGTCTGTGTACCAAGCAGATATTAGGTCAGATTGAAGTTCCTTAATTAAATAGAACAAAGGGTGAGGCTGTTCATCCTGCAAGAGGATAGGCTAAGCGGTTTCTGGGGCAGGTTGTCCTGCTCTTGTGAAATTGACTCTAAGCCACTTAGTAAATATAACGGATTTAGTTTAATAGAAATCAGCAAAATATAATGAGTAACTAATTAGCTTTTAACAGCACAGTGACACCTACTGGATTTAATGAACGTAATTATAAGATATAACTTCTGCTTTTTATATAAATAATATTGTCTATGTTGGCAAAATTGATGTACACGTGGAATTTGGAAAGTACCAGATGTTAATTAAAGATTAACTGAATCAGCTGATATCACCTAATAAAAGCTAAGCTCTTCGGAACCATCTTTGAAGAGGCATGTTGGAATAGTCAAATTAGACTCGGTGTGTCTCTTCCCTATAGAGCTCAATAGCAATTGATTGATTAATTAATTGTGTCGTGTCTTTATTTCCTGTTGAGGAGTACTGGAAGATAAGAACCCAGGTATTTTGTGTGTGTGGGATCAACACCCCAAGGGGGTTATAGAGTCTACAGTTTTGTGCCGTGACTCGGATTCCTTTGCTGTTCAACAGGAAACAACCTGAGGACACAAGTTGTGAGTATATTGCCAGATATCTGTGTGTGAAGTATTAAAATGGGTAATAAAACTGCTAAAGTGAAGCAGGAGTCTCAGTTAGAAGACTGGGAAGAGAGAGTTCGTGCTATAGCAATAAATAAGAAAGGGAGTCCCAATTATGTGATGAAAAGAGAATACGGGGACAGTTCTTTAAATTATGTGGCCAAATGGCATTCTGTGACTGCTGCAAATCCCAAATTGCAGTTTCCCCTTGGAGGGACCTTTCATGAATCTAAATTGAAATATTTACAATCTGTGCTAGCATTAGATGAGAATTCCTGTCATGAATGGATTACTTATAATTTCTGGTGTTCTAAAGCGGCCGAGAAGAATAAACACACTATTGATTCTACATTTAAGAAGGTCAGAGATCAGGTGTATCGCATGGAAGATCAAATATGTGTTTTAACTAAAAGAGGTAATGATGAAAGTAAAGCTGTAAATAGTTGTGAGCCTTGTGCTGTGGCATCTGCGCCGCCCGCTTATGAGGATGAGGTTAATGCATTAGCTATTTCTCTGTCTAGAAATAATGTGCCAGCCATAGTCCCTGGTCAAGATCGAGAGGCGCCCTCGATCTGGCTGGGTGCTGTGTCTGATATCTCTACCCCTGTTAAGCTTGATGTGTCAAGTATAGTATCTGTTGATTCGCCACCGGGAGCAGTTGGGGGTGATGGCTCCTTTGTCTCTACACCTGCAGCTGTTCACCATGCTACTAGAGCTACGGTGTTAACTAAGGATATTCTAGAGCTTGAAAAGTTAATTGGCATTGAAGCAAGTCAGTTAGGAGGTTTAACTACTGTGGACCAATTAAAAAAAATATAATGATTCTCTTTTGACTAGAGCTCATACACTAACTGAATTACAACTGTATTTGAAGCATTAGAGTTACAGATTCAGCAGCATACTGTAACCTTGTTGCCTTTTAGTCAGGCTAAGGGGATTTTGGCCGAAGCGATAACTGCTACTGCCAAGGGAATCAGGCATTGGACCAAGGCTCCATTGCTTTCTAATTGGCGGAGTTTGCAGAGTTTAACTTTGCAATTAGGTGAATCATTAAATCAAGATAAACAGCTTAGAGAAATAAGCACAGAACACAACCTGTTGGCTCCATTCAGGGCATTTCCAAGAGGAGATGGGGGATTAGTTACCTTAGCAACAAACTGGTCCCCCGCCGAAATTTTTAGCTTAGCTCGATCATGCCCTGATTTAAGGGAAAAGCCTGGTCAGTTTGTAGATTATTGGCGACAGCTAATAACTACGTATGGATCCTACTTGGGTAGATTTACAAAATTTATTGAAAGCAGTTTTTCTGAATCCTATAGAGTTAAGGGCAGTCACCCACCCTCAACTGCGTGATAATATTAATTGGGTGTGGCCTGGTATAGATCCTGTGGTTAATGCTACTGATGCTGCTCAAATGACTGCATTTAGAGAACATAGGGATTTGTTAAAAGCCATAGAGAAGAAGTGTACCCCAGTCCGTGATCTGTCCAAACTCTTGGAGGTAAAGCAGTGTGGGGGTGAGACAGTAAACCAGTATCACACTAGATGTTGCCTAGCGTTCAGATATTTTTCTCCTCAGAACGCTGAGATGGAGGGTTTTGCTTCTATTTTTGTGAATGGACTGCAACCAGAAATAAAAGATATTCTTGAAAATGCTTTGCTTGGCTGGTCTACTAAGTCTGCACAAGAGATCCTGGAAGCGGCTTTGCATGCCGAGAAGCGAATTCAACGGCAGAAAGAAGCTGACAAAGGTAAACTTCACCGGCAACGTCAAAAACTTTTAAATTTACAAGAAGCTAGTTATGAGTCCAACTTTAGAGGACGTGGTAGACCAAGGGGTGGAAGAGGTGCAGCCCCCTTTAGAGGAAGAGGACGTGGCTATATGGGGGGACAGCAGGGGGACTGTGCCTGTTATGGTTGTGGGCAAGTGGGCCATTTGATTCGAGATTGTACTAAGCCAAGGGGCAATTTTCCCCAGCCTGGGATACAACAGGATGTTGCTAGATATCCATCTGCTTCATTCCCTGTATCTACCCCTAACCAGCCTTCAGTGATGACTCAATACTATGCAGAGACTGATGTGGATTATAGTGAGGATTGACTAGGCCTGGTTGTGTGTCCAAACACACAGGGGGAAATACGTGCTACTGTTATGGGGTGTGAACTGCTTTTCCTGTTAGATACAGGTGCCTCTACATCTGCCATAGCGCTATCCCAGTTACCTCCACCTCTGTTTGAGGCCCTACCTGCAGCTCCTAAAGTACCTTGTGAAGGAATTGAAGGAAAGACTATAATGCATCAAAAGTTATCAGATGTGCCAATTATAGTGGAGGGAAAATTATATCATACAGATTTTCTGGTAGGCCCTACTTTGCCTGTCAACTTGCTTGGTCGAGATTTTTTATCTAGGAACAAGACTGTTATAAGCTGGGAAACTGGCACTTTGACGTGTACCTTGTGTCCCCTGCAAGTACAACAGCCTATAGCTGTGACACCGGCTGTTGCGACTACTCCACCACTGGATACCCTTCCTTCCACCTGGTGGGCAGTACCAGGTGATGATATTGGGCATCTCAACATTCCTCCAGTCAAGATTGAAGTGCAATCAGGAGCTCCACTACCATATGTGCGTCAATATCCATTGCCTGCAGCGTCGGTGGCTGGAATACGGCCAGTAATTGAAAATCTGCTAGCTCAGGGTGTGTTGGTGCCTACTTCTTCTCCTTGCAATACTCCTATCTTACCTGTGTTAAAGGCTGATGGTAAGTCCTACAGATTCGTGCAAGATTTGAGAGCAATTAATCGTATTGTCATGCCCATCTTTCCTCTTGTGCCCAACCCTCATGATATTTGGACTCGCATACCATGTGACTCCACCCACTTTTCAGTTATAGATTTAAGCTCCGCCTACTACTCCATAGCGGTAGGGGAGGAGTCGAGGTACTTACTGGCATTCACGTTTGAAGGGCGCCAGTATACCTGGACTACCCTGTCTCAAGGCTACACGGAGAGTCCTGCTTATTTTTCGCAGGCCCTAAAAGCTGCTTTACAAGACTTGGCGTTGGACAAATCTGTACTGATCCAGTATGTAGATGATTTACTTATCTGTTCTCCATGTTATGATGCTTGCATTGCTGATACTATGTTAGCTCTTGTACATATTTCTCGTCTAGGGTTGAAAGTAAACCAATCAAAATTGCAATTTGCTGTACCACAAGTGATCTTTCTAGGTGTATGCCTTTCTTCTGCTGGACGCTCTATTACTGCTCAGAGAATTGGCCCTATTATGTCAATGCCTTTTCCTGCTACTGTACCTCTAATACGCCGCTTTCTAGGCCTTCTGGTGTTCTGTCGCCAGTGGATACCAGATTTTGCTGAATTTGCTGCTCCACTCTATGCCCTGCTTGGCCGTGAAGCTCCGGAGGGTATTATAGTTCCTACTGAAGCGCAGCATAATGCTTTTCATTCTTTACGACAAGCGCTGCTAAAATCTCCTTTCCGCCTTTATGTAGCTACCTCTACTAAGGCTGCGGTATGTGTTCTAGCACAACGTTTTCCTTCTGGACTTAAGCCTCTAGGCTATTTCTCTCAAGCTTTTGATTCTGTTGTTGCTGGCATGCCACCTTGTTTTCAATCTTTAGCTGCTGTGGTATTTGCAATACAGACTACTGACTTCCTTGTTCTCCAGCATGAACTGCATGTATACACATCTCACTCAGTAGCTAGGCTATTGCATCTAGCTAAGACTCAACCTTTATCTAGTTCCCGTTTACTGTTATTTGATTTGGCTATTTCTCAAGCACATGTAACCTTGCATGAAGTTTCCTTGTTACAACCAGCTCAAATTTTGGCTTCCTTGGAGCCCTTGTTACATTTGTCTGACCTGGATGGTACTCATGATTGTCTTTCTTCTGTGACAGCCTATTCAAAGGCTAGGCCTGATTTATCTGCTGTACCTTTGTCAAACCCTGATTGGGTTCTATTTACTGATGGTTCTGCTTTCCGTGATGAACATGGACATTTACTTGTGGGGTATGCTGTAACTACTATTGATTCTGTACTAGAAGCAGGAGCGTTGCCATTTGCAAGTGCCCAGGTGGCGGAAGTGTTTGCTCTCATTCGGGCCTTGGAAATGTCTACGCATTTGGTTGTCAATATTCATAGTGACAGTAGTTACGCAATCAGGATTCTGTGGGATTTTGAAAATATTTGGGCTCAGCGGGGGTTCCTGACGGCTGCCCATAAACCCATCAAACATGCCCGCTATATTGAGCGTCTACTTGCTGCAGTGCTTAAGCCAGCTCAGGTGGCTGTATTGAAATGCAAAGGACATGATCTTAATGGTACTCTGGTGTCACAAGGCAATCAGTTTGTAGACCAAGCTGCTAAAAACGCAGCAGCAGGACCTGCAGTTCCATCACACCTTTTATTAACTCTTCGTTCACCTGCAGCTTCTACTTCTGGCTCAATATCTTTGGACTTGATGCGTTCCCATCAGGACTCAGCTGACTTCACTGAAAAACAGAACTGGCTCACTTGGGGAGCATCTCCTGATGGTACTGGACTTTGGTTAAAGGACAATTTGATTATTTGTCCTAAATCTTTGCTATATCCTGTTGCCTTATTTTTGCATCACAAGTTGCATTTAAGTGTACTGGCTATGACAAAAGCTTTTGCTCAATTGTGGCATAATCCTACATTTGCTTCTGCTGCTCATGCTGTGTGTATTTCTTGTCTCCCGTGTTTGCAAGCAGGAAAATCCGGGAGCACTTTGCGTGCATCGCCTTCTCCATCCTTGCCTAGGCCTCGAGGACCCTTCCTCTTCTTGCAAATGGACTTTACTGATCTGCCTTGTGCCAAGGGGGGAAGGAAACATCTTTTGGTTTTTACTTGCTTATATTCTGGATGGCCTGAGGCCTATCCGACAAATTCTTTGTCTGCTGCTACTGTTTTGAAATGCTTGCTTACTCAGTTTATTCCTTTGTTGGGTGTGCCTTTACTTTTGTCTTCTGATCAAGGTCCAGCCTTTACGGCGGAGGTCTGGAAGGGCATAACTGCATTTTTTGGCCTTCACTGGCAACTTCATCCTCCGTACCATCCGCAAAGCTCTGGCCAAGTGGAACGGATGAATCGGACGCTGAAGGCGCTTCTTCGGTCTCTGACTCATGATTGGAGTCAGGATTGGGTGGAAGCTTTGCCGTTTGCCTTATTCTCAGTCCGTAACTCTCCTCAGAGAACTCGACAAGGTCTTACCCCTTATGAAATTGTGACAGGACGTCCAGCGACTACTCCAGCACATGTGATAATTCCACCAGATCAATTGCCGGATCCCCAACTATTGCGCAGCGATTTATTATCTTACTGTAAATATTTGTACCAAACGCTGGTGTCTCCTTCCTTTTTGCAGCTTACAAAGCAGGGAGCTCAGTCACAATCAACCCCAGACGTGGAACCAGGAGATTGGGTACTCATCAAGGATCCAGCACACAAGTCAGCTCTGGCAGCGAAGTTTCTGGGACCGTTCCATGTGTTGCTGGTGGGATATTCGGCGTTGAAGGTGAAGGGGCGCAAAGCGTGGATACATCTGGACCAGTGCAAGAAGGCGCCGTCCCCTGGATAAGACAACTGCCACCTAGACCACCTCCTGAAGAATTAGTTGAAATAGAACTGGACTCATTTCCTCCAGGGTCATCTCCACTTGATCAAGAAAGTGACTGTGAAATTGTTGAACAATCACAACGTAATCCAGAATTGGTTATTGATAAGTGGTTAATATGCATATTTGCAGTAGCATTGGCACTGTTTTTGTTTTTCTGGGTTTGGTGTCTGTCAGCTCTCTTAGTAGTATCAACAGCATAGATGAGCTGATAATGTGGTTGTCAAGAAGAGCAACCATAGCCCCTATACATCAGGAAATGGTGGATAAGATGCTCAGGGACCTTGAGGGTGTTACTACTCCTCCAGACCCAGTTCCTACAGTCCCTGACCATACAGTTCCTGAATATGACCCACATGCTCCTTGGGCAAAACATGGTACTTTCTATAATGTGTTTCATTCACACATTTACTCCTTAATTCAGCGATTTAATATTTCCAGCTGTGCAGTCTGCTTGCCTCACCCAGTGGCTACACAGTTTGCATTCCTGCCTAGACCTCGACCTCTTTCCTTGCAAGAGCTGAAGGAATTATCTATGAATGAAAACCTGTTTAATCTCACTATAACATGGCCAGAAGGAGTAACTCCTGCTCCGAGAATAATTAGCCCTCAGCCAATGGCTGATCCTCCTATCTGCTTCCAAAGACAAGGAACATATCCTGTGGGTGAAACTCCTTTTCTAAGTGTCAGACTGTTATGACTAACAACCATGTCCATTTAGTGTTAGAGTCCTCTACACCAAGTTCTGTGCAAGCCCTTTCAAATTTGAAGGTAGTCAATGTCATCCCTGATCCCAAGACTCGTCTTGATCAGTATGAATTACAGTATTATGATCAGGATGGGTTCCCAGCATATGGGAAGTATAGATTGCAGAATAGCAAAGATGGTTTGTCATCTGGGTATGTTGACAACTATGTGTATCCCTATTTAGGATATTATCACCCATGGTTAAGAAATATGGGGCATGGAACTGAAGTTCTAATCACAAAACCTAAAGATTTTAAAATTTGGCCTGATGGACTCCTTGCCTTGGTAGGTCACTATTTTGTGTGTGGAACTCTTGCTTATGTTTGATTGCCTGCTGATTGGTCTGGCAATTGTTACATAGCCACTCTTGACTTACCATGGAAACTGGTCCCTTATGAAACTTTATTAGGGACGCCCCCAAGTCGTCAGCGCAGAGCAACAGATGATTCTAGTGCTGATATACGTGCAGCAAGGAAATTGTTAGAAGATACCACTATGTTAACTCAACAAGAAGTAAGCATTTTCACAGGAACAGTGTGGCTAAGTACTTTTGGTGCCATATGTCCTACACAACGTTATGGTGAGCAATTATTGCGAATTTATGCTTTAATTGAAGTAACAGCTCAAGATTTGACTGATGCTCTTACAATCATGCAAGGTACTGTAGACAAGTTAACTGCGTACTCTGCACAGAATAGGATGGCCTTAGATTATTTGCTAGCCAAAGAGGGTGGAGTTTGTGGTGTCGTAAGAGATCACTGCTGTACGATTATTAATTCAGAAAGTAAGGTAGTCTCAGGTATCCTAGAACAGGTGAGAAAAGAAACCCACTTTTCCAGAGAGAATATAGAGGGAACGTCTGATTCTGTATGGCCTTGGTTTGATAATACATGGAGTGGCTTGTCAGGTCCAGTAAAAGCGATACTGACAGGCTTGTTAGGTTTCCTGGTGGCTCTCCTACTTTTAGGAATTGGTCTTGTTTGTTTTATGAAGGGTTGTACTACATACCTGCCTAAATCTACGCACACTATTGCAGTTTTGAAATTGCGAAGTGTTCCTAGTACAGGAGACTTGCTTCGTGAAATGCCTTTCTATGAATATTGTGGTTCTGGGCAGAACCAAAGGGAGGACTGTGGGCGTGGCCTACCCCAGCTAGGCCCCAAATGTAAGTTGGATGTAATTAGTGAGGTAGATGAGAGCACTGCTGATAAGCAAGTCTATACACCTATGATTTATCCTGGATATGCAGATTTGGACATGTCAGACTCAGACTCAGATTGAGGAACAGACAGCAGATCAGGCTCAATAATCTCGATTGGAATAAAACCAAAGTCAGCTACACATGAAACCATACATGACACAAAAGTATAGTAATCTAGCTCAGTATAGGCCTAACAAAAGTACAGGTCAAGATTGCATTTAAACCTATCCCTTTAAAAAACACTTCTGCTTTCAGCTAGACATTAAGTTGAGAAATTAGAAGCATTTGCGCTTTTGCAAACAGTCTGTGTACCAAGCAGATATTAGGTCAGATTGAAGTTCCTTAATTAAATAGAACAAAGGGTGAGGCTGTTCATCCTGCAAGAGGATAGGCTAAGCGGTTTCTGGGGCAGGTTGCCCTGCTCTTGTGAAATTGACTCTAAGCCACTTAGTAAATATAACGGATTTAGTTTAATAGAAATCAGCAAAATATAATGAGTAACTAATTAGCTTTTAACAGCACAGTGACACCTACTGGATTTAATGAACGTAATTATAAGATATAACTTCTGCTTTTTATATAAATAATATTGTCTATGTTGGCAAAATTGATGTACACGTGGAATTTGGAAAGTACCAGATGTTAATTAAAGATTAACTGAATCAGCTGATATCACCTAATAAAAGCTAAGCTCTTCGGAACCATCTTTGAAGAGGCATGTTGGAATAGTCAAATTAGACTCGGTGTGTCTCTTCCCTATAGAGCTCAATAGCAATTGATTGATTAATTGTGTCGTGTCTTTATTTCCTGTTGAGGAGTACTGGAAGATAAGAACCCAGGTATTTTGTGTGTGTGGGATCAAGACCCCAAGGGGATTATAGAGTCTACAAATACCTTCATAGATGCTTGAGATGCCAGTTGTATTATACGAAGACAGCGCGGCTGTGGCAGGAAAGCCCTTGACTGCCATGTGTCTAGACGAGCCCCTATGAATTCTAGAGATTGAGAGGGGGTGAGATGAGATTTTGGGAGGTTTATGACCAGCCCCAAGTATTGAAGAATTCTCATTGCTCGAGAGAGAGCGAAGCTGGCCTCTGGAGCTGTCGATGTTCGAATGAGCCAATCGTCTAAGTAAGGGAAGACAAATATTCCTAGAGTCCTCATAAATGCTGCTACCACTGCCATGCATTTTGTGAGGACTCTTGGAGCAGAGGCTAGTCCGAAGGGAAGAACTCTGTACTGGAAATGTCTTCCTTGGACCAGGAATCAAAGGAACTTCATGTGATCTGAGTGGATGAGAATATGCGTGTACGCATCTCTTAGATCTAGAGAACATAGCCAGTCCTGACTTGGAGGTATGGTAAAAGTGTTCCAGGGAGATCATTTTGAACTTTTCTTGGAACAAATATTTGTTTAATTCTCTGAGGTCTAATATAGGTCTGTGTCCCCCTGTTTTCTTTGGAATAAGAAAGTAGGGGGAGTAAAACCCTGTCCCCTGTTGGGGAATGGGTACTTCTTCGATTGCTCCTTGAGCTAGAAGTGATTTGACCTCCTGCCACAAGAGGTCGGTGGCAGGGCCCTGAGAATTGAATTGTTTTATTATTGTAGGTGGGGCAAGTTGAGAAAATGAAGCTTGTACCCCAGTTGTACAATGGACAGAGCCCAACTTTCTGATGTTATTTGTTTCCATCTTTTGGCAAAAAAAGCATAGTCTTCCTGGAATGGTCAAGGATTCTGGACCTTTTAGGGGCAGAATGACTAAGTTCTCTAGATAGAAGTCAAAGACCCTGAAGGGGTTGGGTCTGTTGAGCCAGTTGAGCTTTTTGAGCTTGCGGCTTTCTTTGCTGTCTGTTCTGTTGTTGCCCCTTCTGGGGAACATGGAGCGGACAGTGAGTTTGATGGGTGTAAGATTGGTAAGGCTTCTTTTTCTAACTGAAAAAGGGTTTTTTGAATATTTTCTTCTTTGCTGGGTTGGCTGTAGACTTTGACAATCTGTTTAAAGTAGCATTGTCAGATTCAAGCTGATTAGCCTTGTCCTGCCAGTCCTTGCCAGAGATTTTCTCCTGTGCAAGGAATGTTTCCCAGCTTTTCTTGCACCCACTGTTCTAAGTCTGATGCTTGAAGCCAAGCAATACGACGTGCTCCTATGGATATATCAGAGGTTCTGCTAACACATTCAAAGCAATCAAAGGTAGCACAGTTCATGAATTTTGAGACATTCTGGATATACTTGACCAGAACAAGGTAATCTGCTCTTTTTTCCTCCAAAACACATCAACTAAGGAGCTCTAGGTCTTTTGTGACTTCTTCCAGGAACATTCCCATATAAAGAATGTAGGAACTGATCCTGGCTCCTGGCATGGAGGATTGAAAGCATCGACGGCCAAAGGCATTGAGAGTCTAGGATTCACGGCCTGGAGGATTAGATGAATGTGTTTTAGCACTCTTGATCCTTCGCATGGCCGATTCCACTACCATTGAATGGTGTGGTAACTGAGTTTTTTGAAAACCAGGACAACTTGGCACTTGGTACATAGTGTCAAGGTGTCGGGAATGTGAAGATACCGTTAAAGGAGTTTCCCACATTCTCAACATCAGATCATGTAAGATCTTGTGAATGGGAAGCATAGCTGCCTCCTTGGGCGCCATAGGGTATTGTAGAATTCTTAATTCTTCTGCCCTAGGTTCCTTTTCTGGAATCACAGTGATTGCAAGGCCCTCTGCTAAATCACGTATGAAATCCTGGAAGGACATATCCTCTGGAGGAGACATTCTGCATTAAGGAGGAGGAGTTGAATCCTCTAGTAGGTTCGCTCTGCTACCGGTAGAATCGTCAGAGACATCTGAATCGGAAGACTCAAGGGCACTCTGTACCGGGTGCTCCTGTAACGCATGGTATCGGTATCGCTCGAAGTCAGTACCAAAATGTCTTGGTTCCCGATCCCGACTCAAGGCTCGGCATGGGGGGAAGCAGTCCTGTCAAAGCAGGTACTGTCGGTACCGATACCTGTTGAACCATCTGTAGCGGTCTTAGAAGTACCAAAGCTGCTAAGAGGGACGCTAGACTGTGTTCAATAGCGAGGATTCTCTTATCCATCGCTGCTGCCGATGCCTGGGTGCCGGTACCGGTGGAAGCGGTTACGACCCCAGAACATGGCACCAGTAGTTCTGCAGGGGTGGAAGCCTCTGGAACATCCTGGAGCCCCGTTAATGCTTTGGAGCCCGAAGACTCCTGCCGGGGCTGTTTTGCCGGTGAACTATCCTAGAGGGCAACGGCAGAGGCATCTCGATGCTTTGAAGGAGATCTACCCTTCGAGGACCGGCCAGTCTTAGAAGACTTAAGTTTAGTTACCTGAGATCCATGGGAGGAAGATGAAGCCCTGGAAGACGTTGATGCAACTGACATTGTATTCGTGGCAAAAAGGGTACCGTGTTTTGCAGCTCTATTCTGCAGGCCCCTTTTTGGTCATCCTCGTGCAGGAGACACACTCCGTTGGACAATGTTCAGGACCTAAACATTTAATTTTTTATTTTATTTTAAATTTTTAAAGTTATACATACTTATCAAGAATACATCTTGAATCGGTAATTGGGTGAACAACATGAAAACTATGTAAAACATTAATCCAAAATATCACAGGAAAACAATCTTATATATCCAACCCACTCTAGCCCTCAAATAGAGGGGGATTCAATGATTAGAAATTATAACAACCAGTATTTGAAAGAAATTCAGGTGGACTAAACAGTGGCACAATCATACGCTCAAACCGGAACAGTCAGAGGATCAGCACCCCCCTTCAGAAAGTCGAGCATTGATGAAATAAAGCAACTGAGAGGGCTCATAAAATATACAGGAATTAGATTGATATTTAATCAAACATTTACAGGGAAATTTCAGAAAAAAAAGCGCTCTCAGTTGCTAGATCCCTGGACGTAATAAGAGGAAATCTCGTCGTCTCTTCTGGGTCTCCCTGGATAAATCAGGAAAACATTCGGACAGTCAAACCCTTAAACAAAAAGTGATGTTTCTTAAAAAATAATTTCATAAGCCATTCTTTATCCGATAATAACGCTAAAGTAACCAGTAGAGATGTAACCTGCTCTTCATGCGAAGACTCCAAGTTATCAGTAATATTTAGAGCATCCACATTAGATAATCCTCTAACTATTCCCTGCTCCTCCACTTTTTTCCCAGTTGGCAAACAGTATATTTTAACCACCGGGGGATGGTATTCAGGAGGAATACCCAAAATCTCAATCAAATAATTCCAAAACACATCCCTAGCCGATATTATTGAAACTTTAGGAAAATTAACCAATCGGATATTTGTCATATGAACTGCATTTTCCAACATTTACAGCTTAGCCTGAATAGGCAAGGAAACTTTTTTAAGCGATTCTACCTCATTTTCAACAATCACAACCTTGGCCTGATATTGAGAAACTTCAGACTAAAGCAGTTATTTTAACCAGTTTCTTTTAGTTCTTCAGCATTAAGTGAAACCTGTGTAGCCAAGGACGTCATCCGCGGGGCCAACTCTTCTCAAAGTTGCATTATCGCTGCCCAGATTGCCTCCAATGTTACCACCTCCGGGAGAGCCACCAGTGATGACGAGGCCACCTCCGGCACAGGCCCAGACACCAAAACCTCAGCCCTCGATGAACTGGGGGCTGGTAGGCTAGAAATGAAGTCTAACCACCATCTGCCATTCCCGTCGAATCCTCCGCCCTCTGCTGCTGACCACGGGAAGCTCCAAAGCTTAGGCCGCACTCCGCACCCCCACTCTGTCTTCCAGCGGAGTCAGACGACTCAACGCACTCCAGCTGGCTTCCCAGGACGACGCTGTTCTGTCGGGGCACCTTCAAGGCTCGAATAGAGCAGGGGGACGATAGATCAACACCCGAAGCAGCCGACGAGGACACCTCCTCCACACTCTGCACAGCCAGGCTTTTCTCCCCTTCAGACCACTGTTGCAGCACCGGAGAAAAAAAGGAATCAAGTGGACCAACCACCGCAGAAGGTAATGGCGTCGAGGCAAGAGGGGCTGCAGGCTGTGTTGCCCCTCTAGTCTTTCGCTTCTTCCCCATAAAAACGCCGTGCCGATCAGCACACCTGAGCAGTCACCATCTTGGATCCCCTGCCTCAGGACCTAAACATTTTAGACACCAATCATGGGTGTCGGTGACAGAAATGGTACCGCCACACTTTGAGCATTTTTTGAAACCACTAGCTGGTTTCTCCATGCCTGAAGAAAAGTGGGCCTAGTGCCCAAAATGGCGCCTAACACCAGAAACAGGGGAAAGACCCCTGAAGAAATACAAAGTTGTTTTTTTTTTTTAAAAAGAACCACCACCAGCAGTACCGGTAGGTGTCGAATGAAGGCAGAGCATGACCACAAAAAAAACAAAGAATAAAAGGAAATTTTCTGCGGTGACAGGGTACACGTCCTGTCGGCTTCGTGGAAAATGAAGAACTGAAGTGAGAGAGGTACAGAGGCAGGAAGGCAGCATGCATGCGCTGTGGGATGCTCCCAAAAGTGTTCTTTGGACGCTGGGGAGCGTTCCTGCACGGGCTCCGTCGGTACCGACGATGCCCATATGTGAAGACTACATTCCTGCTTGTTCCTGGAGATAATTTTATAGAACTTGGCTCTGTATCCATCGGGGCCCGGAGCCTTACATAGAGCTGCTTTCTTTATAACTATCTACCTCCTCCATTGTCACAGGGGCTCCCAAAGACTCCTTTCTGCCCTGGCACCAGGCAAGGGAGCTCTGACCGTTTCAAATAGGTCTGAATCTGCTCTCTCGAGGCCTCCTCCCTCGTATACAAGGCCCTATAGAACTTCCCAAAAACCTCTCCAATGTCTTGAGAATCCTTACACAACTTATCCGCTGTGTCTTTAACCCTGACCACGCATCGAGAGCCACCCCTTCCCCCTAGACATCTTGCCAACAATCACCCCGGTTTGTCCGCATACTGCCACAAACAGTACTTATAATATAATAAAGATTTTTTTGCTTGCTGATGAAACACTGTATTTAACATGGTTTGGGTGGCTAACAGCTGCACTTTGTTTGTTGCAGTGGGATGACTATTCCATATATGTTGTTCTCGGCCCACCTGCCATTCAAGACAGAGGATCCTGGCCGCCATCATTTTTCATCGTCAGACTCTACGCTATGATGTCCCCCCGCTAAGTACTACCTTGGCTGTTTCCCAAAAAAGTTCAGGGATCTCTACATATTCTCCATTAAACAGAATATAATCCTGCCATTTTTCCAGTATATACTTCCTAAAGCCCTCTTCCTCGTATAACTCTAAGGGGAAAGACCATGTTATGCTTTAATCCATAAAATTCCCCCATGTAAAATCCATCCAAACCAGAGTATGGTCCGAGATCTCATTTGGACCAATCTCTGCCTCCTCAACATATTGAAAAATAGAGTCCGAACAGACTATAGCATCAATATGGGCACTAGTGTAGTGGGCCCAAGAGATATGCGTGTAATCTTGATCCTGGGGCTGCAAAACCTGCCAACCATCAATAAGATGGAGGCGTTTAAGAAAAATGTTTATGTGCCTGGTCGCGTACATCCTACTTCCTCTGACCCCACCTGACACATTCAGGGCAAGGTCCCTAACCCCATTCCAATCTCCGCCCAGTATCACCAGGCAGTCGGATAGCCCTTCAATTTTTGCAGCCAGATCCGCAAAAAAATATTGGGTCCACACTATTTGGGGCATAAACTGCACCTAGGACTACCCTACGTCCCCTCAGCTCTCCTTCCACTAATACATAACGACCCTTAGGATCCACAACTTCCTGAATGCACTGGAACTCCACCCCCTTCATTATTAATATGGCCACCCCCCCTTACGTCTCTGAGCGGGGGGGCCCCATACACAAATTCAATTTGTCCTCTCTCCAAACAGTTAAGATCCCCCACTGATTGATGTGTTTCCTGAAGCATAATGATCTCCCCTTGGTGTCTCCACAGTGCACCCAAAACCTTCTTCCTTTTAATGGGGCAAGCAACCCCACAAATATTCCAGCTTAATACCCTCACAGCTCCTTATTCCAACTAAGACTTCCTCCCAAGGGCTTGCCTCCTTCCCTGGGTGTCCCCCCAGCCCAGGACCCCCAAATTCCTCCCCACCACAGACCCTCCCCCCCCGACTATATTCCCTAACAATCTTACCCTTATACCCAACAGTGGACCCAAGCCTTCCCCCATTACCCCCTTCCCCGCTCTGTAGACCTACCCAACCCCTCTTCCCTGAACCCCTTCCCCTCCTTCCCACTAATTCCCCCCCCCCCCCACCTCACTCCTAGCCCTACACCTCCCAACATAGCGGTCACTTATTCATGTTAGAATCCCCCACCACCCATCAATACAAAAAAGAGATAAGAAAAATATCATAAGAAAAGGTAGTAGGAAACAATAGCAAAGGCAAAGCAAGCCCTAGACTCAGTTCCAGACCACCACTACCTTCCGGAGCTCCAGGAGAAACTTCCCCTAACAGTTCCCTGGTCAACAGCACGCTGTTCCCAGCTAGATGAAAGTCCCTTCAGTCAAACCAGTGTAGCTCCTCTGATCTGTCCTTTTCAGACACCTTCCTGGCTACCTGATTATTATTTATTATTCAATCCAGACCCAGACTGAGTCTTACCATTCTCGAGCTCCTTCTGTGCTGTGTTGCTTGCCCTGTCTCCGAGCCATCTCTGCATTCAAGAACTGCTGTGCAGCCATAGGATTCTCAAAGGTCTGTACTGCCCCATTAACAAAAACCCTCAGTCTCGCTGGGTACAATACTGCAAATTTGTACTTGGCTTCCCCCAGTCTTTGGCACACCGCTGCATAGGCTCTCCGCTTAGCACTCAACTACACCAAGTAATCTTGGTATGCTGAGATTTTAGTGTTACCACTTATAACAGGGCCACTCTTGCGCATTTCACGCAGAATTTTCTCCTTCTGAAGGTAATTCAGAAATTGGTCTATCACCATCCGCAGCCTGGGATCCGCTGACCGCTGCTGCCCTATTCTATGCACCCGTTCCATTATCAGGGGTTTACACTATGCTCATCGAGCTCTAATGAGTTAGGGAGAAGAGTTTCCAAATAACCCCGAAGCTCCCCGTCTTTAACCGCTTCTGGTATACCAATAAAACAAATGTCTTGACTCTGGCCATGATTCTCCAGGTCATCCAACTTTGTGGCCTGTTTCCCCACCAGTTCTTTGAGCTGCTGCAACTCTGTCCATGCTGATCTGCCGATCTTCCGTCCCGGAAATTCACTGTTCTGCTTCCTGCAATCTGGTGCTCAGCACTTCCAGGGGACTTTGCCATAGTGTCCAATCGGCCTGCGATCTCATCTAGTCGGCTTGCCAATGCCCCTACCACAACCGCAGTTACATCCGCAACTAGTGCAGATTGCCGTGGTGAGCTCGGCGAAGCCGGTGGGTCGGCCATTTTGGGCAGCTGTGCAGGCGTCTTCTCCCAATTGCATCTTGCCACCTTCATCACTTCCAGCCAAAACCTGCTGCTTCCCTCAAGCTCTGGTCAATCCCCTACTCCTCCGGTGCATATATAATAAAAAAAAAAAATATTCTTCCTTAGTTCACCCAAAGGACTCTTGAGGTGGCTGGGGACCCCGGAGAGAGCTCAACATGTGTCTTGCTCCCTCAGCCCATCACATGACCTCTCAAGCTTTCTATTTAATAGATTTTGATATATCACTTTTCTACCAGTCAGTGGTTTACATAGAACTTAGTTTTTACAAGGAACAGATTTCAATCAACATTGGAACTTGTACAACAAACATAGGGAACTCAGAACAAAAGAACATTATAAGGTAACAAATGCAAATATATATAGTGGGCTGAGAGGTTAGCAGGAATGTGGTCAGATGGGTTTCGAGAGAGTGGTGAGGAGTGGGATCATGGGGTTTCATGAGGGAGGTCAAGAAGGTTGCTTATTGTCAAAATGCTTTTGAAAGGGATCCCACGTGGCACATGAGGGAGTAGGATGTGTCTTGCTCGCTCCGGGGCTGCCTTGTACATAAACTCGGCATAAAAAAGCTTTGCCTGGATTAAAGACAGTAGAGAAGTGTGTCTTAAGGGTCGCCGACAACCTGTGAGAGAAAAAATTGTGGAAAATGCCCCCGGTGCCGAAACGAGACAAAGAGAAGCTCCCTAAACCGGGGCCTGCTGCGGCGGTGGCCCTGCAGCCGCGCTCTCCGGGAGCGGACAGCGCTGATTCGGCGACTGAGGAGGTAGCGAAAGAGGTGGTTAAGTTGCTTGACCCCAAATTTGACCAAATCCTGCTGAAATTGGAGGATATGGGTGAGGCGATGGTTGAGGTGGGTCATAGAATCGAGGAGTTGGAGCACCGTGTCTCTTCGCTGGAGGATGCAGAGGGGCGGACATCAAGACAGGCCGCGGCGCAGCACATGCAGATTGAGGCCCTACTAGCCAAAGTGGATGATCTAGAAAACCGGTCGCGAAGGAACAACGTGCGGCTTGTTGGGGTGCCGGAGGACACTACGGACCAGATGCTGGTGCCCCTAATCGAGTAGTGGCTCCCTAAAGAACTGGGACTGACAACGCTGGTGGGAGAGTTAAAAGTGGAGCGAGCTCACCGGCTAGGGGCTAAAATGGAGTCGCGCCAGAGACCCCGGGTGGTAATTGCCAGAATATTGAATTTTCAACACAAAATTCAGCTATTGCAGGCGTTCCGCAAGAAAGGGAACTTGAGACTTGCTAACCAGAAGATTTTGATATTCCAAGATTACTCAGCGGTAGTAGCCGCAAAGAGGAAGGAGTTTTCATCTGTGTGCTCAGATTTGTTCCGGAAAAAGGTGCGCTTCACACTGGCATACCCTGCAACACTGCGCTTTTCGGATAAGGGGAAGAACTATTCTTTTACTAATGTGGCAGAGGCAAAAAGATTCTTGGAGAGCTGAGAGACAGTTGCGGCAGGAGAGGCAATGGCAGCACCGGAGGCTAACAGTTGATGGATCTAAGGCACGCCAACAGTAATAATGGACGCTATGCTCAGGCATACAGAGAAAGGACTTTTATTGTGTAAGTTTGATAAGTAAATGTGCAGGAGTGACATCGAGGTTTTGATTAATGTCGGGGGAGTTTTAAAAAGCTCATGAGTAGTGCAGAACATTGCGGGGCAGCCCTGCAGTGTCGAAAAGGGATCAGACCTCAGCATTGAGGGGCTGAGGATAGAGAATGGAATCTTGCAGGGAGGGGAGGGAGGGGAGGGGGAGGGGAGGGAGGGGAGGGGGAGGAGTGGCAGTTGGGGGGGATGGGAGGGAGCGGGGGGGGGGGGAGCCAGAGGGGGAGGGAGGGGGGGAGGGATGGGAGAGGAGGGGAATCTGACAAAGCATATCTGGGAAAGGGGGAGAGGGAGGCTTATACGGGATCCGGGTTGCCTCAGAGAGATGGAGTGGCAAACGAGAACTATGCGTTGAAGTGCTTTGGAGGGGGGCAGATAGAAGAGAGCCTGGAGTTTAGGCTGGGAAACTCCGGGCAACACTTACACAAAAGACATAGGCCGCTGGTACAAAGCCTTGGGGAGCGCAAAGCTGAGATCTGACCTACGTATAGTGACTTGGAATATAGGGGGAATACGGACACCGGTGAAGCGCACAAAAATATTACAAGCGCTGAAGCGGGAGATAGTCCATATTGCCCTCTTGCAAGAAAAACATTTGAGTGCAAGGGAACATGAGAAGTTAAAGAGGGACTGGGTTGGGCATGTGTATGCAGCTGCAGCAGGGGGGAGGAAATGTGGAGTTGCGATCCTAATTCAGAAAGGGCTACAGGTGGAAATGGTAAAAGAAGAAGCTGATGTACAGGGTCAGTTTTGCTTTGTACATCTTAAGATACAAGGGGAAGAGCTCTTTCTAGGCAATATATATGCCCCGAATGTATACAATCACCAGTTCTTCAAGAACATAGCGCAGAGGGTGGTGAGTTCCCCAAATGTCCCTGTGATTTTGGCGGGGGATTTTAATTGCCCACATGACCTGGAGCTGGATCGATCACACCCGCCTGCGGGAGGGGGTTGGAGTCGGAAGGGAGTAGGGTACCTATGCAGAGTGGGAGGCCTAGTTGATGGATGGCGAGTCTTACATGAGGGAGAGCGAGACTAAATGCATCTGTCTAGAGCCCATCAGACCTGGTCCCGGATTGATTTCATGCTGGTGTCCCGTGACACCTTTGGGAAAGTTATGGGGATTGAGATTAAGCCAACAGTGATATCTGATCATGCCATGGTCCTGATGGATTGGAAAGGGAGAAGAGGGATAGGTGGTAGGTGGTCATTTCCCAGGCATTTGTGGACAAATGAGGTTTTTCGAGAATATTTGGCGAAGCACTGGGAGGAATACGTTGAAATTAATGAATCCCAAGTAAGCAGTATAGCGGTCTTCTGGGAAGCCGGGAAGGCAGTGATGTGGGGCCATATTATTGCATATGTAGCTCGCGAACGAAGAAAGTTGAATGAGAATATTCTTAGAGAGGTGCAAGAGCTCCAATCCTATAAGAGAATAACGCTGAGGAGACGAGACCCGGAAAGCTTACGGGCTTATCTTGAGAAGCAGCAGAGACTTAACCAACTGTTGCGGGAAAGAGCGGTATACTCTATGCAATAGTATAGACATCAGTTTTTTCGCTACGGGGACCACACTGGTAGATTTCTGGCCCAGCTAGTGTGAGATTGGGGTGGAAATAAGGTGATAGCAGTAGTTCAAGATACAGATGGGGTGAAATATCATGAGACACCAAATTTGCGAATCTTTTGAAATTTTTATCAAGACTTCTACACTCCGGAATTGGAAGATAGAGCGCAGGCCCTGTCCTTTCTGGATAAAGTTCAACTCCCGAGCTTGACCAATCCCGAATTAGAAGGAATTAGAAGAGTTGAATCGACCAATCTCAGGGAATAAGCTTCAGAAGCTCATTAAGAGGAGTGTACCACATAAGGCTCCCAGCCCTGACGGGTTTGGGTCGGAGTTCTACAAGATTCTTGAACTTCGGGTGACACCCACCCTGATGGCATTGTATGATGAAGTGTTAGGGACTGGTAGGTTCCCGAGAGAAATGAGGACTGCAGCCATCACGGTCATCCCCAAGCCAGGGAAGAACCCGGAGGACCCTGCATCTTATCGACCGATCTCCCTCATTAATTATGACATGAAGTTGTTGGCGTCGATCCTAGCTGCAAGGCTGCAGAATATCTTGCCCAGACTCATAGGATTGCATCAGTCAGGCTTTGTCAAAGGAAGGGAGGCCTTACTGAATATTAGCAAAATTCTACTGAGTATGGATTGCTGCCAGTTTCAGGAGATTCCCTTAGTTTTAGTGAGTCTGGATGCTGAAAAGGCCTTTGATAGGATCTCCTGGGTGTATATGTTTGAAGCGCTGAAGAGATTTGGATTTAGGGGAGCCTATCTTCAATGGATACAGGCGCTATACACGGAGCCGATGGCCTGCATCACCATGGGGGGGGGGGGGGGGAATACTCACAACCTTTTGTACTTCAGAGAGGGACCCTGCAGGGTTGCCCCCTTTCCCCCCTTCTGTTTGTTCTTCAATTAGAACCCCTTTTGCTGTCTTTGAAAGAGAGGGAGGACATAAGGGGGATGGAATGGCAGGGTGGAGAAATTAAGATCAGTTCATTTGCGGATGACATGCTGCTATGTCTGCGGGAACCACAGGGGTCATTACCAGCGGCGCTCTCTCACATTGAAAGGTTTGGGTCCTTTTCGGCGCTAAATCTAAATCTTTAGTACTTGATGTTGGAGGCCTAGTGCGGTCTAGATGGCAGGGGGAGTTCCCGCTGCTATGGGCGGAGGGGCAGATACGCTACCTCGGTATTCAGATACCAGAGAAACTGATCCATCTTTATAAGGTTAATGTGCACCCACTGTTGGCGGCAACGATAACACGATTAAAGAAGTGGCGAGATTTCACGATCTCCCTCCTGGGCAGGGTAGCCTTATTTAAGATGGTAGAACTCCCGCGGTGGCTTTATCTCTTGAGGCATATCCCAGTTTGGTTGCTAAAAAAGGATTTATCAGTGCTGCAGCGGCATCTAAACGAGTTTCTTTGGAGGGGGAAGAAACCGCGCATAGCGCTTTCGGTGATACAGAGGCCACGGGAGGAGGGGGGCTAGGTTTGGTCCCACTTCGAGTGTATAATCTCACATATTTGATGAGACCATTACGAGATGTGGTGTTGGGTACGGAAGATACCATTCCTCTGAGTCTTGTGGATCAGATGGCAGGAATGGCGCATAGAGTATACTGCTTGCATAGGTCAAGGGGAGAGGGTGCCCCTGCATGGAAAGCTTCGGTCTATTTGCAGGGGCTACATCAGGCCTGGAGAGCTCTCTGTTATAAGAGACGGTGTTGGAGAGCGACAGACTGTCTCCCCTTAGTAGGTAATTTCGACTTTACACCGGGAGTATGGGGGGTGGTGGGGAAAGAGTGGGCTAGGCAGGGCATTGAGTTTGTGGGCCACATGCGCACGGAATCGGGTTCTGAGTTGGACTCCTTTTTGGAGCTGAGGAGGTGGTTCAATCTGGCCCCAAATCAATTTTACTTTTATTTGCAGGCGAGGCATTATGTTCGGACTCTGCAGAAGGATTGTAGTAGCATAATCAATGCAGGGGGGATGTTGGATATGTGGGTCCACTTAGAAGGGAAAATATCGGTGGCACGAGTGAGGGAAGAAATCGACTCTGAGGAGGCTGCAAGCCCTTTGGAGAAACTGGTTAACAGATGGCAACAGGATTTAATGCCTGGAGTTACGGTGCAGCAGCTGCAGCGGGCATTCCGGATGGTAAAAACTGTCTCGGAATCGGTCCGCTTGCAGGAATTGCAGTACAAATTCTTATGGAGGGCATATGTGCATGATGTTTGGGCAGCTCGGGCAGGGATGGCTCCAACAGATGCGTGTAGGCTTTGTGGGGCAGAGAAGGGGACGTTTTCACATCGCTTTTGGTTCTGCTCATACATACGACCCTTTTGGCAAGCGGTGTGGGGGAAAGTGGGGGGCGAAAAGTTGGGTGGGGAGGCTCTGTCACCGGAATGGGATCTGCTAGGTGAATTGGGAGGGGAAGTCCGGGTGCACAAGCACCATATGTTACTCTGTGACAGGGGCTTTTTGATAGCTAAGCTCTGTATACTCAGAAAATGGAAGTCTGGTACCCCCCCTGAGATCTCCGGGTGGGAAAGATCGATGAGAGCGCTGCAGATTATGCAGAACCGGACGGCCCGGGTGCTGGGAGGGAAGAGAATGGAAGGGTGCAGGAAAGTATGGGAGTTCTTTGAGGGGACAGCGGAAGATCGAAGTACTTCACTAGGTTAGTATAGGAGGACTGGAGCATGGGTGGTAGTTATTTTCCGGATGGGTGGGGGGGAGGAGGGAAGGGGAGTAGGGGATAGGGGGGTGGACTAAAGGATGGGGAGGGGGTGAGGAGAGAGGGGGGGAAGGAGGTGAGGGGAGGAGGTTGGACACAGTGCTGGGGACAGAGGGGAGGGGGGGTTGGATGTATAGTGACTGATTGGCTCTGGGGAGCGTAAGAGTCACCGCTCCTCGGAGTACAGTGCAGCCACGACTGGAGAGGTTAACAGAGGATTTCTAGGATTCTCGGGGTATAGCTATATAAGAATTTGTATTATAGTACTATACCAAGTTATTTTGAGTGTCACTGGTCCTGGTCAAGCCGTAGACAACGCGCTGGAGGCCAAGGGCTAACCTGGACTAGTAGTGAATATAGTTAAATCAGGCAAAAATGGTGGCAAGGATATCCAGAGCCTAAATGGGACCTACCACAGGGGGAACGGTGGGGGCTAAGCCCTGGGGGGCAGGCCCTACATGGTTAGTAGCGTGTCATTGTTTGCCTTGGACTGTTTACTTTCTGTATCCTGACACTGCTATTTCTGCTTGTATCCTTGCTGTATGTATGTATTGTATTTGCGCTTGTATACACGCCCATTGAATTACTGCGCTATAGGTATTGTTTAGCTGGCCTGTTTTGTTGGTTTTTGTGCAACAATACTAATAAAAATGATTTACATAAAATGCTTTTGAAAGAGGTGAGTTGAGTTGTTTATGAAAATCAGTGGAAGACCTGATGTTTTGGATTTCTGGGGGTAGCGCATTCCAGAAGGTGGGGGCATATAATGAGAAAGTTCTTGATCTTGTAGACTGCTTGCAATTGTGAGACTGTGGTGGGATACAGAGGATGTTCTGGGTGCTTTATCTCCTTGATCTGGTAGAGTTCGAGGTGTGAATTAAGTCGTGTAGTTGCTCTGCTGATGAATTGTTCAGGGTTTTGTGGATGAGGATTAAGATCTTTGTTCTTGAGATGAGGGGGAGCCAATGGAGATTTTTGAGTATGGGTGTGATGTGGGTGTACCATGAGGTTTGGAAGATGGTTCTTGCAACGGTGTTTTGTGCAAGTTGCAGAAGAATGATTGCATATTTAGGCAGACCTTGATAAATGAAGCTGCAGTAATCAAAAAGAGGTGCGACAGTGGCCTGGCAGACTGTACAGAATGTATCGGTGGATATGAGGGGGTCAGGTTTTGGATGTTTTTTAGCTTGTAATATACGGCTTTGGTGATACTGTGAATTTGTTCCTTGAAGTTAAGTTGCTGATGATTCCCAGGTAATTTGTGTGGGAGATGACCTGGATTTCAGAGTCCCTGAATTTGACAGAAGCCGGGGGGGGGGGGGCGGGTGTCCTTGGTTACATGAAGGAGCTCTGGTTTTTTTTTTTGTATTTAAAGTTTTTATTAGCACCCATCAAAACATGCAATACACAACATAAACCATGAACCCCCCCACACATGTACCAATATACATTCTTTACATCAACATCAACAATTGGGAGAGGCCCCTGCTCCTAGTGCCTCCCCATTTTTCCATTGAACCCATAAGCACTTTGTGCCCTTTACACATTTTATACAGTATACATTTCCACCCCACTTATAGTACTGTACATTAGCCCGGTCATAAATTCTCAACTCCCACCAACAACTATCCCATATTCTACCAACTTCACTTCCACCCACTGGGCAGATATTCTTCCAATAAGAACCACACAGGCATAATGAACACAGATATCACACTTCCCCCCTCCCTCCCCCCCCAACCCCATACCATCTCCTCCCCACTACCAATCCCCCAACCCTCTAACAGTAGGCTTCAAGACATGCACTCCGCACTAACCTCAAGTTGGTGGGATCTCCTATCAGCAGAACCCTCAACGGTAAGCTTGCCATGAGTAACCAGTACAAAACCTTTGAACCATAGAGGCAAGATATAATCGCCCCGCCCAAGACCTCTACAATATATATGATATGATATGATGGGGCAAGGATTTAAACCTATAGCCCTGCCCCCATCAGTGGACTAATCCCTCCTACTCCCCGCAGTCATTCCCCTGGACCCCCCCCCCTCATCCCTCCATTGCTCATATCTTTCCCACACCTTATTGTATCGTGGAACAGTATGTTTTTGATGGGCTTCTATTGCACAGTACCCCCAAAGCTGCTCCATTCGCCCCACCACCTCCGCTAATGGGGGGACACCCTGTTTCTTCCACCAACGTAGAAGACACATCTGCCCTGCTATTACACAATACCCCTGCAGTCTCCCCCATTCTCTCCCACCCTCTCCCATCACTCCTTCATTCAATATCACCATACTAGGGGTAAAACATACCTTCGCCCCTGTGATGTCTTCCGTAAGCCTTTCCACCCCTCTCCAATAGTCCCGCACTGTCGGGCATCCCCAAACCATATGCAGCAAGTCTCCTCTAGCCCCACACCCCTTCCAGCATTGATCCGAACTATCGGGGTATAAAGCGTGTAGCCACACCGGGGTCCAATACATTCTCAACCTTAGCTGTTTTCCAGCATTGCTGTTCCCGGAGCTAATTTATGGGTTCTAATATAAATTCTATCCCACCTCTCAACACCCCACTGCCCCCCCAGTTCCTCCTCCCACTGCAACTGGCCCCGTATGTCCCTTTGCTTGGGTTCCCCCAAAATTTTATATAACTTCGATATAATCCTATTAGGCAACCCTTTACTCCCCATCATCTCCTCAAAGGGCGCAGGTTTCGCCATCCAGTCTTGCTTCACCTCCCGCCGCTGGAGCCAATACCACAAACTAACATAAGCATATCTATCTTGCATCCCCAACACTGTTCCCTCTAAGCTGTGCGCGTGTGCGCGCGCACACATCTCACCGAGCGAGCGCACATACTTTACAACAGAGCGCACAAAAATTACGGTTCTGATTATGATAGAAAACAACACAGACATCTTAAAATTTAAAAGTTGTTGTGTATTTACGGTTTTCACAAGTTCTACAATATTTTCTAGTGCAACCAATGTGGTGTACATACTGTATTCTGACGTGTAGTCAAATTTTAAAGAATATAACTCTGAGTGTCATTATGTGGCGCACAAAAATGTAACCTTCCTTCAAAAGCTGCACAGCTGATATTTTATGCGCACACAGCCTACAGAAAATTAGAGGGAACATTGATCCCCAAGCAATATTTCTGTTGCAACTCCTCAAAGCCCCTAATCCTCCCCCCATCCCCCACCAATTGTTCCAACTTCCGCAACCCTTTCTCCTCCCACCTCCTAAAAACCCCTGCCTCCTCCCCCATCCTACCCCTCATTGCAATCTGAATTGGAGTTTCGCGAGAGTATTGCTTCCCCCCTAACAGATATCCCTTCCATTTCGCCCAAACCTGTCTTGTAAGTTCTCTATAGGGATTCTCTTCTCCCAGCCTCTTCCCTCCCCCCCCCAGGGTCCCAAATCCAGGCACCCATCTCTGTCCCCGCCTCCCCCTCCATCGCCACCCACCCAGGCCTCTCCACCCCCTCCTTCCATGCAAATAAGGCCCGAAGTTGCACCGCTTCACAATACCGGAGCAACGATGGGACCCCCAACCCCCCCTCCGCTTTAAGCCTATACATGGTCGCCCGAGCAACTTTTGGGCGCTTTCCGTCCCAAATAAACTGCAGTAGCAGATTTTGCATCTTAGCTATTTCCTTTCTAACCAACCTATAGGGCAGGGACATATAGACAAACAGTAACCGTGGGAGAACATTCATTTTTACCACTGCAATGCGCCCCAACCAAGACAGATACAGCCCCCTCCAACGTGATAGATCCTGCCTAATATTCTCGACCAGACCCTGATAATTCCATTGCTTGATCTTAAATAGAGGAGTCCCCAATTGGATCCCCAGATACCTAAAACTCCCCTCCACCCACCTAAACTTAAAGTGGTGCCGCAAGCTCTCTTCTACCCTGGGCGCCAAATTAAATCCCAGCAATTCCGTTTTCCCTTGATTAATTTTATATCCCGCTAAGTGGCTGTACCTTTGTATAGCCATCATTAGCACCGGTAGTGTTGTAAGCGGTTGCGTCAGGGTAAAGATAACATCATCCGCAAAGAGTCCAATCTTTTCCTCCCTCCCATGTATCTTTACTCCCTTAATGTCCCCCGTTCGCCTGATGTAGGCCGCCAGCGGCTCAATAGCCAATGCAAACAACAAGGGTGACAACAGGCACCCCTGTCGGGTACCTCTATGGAGCTCAAAACTCTCAGAATACCCACCGTTTACCCGAACTCTAGCGTGCGGTCCCTGATATAGAGCTCTGAGCCAACTAATATACTTCCCTCCAAACCCCATTTTCTCCAAAACTTGGAACATAAAAGACCACTCCACCCGGTCGAAAGCCTTTTTCCGCGTCTACGGTGATTAACACTGCCTCTTCTTTAGTACGCTGAAGTTGCCACATAACATTCAGAATCTTTCTCACATTATCACTACCCTGACGCCCCTTCACAAAGCCCGTCTGATCCGGGTGGATCAGGTGCGGTACTACATCCTGGATCCTGTTTGCCAAAATTTTTGCCAATATCTTTGCATCCAAATTTATTAAAGAGATGGGCCTATACGATCCACAGACCCCCTTATCCTTGCCTGGTTTCGGCAAGACCGTTATATCGGCCTCCGCCATTGTTCGCGGGAGGCCCTCCCCCTGAAGCACCCTATTAACTACCTTGGTAAATATGGGCATAATCTGTTCCGACATGACCTTATAAAACTTTGCCGTATACCCATCTAACCCTGGCGCCTTCCCCAATTTCAGCGTGGTTATAGCCCTCCTCACCTCCTCCTCCTGAATTTCTCGCCCAATATGCTCCCTTTCCTCCTCCGTCACCTGTGACAGACCACATTCCTCCAGAAATTCTGCAGTATCCCTCTCTCCCACCTCCAGTTCACTTTCATACAGGGTCCTATAGTACTCCCGAAACACCCCCCTAATTCCCTTGGAGTTGTGTATCCATTCACCTTTATTACTCCTAATGCCCGCAACATGCACTGCTTGCCTCCGCCCCTTCAAGCGACTGGCCAGCACCCTCCCTGCCCGATTACCCCCTTCAAAATGGGCCTGCTTCAAGACTGCCAGTTGGAATGCTATCTCTTGGGCCCGCAATTTACTCAACTCCGCTCTTACCCTATGTATCTCCGTAAGGGTGCCTGGATCCGACACCCTCTGATGTACCCCCTCTAATCGCCACAGCTGTTGCAATAAATCACTCTCCATGGCCCCTTTTTCATGCTTTACCCGTGCCCCCAAACTGACCAACTGTCCTCTAATTACCGCCTTTAAGCCATCCCAAAGCACCCCCATAGACACCTCCCCCGTATCGTTTAGCTGGAGGTAATCCTTTATATGAACCTTAATCTTCTCCACATGTTTCTCCTCCTCCAGCAAGGAATTATTGAGTCTCCAGAATTTTAAACTATCATCTTTCCGTCCCATATCAAATCGTACACTCACTGGGGCGTGATCTGACCAGGTGATCGGACCATGTTCCACCTCCTGTATTCTTTCCAACCAGATTCCGCCCCCCCAGAGCAAGTCCAACCTACTATAGGAGCTATGCAGTGGGGAATAGAAAGTGTATTTCCGTTCTCCCGGATGCCAACTTCTCCAAATATCTACCAAACCCAGGCGCTCTCGCAATGTATGCAGGCTTCGTCTATCCTCCCTCCCTCCTCCCCCCTGCCCCCCACTTGTGTCAATTCTGGGGTTACACGTCAGATTAAAATCCCCCCCCATGATTATTGGGGTACTCCCAAATCCCTCCAACTCCTTCAAGAGTTGTTCGTACATTTCTCCCTGCTTCTCATTAGGACCATACAGACTTATCACCCATACCTCCTCCCTTTCAATTTGCAATAGCACCCCCACCCATCTCCCTCCTTTCCCCCGTCGAACTTCCTTCACCATAGTATGATACTCCCCTCCCACCAGAATTCCCACCCCCCTTTCCTAGAGTTTATTCTCTGGCCCGCCAAAACCACCTTGGGGTATTGCCTAGATTCCAACAAATATTCCTGCCCCACCCGCAAATGCGTTTCTTGTATACACATAATATCTGCACCTATTCCTTTACCCTCCCTTTCCACTAACTGTCGTTTCTGTATCGTTCGCAGCCCTTTTACATTCAAAGTCATAATCGTTAGCTTTCTTCGCTTCCCACACCCCCCTCCCAAGTTCCCCCCTCCCTCCCTTCCTACCCCTGTTCTCCCTCCTCCTTCTCCCCCCCTCGTACCTCGTACCCCTTTCGACCTCCGCAAGCCATCATACCCCCTCCCTCCCCATCCCGCCCTCATCCTCCTTCACTTCCAGAGGATACCTCAGGAGTAGTGCGCCCCCTACCTTCCCCAGCCTTACACCTTCACTCACCCCTGCCCCCCGCTCTCCACCATCCCACTCTCCCACCTCCTCCCTCCTCCTGCCCATACCCTCATCCCCCTGCCCTCTCCATATTCCCTCCCTACTCCCTCACTTCCCTCACCCCCCCTCCCTACCTTGTATCTCCCTCCCTTTACCCGTCCACCTCACCATCCTCCTTCCCCCTCTATCCACCTGCACCCTCCCCCTCTCCACCTCCTCTCCTCCTCCCCACCCTCCTTCTCCCCCTATTACTTTGCAGAATACCTGTATGATACATATACAATCATTCTTAAAGACAACACTCCTCCGCCACCCTTCAACACATAAACCAGCATTTTGTCAGTCCGCAAGTTTCTTCAGGTGTCTTCCGTCAGCCGATCCTCTTGCAGCTCCTGCCCATGTCTAGCCGCTCTGTTTTTTTCCCTGCACTCTGGGCTGCCACCACGCGGCCCCTGCCGCCCTCCGATTGAGGGACCTGTCCCCAGGTCTACCGCCTGGGTGCTCAGTCCCACGTCCCGGAGGGCTTTCATTGCCTCCTCCGGTGTCTGTGTCCGCCATGTCCGCCCTTTAAAGGTAAATGATAATCCAAAAGGATGGAGCCACCGGTATTTAATGTCCTCTCTACGCAGTAGTTGTGTAACGGGCTGCATGGCCCTCCGCCTCTGCAATGTGCCTGCAGAGAGGTCTTTGTATATGTGCACCGGATAACCCTGCCACATGAGGGCTCCTTCTCTCCTTATTTTGTTAACAATTTTCTCCTTAACTTTATAACGTGCTAGACAGATGATGATGTCTCGTGGTTTATTGCCCACTGGCTTTCCCAGTGCACGATGAGCTCTTTCAAGTTGTATGTCCATAGCGGTCACCTCCTCACGGCCCTGCCGTAGAGCCTCCAAGCACACTGATCGTGCAACCTTCTCACTATCCTGAAATTCTTTCTCCTCTGGTATTCCTCGGAGTCTCAGATTATTACGTCGAGAGCGGTTTTCCAGATCCTCCAACTTATATAGCAAAGTCTCGTATTGTGAGCCCAATTTCACAGATCTTTGTGTCTCTTCTTCCTGGTGTTCAATCTCTTGTAACCTGTTCTCGTGATCTCCCATTCTACACACCAACTCTCCAACTTCTTCCTTCAGGGGACCCAGCACGTCATTCAACTCACTCTTCACTGACTGCACCTCGTTTTTAATTTCAAGAAACCAGTCTCTAAGCTCCGCTCTCGTGATAGGTTGCATAGATTCCATTCCAGGGGCTTTTACATTCTCCATTTCCACTTCTCTGCCCTGCTCTCCTTGCACATCAGGGAGCTTTTTGTTCTCCATCTGCCCGGCATCGCCTTTCCCTCCATGCGACCCGGAGTACACATATTCTCTGAGATCTGCCGCTTTTCTTCTGGTAGTCATCTCTTCACCAAATGCCTCTTTAAGGTTCAGCACAGGTCTTCCAATACGTAGGCTCACCAGCCCTATGTGCTGACTTACAAAGCTCTTATACCCTCCTCTGAGCTGTCCTTCTGCTGATGTTCGGCTGCCACCAGATCCTCTCAGTGCCCTTCCACAAGTCACAGCACTCTCTGGCTTCCACACTGCAGACCCACAGCTGTCTCAGCCTTCTCAGATCTTCTGGGCTACCCTCCTCAGCCCCTGCGCACCTCCAGCACCACTTTGCACAGTGATCCCGCTCCACACCACACAGCTATTCACCACAATCCAGCTCACCTCCAGCCCTCTGTGTACCGCAATTCTCTCACGCTGGGGAGCTTCAACACTGTCAGAGGCACAGGACCTTATCGTCTGCCTGCCACAAACGCCACCTCCACGCTGCTTCCGGGCGCCATTTTCGGCCCTCCACGCTGCTGCGATGTCCTCCTGTTCACGCGGCTCACCTCCGGTGTAATTGTATTGCCGCCGGCGTTCCAGCGATCCCGGCGCTTTCTGCGCCCGAAACCACCACTTTCCGCCGCCGAGGGGTTACTTGTTTTTATTTAATGGCTGGGTCGGTGCCGGAGCAGCTCTTTCAAGCCGCCATCGGCTCCGGTGACGTCACTTCCTCCATCATGAAGGAACTCTGTTTTACTGAGACTACTGATGGAGAGGTTATGCAGGTGGAGCCAGTTGATGGCTTCAATGAGGCAGCTTGAGAGCATAGAGTAGTCTGGAGTGGAAGTGGAGAATGGTGTGAAAATCATATCATCGGCATATACTGGAAACTGGACTGATTGCTGGAGGATGTCACATAGAGGCCAAATGTATATACTGAACAGTAGAGAGGAGAGAGAGGAGCCTTGTGGTACAACCTGGGCAGACTAAACAGACCATACTGGTCTTTATCTGCTGTCATTTACTATGTTTCTATGGTTAAGGGTGAATGGAGTTGAAGTGTGTATTTGAATCCTTATCTGATGATTGCGAATGGCGAGATATGAGTGGCATCACTTGAGGGGGGATGCCACGAACTCCAGTTTGGTGGAGTTTGTTGAGGAGGAACTGGTGGGATTCTACTAACTAAAGGTACAGTGAGAGGGCTCTCCCACATTCTCATCTGTATTCTCTGAAGGATGTGGTGGCACAGGCACGGTCACTGCTTCCTTAGGGGCAGAGGAGTACTGAAGGATCTCCAATTCTTCTGCCCTGGACTCATCCTAACTCTCCAAAGAAAATGGTGTGGCCTCAGACAGAACCCATACAATTTAGGCTTCTCACGAGGTGGAGAAAGGTCAGATGGAAGTTCTGGTGACCTATCCTCTGAAATGCCCTCAGATTCATCATCAGTGATCTAGCACCAACACCTAAGGGGTTGACTGAGCCGCAGAAAATAAAAGAAATCTTATAGCAGTTTAAAACCCTAAACTAATGAAATTTCTAAAGGGAAGGAAAAAGGCCATAATGGCAAGCAAGCAGGTATAAAAAAAAAACAAAAACAAAGAAAAAAAAAACCCCCAGAAGAGACAATACCCGCAACTCATGCACCTTCCCAAGTTTACCTCCTCCCCCAAACTTCACTCACCCTGACCACCTTACGTCATTAATGATACCCTAGACTTACAAGCCTAAGCTAATGTTGACTATTACCTCCAAGTTGATTTCCCTGCTCAGTGTATAATGTGTTCTGTTGCAATGTAAACCGCTTTGACCATAGGATAAAGCGGCATAGAAAAACTGTTAAATAAATAAAATAAAAATAAATGCACGTCCCTGAAACCCATCCGTGGGGCCCCACAGAAGAGACTGAGGTAAAATGCATCGCAGTGGCAGGTGGGAAGACGCATGCATGTGTAGAGGAGGTTCCAAAAACTTCCAGGAGCTGGGAATACTCCTTGCATATGTGAGGGCTCTATATGATGTTGTCACCCATATGTGAAGATTTTTTTCCTGCTTGTCCACGGAGAAATATTTATAGTTTATAATGTGACAGGAAGCCCAGATCCTTGTTGTGTCCTGTCTGGTCAGACTGAAAGCATCTTATCTTTCAAAAACTTAAATTACACTTACCTGCTAATTGGCGTTCCTCGAGGAATTCCAGTCCAATCCCGCACTTCTGGGTAACACACCTCTTCCAGCATGGAGACTAAGCATGTCATCCTTTTGATGACACCACTGTACTTATGCAGCTGGCGCCGCCTACCAGCCCCAGTAACCTATTGACAAAGCAAACTCAACAGGAGCAACAAATAAGTAGCCAAACATGAATAAACTTTAACACACCAAACCTATGCACCCCCTCCGACTATAGAAGGTATTCTCCATCCCCCCCCCAAATAAGGACGTTTACCTGTGGACTGAATAGGTGACGATGCCCTGAGCTCCAACCGAAGGGCCAATATCAATCTGAGAGTGAGAGTCAGACAGCACTCCTGCCAATACCTGGTCACCCCAACAGATGTTGCCATAACTCCATGTCTATACTACTCTTCAAGACCCCAGACACCCCCTGGCTACTTGCCCCCACCAGGGAAACCTTTTTAGGAGTGGGGTCACGTGATCGAATATCATGTCTAACCAATCAGAGAGGGATCCAGGACTGGACTTGAGCTCAAGGAACGCCAAATAGCAGGTAAGTCTAATTTAACTTTCCTTATCGTCCCTCCAGTCCACTCCTGCACTTCTGGGATGTAAAAGCCATTTGATCACTGGGAGGGACCCATGAAACTGGTTTGAAGCACTGCTGAGCCAAAACGGGCATCCCCCACCGACTGCACATCCAAACGATAATGCTTAGCAAAGATATGAAGGGAAGCCTATGTAGCTGCCCTACAGATCTCGGAACTAAACTATGCTCCGCCCATGAAGCCGCCTGCGATCGTGTGTAATGTGCCCACAAACCCACCAAACACTGCCTTCCTCTTCAAAACGTATGCCGATGAGATAGCTTCTCTGATCCAACGAGAAATGGATGCCTTGGTCGCTACCTTCCCTTTGCGCAGTCCTGCAAAAAGCACAGACTATGCGATCTCCAAAAGGAAGCTGTCCTCTTCAAATAATGCCTCAGCACCCTTTGAACATCCAAGAAACTCAACTGAGTATCTGCAGTCTCACCCCCTCCCCCCCACCCCCAGAGTCGGCAGGGTAACCGGCTGGTTCAAATGAAAAGCTGACATGACCTTGGGCAAAAATGAAGGCACTGATCGAAGAACCACACCTTCTCCTTCGAGATAGAAAGGAAAGGCTCCTGACAAGATAAGGCTTGAAGCTCCGAAATCCTTCGTGCTGAGCAGATTGCAACTAGGAAAACTGTCTTAAGAGTCAAGTTCTTCAGTGAAACCCAGCTCAAAGGGCTCCCTTCATAAGAGCTCCCAACACCAAATTGAGATCCCAAGGCAGAACCACTGACCGTCACGGAGGGTGTAGGCAACTCACTGCCTTAGGTACACACCCGGATATGGTGCGGTTCCTTAACACCACCCCTTGGACCCTACCTCGATAACAGGAAATCGCTGCCAGATGCACCTTCAGGGAACTGGCAGCCAAGCCTTTCTCAAAGCCAGTCTGCAGAAAAGCTAGTATGTCCGGTACTGTAGCCTTGGATGGGCCACAGTGACTTTCCTCACACCACGCCTCAAAGATGCGCCATATGCAGATGTATGATAGGGAAGTGGATTTCTTCTGGGCCTTCAGCAGGGTTGAAATCAACAGCCCTAAGTAGCCTCTCCATCAGCTGCACCCTTTTCAAGAGCCATGCTATAAGAGAATTGATCCACCTGAGGCATGCGTACTGGACTCTGAGTGAAGAGATCCTCTCATGCAGGCAGCCTCCACGGCTAGTCTGCCATTAGCCGCACCAGGTCGGCATACCACATGCACCTTGGCCAATCCAGGGCAATCAGAATGACCAAACCTCTGTGGGCCTCTATCCGCTGCACAAACCAGTCTATGAGTGCCCACAGGGGAAAAACAGAGCACAGTAGCCCCTCTGTGGGCTACATCTGCACCAAGGCGTCCAGGCCCTCCGACATCTGTTCCCATTTCCTGCTGAAAAAAAACGGCTCACTTTGGCTGTTCCAAATGTCGCCATTAGATCCATGATCGGTGTGCCCACCTACTCACCACTTGCGAGAATACCTCCTGGTAAAGCCCCCATTCGCTAGGATCCACGTGCACCCAACTGAGCTAGTCCGCTATCATGTTGTCAACTTGCGCCACATGCGCCACTGCTTGGAGATGGCTTTCTGCCCAAGACATCAGCGTCTTGGCCTCTTCTTCCAGGGACATGCTGCCAGTGTCTTCTTGCCGGCTGATGTAGGCTACCATGGTTGTATTTGTCTGAGAAGACCCAGATTGCCTTCCCCTGAAAGATGGACCAAAGCTCTGTAGCGCCCGAGCCACCGTCCACATCTCTTGTATGTTGACTGACCAAAGGGCTTCCTGAGGGCCCCACTGTCCCTGAGCAAAATGCCCTTCGCAGTGGGTCCCCCAGCCGGCCAGACTGGCATCTATCAGAGGGATCCACTGAGGAGATTCGAGGGGCATGCCCTCTTCCAAACTCAACAGGCGGAGCCACTACCTGAGCGCTCTCTTGGTCACTGGTGGACAGGGGAGTCTCTGTGATAAGGGGTGTCTCTGATGGGACCACCGGCAGAGCAGTGCTCTCTGCAAGGGTTGCATGTGTGCTCTGGCCCGGGGCACAAGCTCGAGCATCACTGCCATGGTTCCCAGCACCTGTAGATAACAGGTGGTCGGTTCCTACATTCCCAGGAATCGCTGCACCAACTGTCAAAGTCTCTGAGCCCGATGCCATGGGAGGAACACTTTCCCTAAGTGAATGTTGAAGTGCGCTCCCAGATACTCTTGGATGGAATCAACCGACTCTTGGCCATGCTGATTACCCAACCGAGACTTTGCAGGAACTTCACCACTCTTGCCATTGCTTGTTCACTCTCGTCCTTGGACTTTGCTCGAATCAGCCAGTCATAGAGGTATGGGTGTACCAGGATCCCCTCCTTGTGAAGCACCACTTCTACAACTACCATGACCTTGATGAAAATTCAGGGAGCCATTGCTAGTCCAAAAGGCAATGCTCGAAACTGGAAATGCCCCATTGGCAGCGTGAAGTGGAGAAATTGCTGATGGACTGAATGGATAGGAATGTGTAAATACGCCTCTGGGAGATTGAGAGACGTCAAGAATTCTCCACTTCTCAGTGCCACTATGACCGACTGCAACATTTCCATGTGGAAAAGCGGCACCCGCAGATACCGGTTCATGCACTTGAGATTGAGAATCGGACAAAAGGAGCTTTACCTTTTGGGTACCAATGGAGTACTGACTGGACCTGCACTACTGGGAAACAGGCACCATGGTCCCTAACTGTCGAAGCCTCACCAGAGTATCTTTTACTGCCACCGCTTTGCTTTGTGACTTGCAGGGTGACTGAACGAAGGACTGGCCCAATGGATGAACGAATTCCAGCAGGTAGCTGGCTCGGATGACCTACAGGACCCAATGATCGGATGTGATTTGGACCCAGGCAGGGTAAAACTCCCACAGCTGACCTCCCACGGGCTGCACCACTATCTGGGTCCCCCTCACTTCATTGTGTTTTCTTGGGCCTTGAGGAAGAGGGGGCACTAAAGCCCCTACCAGCTCCTCGAAACCCTGGCTTTGTGAGGGGAAACATACCCTTTCGTAAGTGACAAAGTGGATGGAATTTAAAAAACAGTCTGTAGTCCTGTAGCTGGTCTTGCGCCGGAGGCACGTTCCAACTCTGCTTCTGCTTATCCTGAGGACATCCGCCTTTTGGACTCCAAGTCCTTCACCAACTTGTCGAAGTCCTGCCCAAAGAGGAGCTTCCCCCTAAACAGAAGCTTGCAGAGAGGGGCCTTGGAGGCACTATCCACTGCCAAATTCCACAGCTAGAGATAGTGGTGTGCTGCAACCACCAAGGCCATACTCAGAGAGGCCTCTAATGAGATCGTAACAGGCATCTGCAAGGTATGTAGCTTCTGATTCCAAATTTGGCTGCCTCTCCCAGCTCCAGAACCCGTTGCGATCAGTGGAGGCAGGCCCTAGTTACCCAGGCCTCACAAACTGCAGCGTTGATATCAAAGGCTTGCTTCAGCAAGGTGTCCAACTTCCTATCCTGGACATCCTTGAGTGCCTCACTGCCGAAATCACCGCATCCACCTTCAGAGACTAGAGCAGTTCTCGTTCCTGCTCCAGAAGCGGATACAGGCATGACATAGTCCAAACCCCTCTCATACTGGCTTTTGGCAGATCCCACTCATCTTGTATCATCTACTTGACTACTCTATGCAATGGAAAAACCTTTTGAGTTTTCCGCATCTCCTGGAATAAGCGGGTCCTCTAGCGCCTCATCTTCCACCGGGAGTCCAGTGGGTCCTTCGAGCTCCTCGTCTTCCACATACAACTCCATTTATAGGTCCCTCTCCATCGAGACCTTCCAATAATGGAGACTGCTCTCCCCAGTCCTCAGAAGGTTTAACCCTCTTCCACGTCTCTGTGACAGGCTCGCTCTCCTCTAAGCTCACAGACTTCTTTCTGCTGTGCTCCGGCGCCGAAGAGAGGGTCCTTGCCCATTGCTGGTGCATGCAGAACACCTTATGCATCAGCAGGATAAATTCTGGGGAGAAACCACTAGTGGCTCCTCTGACCCCGAGGGCCTGAGATGTGGAAGGACCAGGAGAGGACTAGAACCTGCTCACCGACTAATGGCGGAGGCATTGTCCCTGCTACCGTGAGCTGCTTCTCCATTGCATCCTCCTGGGTCCCTGAGGGACTACTCTCCTGCTCTGCGCCCTCATGCACGACCTGCTCCACTGACTGGGCCTCCTTCTCACACACGAGGCAAATGCCACGTCTGAGACAGACCCTCACTGCGCCCCACATACTAAACACTGCGGTCTCACGGGTATGGTCTGTGGACAGCCCCCTTCTGCCACGCTTGCAGGAAAATAAAACCAGGCTGAGATGGAAGCAAAAACAAAGACCAAGAAAGAACCACCAGGTTCCCCTCTAAAAGAATGGCAGGGCTTCCTGTATTCTTTTAGATCATCTTTTTAAAATTTTTATTTCCCCAACGGAGCTGTTATCAGAAGCCTCTCAAAAATGAAACAAAAAATAAAAGTAAGCTGTGCCTGCAGAAAATAAAATACTCGTGAAGGAGAGCTACTCTGCCAGCCCCACTCCTGGCTGGTAACAACACTGCCGAGAATAATGGCGCTTTTCCATGCTTGTGCAGAACCGCCGTGCACACATGCAGCATGCAGCCACATGCAAGGCAACCTCTCAGAGACTATCCTGCCACTTTTTCTGCCTCAGTTCTCCGGCACTCCAGGGCAAACTTTATCTAGGTTCCTGCACAGTTTAGAGCCCTCCTTGTTAGAGCTACTGCCTCGAACTCAGCCGCGTCCCCTGGCTTTGACGATGAGGAAGAGGCCTGACCTGCTGCCTGCCAGCTTTCACTGACTACGGGACTCCTTACACGGTAACAGGTTCAGGAATTGCTATTGGCTCTGAATGGCTTTTGAAAAAACCCCAAAGCCCCCTCCTTTGCACCTCGTACTCAGTCCCGGAAGAGTGAGTGGAAACAAACTGAAAAAAACCCCAACTCCTTAGTTGTTCCTTCAGTGAGTCCCGCACCCTGGCTCACTAACTCATCCTGCTGCTTGGAGACTGAGCATACTAGGGCTTGTAGTGGTGTCAGCTATATAAGTACACTGGTGTCATCAAAAGGATGACATGCTCAGTCTCCAAGCTGCTGGAAGAGGTGCATTACCCAGAAGTGCGGGATTGGAGTGGACTGGATAAGAAAAGGTTTTACAGGCCTGAATATATTTAAAATTTTCCTTTCAGTACCCTCACCATAAAGTCATCAATGCTGTGCTCTGGCCCTGTGAAGTGCTGTCCAACAGTGAAGACAGGGGTGGCTAAAAGTTACACCTTGGTCTGGTCTGTTCTGCATCATCATGTGTCTGTGAACATTCGTTCTGGTCTTAATATTTGGCTTGTTTTTCCACTGGGGAGGGGACCTACAGGATAGCTGGCCAAGTGATATCCACAATCCAGACACCGACCTGCACCAATCCAACAACCATCTGCTGGAGACAGAGAAATATTGAAGGGTGCCCCTAGCAGCACCAGCACTTGCATCAGTAATGGACGTCACTTGAAGTTTTTTTGATTTCTCTGTCTCTATCAACTAGCAGGGCGACATCCCACTAGTTTGGGCTGGTCTAGCAGGATGATCCGGAAGTTACCTTTTCCAAATGATAGAAGATACTCTAAGTTACATTAAAACTGAAAATGAGTAAATTAGACTTACCTGCTAATTGTTGTTCCTTGCGGAACTCTAGTCCAGTCCCGGAACCATAGAGTTGTGAACCTCCACCAGCAGCTTTGGAGACTGAATATCTTCATCTCTTTGATCATCCAGCTATATGCAGCCCCAAGGACCGCCCACACATCAGTACCTATTGACAAAGCATACTAAGCAGAGCAACAAATAAGTAGATATAACCATACAGTGGAAAAAAGGATCCTCACCCTAAAGATCCCACTACTAGCGAAATTTTTTTTTCTTTCTCTGTATTTCTTATGAACAATCTCCCGCCTACGGGAAGGCGGACCAGAACAGCCGTGGCGACCCCTGCGCAAAACACAAGCAACAAGAGGCGCCACCGCTCACCCTCCAAATTGGCCCCGAAAGGGAACTAAGGCGTGCTGCAAGCAGAGGAGCTCTGACCGAAAGCATAGAGAACAGAAACCCTGGCAGACTCCTATAATGACTGTATCTTCTTGGCTGGCAGCGAGAACCGAGACACAGGGAGGGGATCCAGGACTGGACTAGAGTTCCGCAAGGAACAACAATTAGCAGGTAAGTCTAATTTACTCTTCCTTAGCGTCTCTCTAGTCCAGTCCCGGAACCATAGAGGATGTAACAGAGCAGTATATCTCAACAGGAGGGCCTCGCTAGTCCAGCCTGAAGCACCCGAGAGCCAAACCGCGCATCCGACGCTGCCTGCACATCCAGACGATAGTGCTTAGCAAAGGCGTGCAAGGACGACCACGTCGCCGCCCGACAAATATCCACCGCCGGCACCAAGCTAACTTCTGCCCAAGACGCCGCCTGCGCCCTAGTCGAGTGAGCCCGAAGCCCGGCAGGAACCATCTTGCCGTGTAAAAGGTATGCCGACGAAATCACCTCTTTCAACCAGCGGGAAATGGAAGACTTAGACGCCGCTTCCCCCTTGCGTGGACCGCCAAAGGCGACAAACGATCGGACTTACGGAAGGACGCCGTTTCCCACAAATACCGGCGAAGCGCTCGACGGACATCCAACGCGTGCAAGGAGTTATCCGCGTGCTTACCGCGTTCCTTGGCAAACACCGGGAGAGACACCACTTGATTCATGTGAAATGCCGAAACTACCTTAGGCAAAAACGCGGGAATCGGTCGCAATACCACCTTGTCGGCCGAGAAAGACAGATCGGGTTCCCTACACGAAAGAGCCTGCAACTCCGAAATCCTGCGAGCTGACGAGATCACCACCAGAAACACCGTCTTCAACGTCAAGTCCTTCAATGAAGCTTGCGCCAAGGGTTCAAACGGCGAAGCCACCAGAGACCTCAACACCAAATTCAAGTCCCACGAGGGAACTAAAGCCCTGCACGGAGGACGCATAAGCAACACCGCTCGCAAGAAGCGCTTCACATCAGCATGGGACCCCAATAGCTGGCCCTGAACCTTGCCTCAAAAACACGCAAGAGCTGCAAGTTGTACCCTCAAGGAACTGGCCGCCAGGCCCTTGTCCACCCCTGCTTGCAAGAAGGAGAGGATCTGAGGAACGGAGGTCCGCAAAGGCCGCAATTCGCGATCCGCACACCAGCTCTCAAAAATACGCCAAACCCGGACATACGCTAGTGACGTGGACCGACGCCGTGCCCGCAACAAGGTAGCAATGACCTCTGGAGAATAACCTTTGGCTCTCATTCGCGCCCTCTCAATAGCCATACCGCAAGCGAGAATCGAGCCACCTGAGGCATCTGCAGCGGCCCCTGCCGAAGGAGATCCGGCCGAGGAGGAAGCAGTCACGGATCGGCAACACTCAATCGCACCAGATCCGCATACCAAGGCCGATGAGGCCAGTCCGGGGCAATCAGAACCACGGGACCCGGATGCCGCTCGATCCGCTGCACCAGGTGACCCACCAGAGCCCACGGAGGAAAGACATAGAGCAGCCCGTACCTTGGCCACCTTTGTGCCAATGCATTGAGGCCTTCCGACATGCGTTCCCGACGCCTGCTGAAGAACCGTTCGACCTGCACGGACTCGAAGGTCGCCATGAGGTCCATTATCGGCAGACCCCAACAACGGACCAGCAACGCAAATACCTCGGGATGTAGAGACCACTCTCCGGGGTCTACTCTGCGACGACTCAGAAAGTCCGCCTCCACATTGTGAACCCCCGTGACATGCTGGGCCGACAGACATTGAAGATGCCGCTCTGCCCATTCTAGAAGCAGATCCGCCTCCACTTCCAATGCCGCGCTGCCTGTGCCTCCCTGGCGATTTATGTAGGCTACCGTGGAGGCATTGTCGGACAGCACCCTGACCGCCGCTCCCCGCAGCCAAGGCTGAAACGCAGTCAGAGCCAACCACACGGCTCTCATTTCCAGACGGTTGATGGACCACTGGCTCTCCCGCGAGGACCACTGGCCCTGAGCAATCTGACCCTTGCAATGAGCCCCCCCAGCCGCTCAAACTGGCATCCGTCATCAGCAGACACCAGACGGGAGACTCCAAGGGCATACTGTTCGCCAGAGAGCACCGACGCAACCACCAGCGAAGGCTGCGCCGAACCCCCAAGGGGCAAACTAACTGACGAGCTAGCGAGTCGGACTGATGACACCATTGACACAGCAGCGCTCGCTGCAGGGGCCGCATGTGCACCCTTGCCCACGGAACTACCTCGATGGTCGCCGCCATCATGCCGAGAAGCTGAAGGTATTGCCAAGCCGAGGATGACCGTCTCGCTAGAAACTGCTCCACCAGCCGCCTCAGGGCCCGCGCTCTGTGCACTGGGAGAAAAACCTTCCCGTTGCCGGTCTCGAAACACGCCCCCAAATACTCCAAGGTCTGCGAGGGAAGAAGGCTGCTCTTCGCCCGATTGACCACCCAGCCTAACGACTGCAAAATCTGTACGACCCGCGCCGTCGCTCGGAGACTCTCCTCCCTCGACTTCGCCCGGATCAACCAGTCGTCGAGATAGGGATGCACGAGGACACCCTCCTTCCGCAGGAACGCCGCTACTACCACCATGATCTTCATGAAGACCCGTGGCGCCGTCGCGAGGCCGAAAGGCATGGCTTGAAACTGAAAATGGCCCATTGGCAGTGCAAACCGCAGAAATCTTTGATGTTCCCGACGAATGGGAATGTGCAAATAGGCCTCCGTAATGTCTAGGGACGTTAGGAATTCCCCCTCGCGGACCGCCGCTATGACCGAGCACAGCGTTTCCATGCGAAAATGCGACACCCGGAGGCACCGATTCACTCTCTTTAAATCCAGGATTGGTCGAAAGGTGCCCTCCTTTTTCGGCACCACGAAGTAGATGGAGTATCGACCGGAACCTAACTGCCCCTCCGGCACGGGGGCGACTGCCCGGAGCCGAAGCAGCCGGGAAAGTGTATCTGATATGGCTCTTCGTTTCCAGGGAGCGCTGCATGGGGACATAACGAAGGAATCTAGCACCGGTCGATGCAGCTCGAGCGCATATCCCTCTCGTATCACTTCTAACACCCACTGATCGGATGTGATAGCGGCCCAGGCAGGGTAGAAATCCCGTAGTCTGCCCCCTACGGGGATCACCGTCACCGGAGCCGGCCTCGCTTCATTGTGACTTTTTGGGGACCTGCGCCTGGAAGAAGCCAATACCTCTACCTGCCCCCCGAAATCCGCGGAAACTCTGTCCGCGCCCCGGGTATCTGGAACGCTGGGACTGACCAAAGCGGGAGGCACGAAATCTCCGAAAGGACTGCTGAGACCCCGGAAGGTGAAGGTCGGCTTCCCCTGCTTGGGCTTATCCTCCGGAAGCCGACCCCCCTTAGAATCCCCGAGATCTTTTACCAACCTATCCAAGTCCTCTCCAAATAACTGCCTGCCCTTAAACGGCAGCTTACTAAGGGCGAGCTTTAGAAGAACCATCAGCCGCCCAATTGCGTAACCAAAGAGAACGACGCGCCGCTACCACCGACGCCATGCCGTTAAGCCAACCCCCTAATGAGGTCATAGTGGATATCCGCCAAATAAGCGGCACCAGACTCCAATCTGGACACCGCGGCCTCCTGTTCCGCCGACTGGGGCCCCTGCAACTGCTGAGACCAGCGGAGGCAGCCGCGCGCCACCCAGGCCCCGGCCACCGCCGCCTGCATTGACAGGGCAGAAACATCAAACGCCTGTCTCAACAAGCTCTCGACCTTTCCATCCTGCGCGTCCTTCAACGCCGCAGCATCTTCCACCGGGATAGTAGTCCGTTTAGTAACCGCGGAAACTGCCGCGTCCACCTTCGGCGAACGAAAAAGCTCTCTATCAGCCTCCGATAGAGGATACAACTTAGGCAACAGTCTAGCCCCGCGCAAGGCGGATTCTGGACTGTTCCACTCCTCCTGGATCATAGCCTTAAAAACCCTATGGAGCGGAAAGACTCTGTGGGAAGTGCGCACCGCCTGCATCAAGGGATCCTCCAACTGGTCCTCCGCAGCGGAATCTTCCAGTATGTTCAATACTTTGAGGGTTTCGGCAATCAGTGCCAGAAGTTCCTCTTTACGAAATACACGCACTATTCTACTACTCTGCTCGTCGTCAAACAACTCGCCGTCTTCTAAATCTTCCGCAGACTCTAGCCCGAGAGCCTCCCCCAGCCCCTCGTGGGACTCATCACCAGGAGGCGCAGAATCCACAACACTCGGGGGCCGGCTCTTCTTTTGTGGACCGGTGTCTCCCTCTACTGAAAGTGGGCGCTTCAGCCCACGGCGGGGCGGGACTGAACCTCCACCCGCCGGCTGCAAGAGAGCCAGAGCCTCCTGCATGAGAGAGAAAAAGGCCGGTGGAATTCCCAGGGATCCCTCCTGGATGCCCCCCGCCAACAGGCGCTCTGGCACCTCAGAAATCCCCAGACCAAGGACCGTCTCTGCCTGCCTTGATGTCCCTTCTGTAGAGACAAGAGGGAGATCCGCACTAGAGCCCTCCAGAGGATCCTCCATGACAGCACCCACAGCAGAACAAGTGGCACAGACTCTGGCTTCCAAATTACTACTTCTACGAATGCCACAAACCAGACACCGAGGACTAGGAGGCATGCCTATGCACACAGCCCTCTACCAGCACAGCAGAGACACCTTGCTGAAGCAAACAGAGCAGAAAAAAAAATCGCGATTTTAAAAGTGCTCAAAAACGCTCCAAATCACAGGATTAGATAGAGCTGGGGTCAATTAGCTGATATCTGACCAAAAAATTCAAAAACGAAGCTCCTATCCCTAAAAAAAAAAAACACGAAGAAAAAATGACTTTAAAAATCCAAGATGGCCGCCGGACCCGATCCCGCCAAAAAAAGGACTATAAAAAGTACCCAAAAGGTCTAAACAAACTCCCCAGAGCTGTTCCAGGCTACCCCAAAGCCTCTATCACTGCCTTTAGAAATAAAAAGCCCCAAAGTCTACTCACCCACACACAGGAGAGGAGGGGGGGGGGGGTCAAAACTCTGAGTGCTGTCCAGCGTGCCTGTCACAAGCTCTGAGTAGCAGTTATCAGAGCCAACATCAGAGTTAATAACCGCTCAGGGCAGCTCGGGGAACCCCTAAATCAGTTAGGGGACCCTCAGAGCCTACTGCTGTATTTAATTGCTGCAGTTAATTGCCTTCAACCTTCTCCTCACCCACCAAGGGGGTTCGGTAGAAAGGAGACTTGTGTCCTTTGCAGCTCCCCTGCTTGTTTGACCTATGGGGAGACTGACAGAGAGAAAGAGAGAAAAAAACAGATCAGATAAAGGCAGAAGGGACACAGCCAAAAAATTCCTCCACAGCAGCAGCCCAGCACCTAAACCTAGAAAATAATAAAACACTAAAGCTCTGCTTATTTGTTCCTAAGGAGCCCAGTTCTGGGCTCTGACTTCCAAGCTGCTTGGAGACTGAGATACTGATGTGTGGGCGGTCCTTGGGGCTGCATATAGCTGGATGATCAAAGAGATGAAGATATTCAGTCTCCAAAGCTGCTGGTGGAGGTTCACAACTCTATGGTTCCGGGACTGGACTAGAGAGACGCTAAGGAACTTTAATTTAAAAAAATCTGTATTCATACCTTTCCATCCACAGCTTGTAAGTGTTATTGTGAAGAACTGATTCAGGAGTTACATGGACAACCAAGACAACAGGATTTTCTAATTTGCCTTCCTGGTACCTAGGAAAAAAACAATTAAAAATATTCTCAAAGTTTTTCTTAGGGCATTAGTACTTTCCATAGAGCTATTAAAATTGGGGTAGCAGTGAGATTAGTTTCTCACTGTAAAATGTTCAAATGGCAAGCATCTAATAGTCTGAACAAGTCTTTCCCCAGGCATCACTGATAGATTTGAGCAAAAGCATGGATGTCTAATGCCTTACAACCACTAGCATTCAATTAAATGTGTCCACTTCCTGTGAAGGGGGTGGTCTGTATATCACACCAATGTAAACAGATGTTCCATTTCCTTTTTTTCAGTTTTAACCTACAGTGCATCCTCCTTACCCCAAAGGACCTACCATCCTAATGCTTTAATTTTTTTAAAACATACAGCATCACTCCTCCTCCCTTACTTCCTACCCTGTCTTTCCTGACTAGGATTATAGCCTGGTATAACCAGTGAATCATGTCTGTGAAAGCAACTAAACCCAAGGCAGCCTCTTGCACTACAGCTTCTAGATCCAGAATCTTATTTACCATGAGGGAAGGGTTAGGACAGCCGTTTTAGCTGGTAATTCGATCATTGGTAGGGAGGTTCTGGAGGCTAAATTTAGGCTTTTAGGTAGGAAGTTGAAAGATAGAACTTCCAGGGTAGCGTTCTCCGAAATGCTTCCCGTTCCACGCAGAGGACCCAAAAGGCAGGCAGAGCACCTGAGTCTCTATGCGTGGATGAGAAAATGGTGCAAAGATGAGGGTTTTGTATTTGTTGGGAACTGGGGAACATTCTGGGGAAAGGAGGGGCTCTTCCGAAGGTATGGGCTCCACCTTAACCGGGATGGAAGCAGGCTGCTGACATTAACCTTTAAAAAGGAGATAGAGCAGTTTTAAACTAGATACGAGGGCCGTTTTTTTTTCAACCTCCGATCGCTCCGTGCAGACGCTACGCGGGCAGCAGAAAGCGGGCATGCGCTGTAGGCGACTGCGCAGCTCTTGCACTACACACTCCGCCATTGTTGACATTCAGGCGTCAGTCGGCGTTGTGCTACAGCCACGTAAACATGTCCACCATGATTGATGCTCCCTCCAAGTGTGAATTGCGAAGTGTGATTCGTTTTCTACAGGCTGAAGGCCATAGTGCTGCAGAAATCCATCGGAGAATGAGTCGTGTGTATGGGGAAAACTTCATGAGTGATGGTGTTGGGCCAAGGACGCAAATCTGTCATTTCAGATGACCTGGTGCAACGAGTTGACAGAATGGTTAAAGAAAACCGCAGATTCACCATTACTGCTTTGTCTACGGAATTTCCAGAGGTTTCAAGGTCTGTTTTGTACTCTATTGTTACTGAACGGTTAGGCTACAAAAAACGTTGTGCACGTTGGGTCCCAAAAATGTTGACGGACGGCCACAAAAGCGCTTTCAAACCAATGAGGACCTTCAAACCAACGTCAAGGACTACTTGAATTCATTGGCGGCAACTTTCTTTGCAGAGGGTATTGAAAAGCTTGTCCACAGATATGACAAATGTCTCAATCTCTTCGGTGATTATGTCGAAAAGTAACCGTAAGTGTACCAATCTTTTGGTAATAAAATTATTGTTTTATATGAACTTGTCTTTTATTTATAGCCTATCGGATGTTGAAAAAAAAACGGCCCTCGTAATAAGGGTTAGCTGACAGTCGCCCAACAGCGCATGGTTCGGAACAATGTATCCTTGAAGGATACTACCAAAATAATGAAGTTAGGGCACATCAGCAGAGAAGTTCCAATAAAGACAAAAAGTAGCCCAAACGCCCTTGAGTTCGAAGCAGACAGAGCTTAAAGATTCCAAATTACACCTGCCTACTGATAACCAGATTAATATGAATAAAATAGTCTCTAAAATGCTTGTATGCAAATGCTAGAAGTCTAAAAAATAAGATAGGATAGTTAGAATATATAGCACTAAATGAGAAGTTAGATATGATTGGTATCTCAGAGACATGGTGGAAGGAGGACAACCAGTGGGATACTGTGATACCTGGGTACAAACTATATTGTAATGATAGAGCTGAACAAATTGGTGGAGGGGTTGCACTCTATGTTAGAGAGGGCATTGAGACACAAGATTAAAGTTTTGCAGGAAACAAAATTCACTATAGAATCACTATGGATTGAAATTCCATGTAAAAATGGGAAGGCGATGGCAGTGGGGGTCTACTATCAACAGCCTGGCCAGAATGAACAAATGGATGATGAAATGCTCAAAGAAATCAGGGAAGCTAACAAAAGTTACATCACAGCAATAATAATGGGTGATTTCAATCACCCCGGTACTGACTGGGTCAGTGTCACGGCAGGACATGCTAGGGAGATAAAGTTTCTAGATGAAATAAATGACTGCTTCTTGGAGCAGCTGGTTCATGAACAGACCAAAGAGGAAGCCATTTTTGACCTAGTCCTTAGTGGAACACCAGATCTGGTGCAAGAGATAAGGGTGTTGGGGCCACTTGGCAATAGTGATCATAGCATGATCGCGTTCGATTTAATTAATGGAGGAGGGATGGTAAGGAAATCCACAGTACTACCTTTTAACTTTCGAAAGGGAGACTATAATAAAATGAGGAAAATATTTAAGAAAAAGCTAAAAGGAGCAGTTGCAAAGGTTAAAGACTTACATCAAGCTTGGGTGTTTAAAATTACTATCTTGGAAGCCCAGACCAGCTATATTCTACGTTTTAAAAAAAGTGGAAGGAAGTCCAAAAAAACTGCCATCATGGTTTAAATGTGAGGTCAGAGAGGCTGTTGCCAAAAAAGCATCTTTCAGGAAATGGAAAAAAGAGCCAAATGACGAAAACTGGAAACAGCAGAAGCATAGCAAGTTAAATGCAAGACATTGATAAGGCAGGCAAAGCGAGAATTTGAGAAGAAACTTGCCGTGGAAGCAAAAACGCGCAATAAAGACTTTTTCAAGAACATTCGTAGCAAAAAACCTGTGACAGAATTGGTTGGACCATTAGATGATAGAGGGTTAAAAGGGGCAGTAAGAGGGGACAAGGCTATAGCAGAGAGAATGAATGAATTCTTTGCTTCGGTCTTTACTGAGGAAGATGTAGGGATGTTACCATGACTGAAGTGGTATTTAAAGGCGATACTACGGAAGAATTGAAAGAAATATCGATACACCGGGAAAGCGTAGTTACTCATCTGTAACAGGTGATCTCCGGGAACAGCAGGAATTTAGTCTTCACATATGGGTATCGTCGGTACAGACGGAGCCCGTGCAGGAACGCGCCCAGGAACGCTTTTGGGAGCATCCTTCCCGCCTTTCCCACTGTCCCTATTCAGTTGAGTTTATAGCTGAGACAAAGGAGAGAGGGAGAGAGAGAGAGAGAGAGAGAGAGAGAGATAGATAGAGAGAACTCCTAGGGGAGGTGGGTGGGTGGGTTGTGAGTAACTACGCTATCTCCAGGAACAAGCAGGAATATTGTCTTCACATATGGGGACTCCCTAGCTGAAGACGCTAGGGAGATGGCCCCAGGAAGCTACAACCCATTGTGAGTTGGGCCATGCTTCCTCCCATGGATCTCTAGCATTCCACCAGTGATGGTGGGTAGGAGTTGAATTAAGTCTGAAAGAGATGTTGAAGAACATCCTGGCCAAACAAGGCATTCCGGTGGGAGTCCTTGTCTAAGCAGTAGTGGGCTGTAAAGGTATGTACTGAAGCCCAGGTGGCTGCTTGAAAAAAGTCGTAGATAGATACAGTGAAGGTTAGCCATAGAGGCTGCCATGGCTCTCACATTGTGAGCTGTGACATGGCCTTCAAGAAGAAGAGCATTACTCTCATAGGCAAAGGATATGCATTGTGCAATTCAGTTAGACAGAGTTCTTTTGGAAACTGGAAGTCCCAAATGACTAGAATCAAAAGCAACGAAGAGTTGAAAAGACTTTCTATGTTGCTGTGTTCTTTGTAGGTAAAAAGCTAAAGTTCTTTTACAGTCCAAGGTATGAAGGTTTCTTTCTGCATTGTAGGCATGAGGCCTCGGAAAGAATACAGGAAGGTAAACCGCTTGGTTTAAATTCAAATCCCATGCCACCGGTGGTGGTCTAATGGGAGGTTTTGTTAACAGAAGACCTCTCAAATATTGTTATATTTAATATATATATATATATAATATAACAATATAATATATATAATATATATTGTTATATTTAATATATATATAAAACCAGTCTGCGACATATTCAAAAAATTCGGAGTACTATATCATCTATACGCTGATGATATCATGTTATACATTCCATTCTCCATCCCTGATGTACCGATAAAACTTCTAACAGACTGCCTTAGTGATGTCACATCCTGGCTAAAAGAACAAAACCTCCATATAAACCACTCTAAAACAGAAGTATTAATTGTAACAAAAAATCAATCATACGTTCCGCCAACACACATAACAATACAAAACCATGAAATCACAATAAAAAATGAAATAAGATACTTAGGTGTCATACTAGATACACACCTTACGATGAATACCCACATAAGAAACACGATAAAGAAAGTCTACTTCAAACTTAAAATACTCAAACAATTACGTCCACTGGTATATTTTCAAGATTTCATTAATATAATACAGGCAACCATAACCCCGCATTTTGACTTTTCCAATCTAATTCTCTTAGGCATAACGAAACAAAACATCAAAAGAATACAACTAGCACAGAACGCAGCAGCCAGAATTGTAATGAATGTAAATTCACTCCAACATATTACCCCAATATTAGCATCCCTGCATTGGCTGCCAATACAAAGCAGGATAATATATAAGACTGTAATAACCACATTTAAAACCCAAAATGGCATGGCGCCAATCCCATTAAGCAAACTTATATGTAAGGAAACACAAAAAGTCTCCCACAGAAAAGGACACTCAAATAAATTAAAGACACCAAATGACTTTATAAAAGCAAACAAACAAACTAATAACAGAGCATTCTCACATGCGGCCCCCATCATTTGGAACTCCATCCCGGAGGACCTACGCTCATCAACAGAAATTATAGAACTCCGTAAAAAACTGAAAACCTATCTCTTCACCTTGCATTACAATACTATAGCTAATCCACTGATCATCCCAGAAAAAGGCTAAAACACGCGCAAACGAATAAAGCTAAACCTCATAACTCAACAGATACTACATTTACTTGTAAATATCAACGACTCAATCCAATAGAGCTTACAACTCTGAAATTGTAAATAGTTATTAACCTTTGTTCTTGTTCCATAAGGTATCTATAATGTATTTGTTCTTGTTCCATAATGTATCCAACCATTATATTGCTCTGTTATGTATTTAAGCATTACACTGTTTATTGTCAAAAAATTGTTCCATGTAAAAACAAGCTCTTGCTTTGTTGACTGTTGTTCAATTGTGAACCGCACCTGAACTCCGGAAGATGCGGGATATAAATGATTGTTAAATAAATAAATAAATAAGTGGATGAGAGGAAATAGGTTGTCCATTTAGAGGCTTGTAGGAAGCTGCAATAGCACTAAGATGGACTCTTACTGAATTGGTCTTAAGACCAGAATTTGATAAATGAAGGAGGTACTCCAGTACCAATTCCAGAGGTACGCAAGGGGGTTAAGTCCCTTTTGAGAACACCATATGGTAAATCGTTTCCCACTTAAAGGCATATGATCGTCTTGTGGAAAGTTTTCTAGAAGCCTGTAAGATATCTTTTACCTGTTGAAAAAGTTTGAGGCTTTCAGCAACTAGGCCCTGAGATGCAGGGACTGGGGATTCAGGTGCCATAGCATCCCATTCTCTTGGGAGAGATGATCTGGAGCACACCCCAACTCCTGAGGTGCAGCTTGAGAGAGATGTAGAAGCAGAGGATACCACATTTGCCGTGGCCAACGTGGAGATATGAGAATCATACGACCTCTGTCTCTCTGAAGCTTGAATAGTATTTTGGGTATGAGGGGAATGGGTGGGAAGGCACATAGGAAGTCTTGACCCCAGTGAAGAAGGAAGACGCCCCTGGTCTGACAATCTCGAGCTGGAATTCTGGAACAGAACCTGAGAAGTTTGGCATTCAGTGGACTTGCAAAAAGGTCTATGTCTGGGGTACCCCAGATTTGAAATATTTGGGCAATCTAGTCTGAGTGGAGAGACCATTCGTGTGGCAGCAGTACTCAGCTGAGTTTGTCTGCCCAAAGGTTTTGAATGCCTGGAAGATATACCACAAGGAGGTGAATTTGATGCTCTCTGGCGAGGGCCCATAGTCATAAAGCTTCGTTGCATAACAGAGCCAGTTCCGCCCTGCTTGTTCAAGTAGAACATGGCTACTTGATTGTCCGTCTGGACTAGGACTGTCTTGTAGCTGAGCTGGGCTTGGAATACTCGAAGAGCAAGGAAGATTGCTCTGAGTTCCAGGAGGTTTATGTGAAGACAAGCCTCCTGTGAAGTCCAGGTACCCTGGGTAGCGAGATCGTACAGGTGGGGCCCCCATTCCACCTGTGATGCATCTGTTGTTAGAGTGGCCTGGAATAGGAGTTGCTGTAAAGGATACCCCACCAGAAGATTCTCCAGTGATTGCCACCATTGGAGGGATGAAAGAAGAAGACGTGAGTTTGTTATTTTGTCCAACAGGCGACCTGTGGCCTGTGTCCACTGAGTGGACAGGGCTGTGGAAGGAAAGCCCTTGATTGTCTGGTACCTAGACGAGCTCCTATGAATTCTAGGGACTGAGTACGAGTAAGATAGAATTTTGGGAGGTTTGTGACCAATCCCAAATATTGAAGGATTCACATTGTGCGAGACAGAGCAGAGCTGGCTTCTGGAGCCATGGGAGCTCGAATGAGCCAGTCGTCTAAGTAAGGGAAGACAAATATCACTAGAGTTTGCAGGAATGCAGCTACTACCGCCATGCATTTCATGAATGCTCTTGATGCCGAAGCCAAATCAAAGGGAAGAACTTTGTATTAGAAGTGTTTTCCCTGGAAAAGGAGCCGCAGGAATTTCCTGTGATCTGGATGGATGAGAATATCAGAATATGCATCCCTTAGATCTAGAGAACAAAGCCAATCCTGACTTTGAAGGTATGGCAGAAGAGTTCCTAGAGAGATCATTTTGAATTTCTCTCGGAACAGATATTTGTTCAGTTCTCTGAGGTCTAAAATTGGTCTGTGTCCTCCTGTTTACTTTGGGATAAGAAAATAGGGGGAGTAGAACCCTGTACCCTGTTGTAGAATGGGTACTACTTCTATTGCTCCTTGAGCAAGGAGTGTTGTGACCTCCTGAACTAAGATATTGACGACAGGGGTCTGAGAACTGAACTGTCTTACGATTGTAGAAGGGGGCATGCTGTGAAAATGAAGCTTGTACCCCTCTCGTACAATGAACAGTCCAATTTTCTGCTGTTATTTGGTGCCATCTGTTGGCAAAATGAAACAATCTGCCAGGGATGGCTAAGGATTCTGGACCGTTCAGGGGCAGGAAGGCTAAGTTCTCTAGGTAGGAGTCAAAGTCCCTGAGGAGGCTGAGTCTGTGGAGCTGGCTGAGCTTTTGGCCCTTTTGGCTTCTTTTGTTGTCTAGTTTGTTGCTGTTGTCCTTTTTGGGCAGCCTGAACTGGACTGTGCCCCTGCTGGGCATAAGGAGGATAGAACTTACTTTTCTTTGGTGAAAAAAATTTTGACAATCTATCCAGGGTGATATTGTCAGCATTTATTTCATTAGCCTTTTCCTGCCAAAGAGATTTTCTTCTGTGCAAGGGATATTTCCCAATTTATCTTGTACCCAAAGTTCCAAGTCGGATGCCTGAAGCCAGGCAATCCGACATGCACCAATGGCAATAGCAGAGGTTCTGCTGATGCATTCAAAGCAGTCAAAGGATGCATGGTTTACAAACTTGGAAACATCCTGAGCATGTCTGACAAGAGTAAGAAAGTCTTGTCGTTTATTATCAGGAAGAAGTAGCCTCATAAGCTCCAAGTCTCCTGTGACCTCTGAGGAACATTCCCATATATAGGATATAGGAGCTGATCCTGGCTGAGAGCATGGAAGCATTGATGCCCAAAGGCATCGAGAGTCCTGCATTCACGGCCTGAAGGACTGGAAGCATACCTCTTTGCATTTTTTATCCTACGCAGAGCCGATTCCACTACCATTGAATGGTGTGGTAACTGAATTTTTTGGAAGCCAGGACAAGGTGAACTCAATACATTGTATCGCGCCTCCGAGAGTGAGGAGATGTGGTTAAAGGTGTTTCCCACATCCTCAGCATAAGATCATGTAGGATCTAATGAATAGGCAGATTAGCTGCTTCCTTGGGAGCCTTAGGGTATTGAAGGATTTCTAATTCTTGTGCCCTAGGTTCCTTTTCAGGAGTTACTGTGATTGCAAGGCCTCGAGCCACATCACAAATAAAATCCAGAAAAGACATGTCCTCTGGAGGAGACATCCTGTGTTGAGGAGACGAAGATGGTTCCTCCGGAAGAAGTACTCTGGTATCGGCAGAGTCATCAGAATCGGAAGATTCGAAATATCTCCGATCCCGATGTTTGTGCCGAGCACAGTACGGGTATCGATCGAAGTCGGTATCGAGGTTTCCCGGTACCGATCTGTCGATGCCAGAGATAGACTCAAGACTTGGCATGGGGGGTATACCCACCGAGGCCGGTGCCGTCGGTACCAGTGCCTGTTGAACTGTCTGTAGTGGTCTCAACGGTACCGAAGCCGTGAGAAGAGCTGCCAGACTGCGTTCGATAGCGAGAAACCTCTGATCTATCGACGCTGCCGATGCTTGGGTGTCGGTACCGGTAGAAGCGGCTGGAACCCCAGAGCATGGCACCAGTAGTTCTGCTGAGGTGGATGCCTCGAGAACATCCTGGAACCCCGTTAATGCTTTGGAAGCTGAAGCCTCCCACCGGGGCTGTTTCGTCAGTGACGTTTCCTCAAGGGCAAAGCACAGTTACTTACCTGTAACAGGTGATCTCTGGGAACAGCAGGAATAAGTCTTCACATATGGGTACGTCGGTACCGACGGAGTCTGCGCAAGAACGCTTCCCAGCGTCCAAAGAGCTTTTGGAAGCATCCCACCACGCCTGCGTGCTGCCTTCCCACCTTTCCCAACTGCCTCTCCTCAGTTAAGTTTTAAAACTGAGACAAAGAGAGAGAGAGAGGAAAGGAAAGAGAGAGAGAGAGGAAAGGAAAGAGAGAGAGAGGAAAGGAAAGAGAGAGAGAGGAAAGGAAAGATAGATAGAGATACAACTCCTGGGGAGGTGGGTGGGTTGTGAAGACTTATTCCTGCTGTTCCCAGAGATCACCTGTTACAGGTAAGTAACTGTGCTATCTCCAGGAACAAGCAGGAATGAGTCTTCACATATGGGGACTCCCAAGCTGAGATGCCTGGAGTCCCAGCATGTCATAGGCTGGAACATGCTATCTCCCAGAACACCAGGCATCCTGAGGATGGAGGGTAGGAGTTGAAGAAAGAAGGATGCTGTGGAACAGCTAACCTAGCATAGGACTGCAGGGATGGAGTCCATGTGTGGATGATGATGGTCATCAATAATATTGCAAAGGATATTGCAATATGGACCTCCCTTGACAGGATTTCACAGAAGTATGGAGGTTCATGGATCTACTGGGAAACCTAGTAGAGGAACCGTGAAGAGGACCTCACTGTAAGTGGAGGTAATAATCCTGTAGGAAAACCAGTGGAGGACAGAATCTTGAAAGATAACAGGTAACCCCAGTAGGGAAACTGGGGTAGTCCAAAAACAGTGGGCCTTCAGCGGAAGGCTTTATGAGAAAAACCCTAGCTCTTTTGGAGGCAGAGTGAGTCACTCTTAGGAGCAAAAAGAGAAGGCTAACCGATTTGGACAAACAGGCACAGTCCTTGTGGGGAGAAAGGGTGTGGGAGCTCCTTGTATCCCTAAAAGCGAGGACAAATGCCTGAGGCGTTGAAGCCTGTGATTAACTGAAGATCCACAATGTCTCTCCTAACTGGGGTAAGCTAGGAGAGATATTGGGCACGGAAAGCTTCAGAGGTACCTAAACCGTTAGGTTATGGTATAAACATTGTTGACTACCACAGGAGTGGTTGTGTGTGTAGAACCCCAAACCTGCTAGATAGCATAGGTATGGATAAAGCCCCTCTGTCAGAATCATATAGCTATATGAGGATAGACAGTGAGATAGATAAGTATGTGGATACATATCTATCTATAATAAAATATCTCAACAGATACATATATATATATAGATAAATAGATAGACAGACAGACATAAGAATATATCTATAGTGAGATATGGCAGGGCATAAAATACACACAAAAAATAAATATGGATATGTAGGCCTACATATGGGTGTCTGCAATTAAACAGACAGAGATATGCCTACAGCACAGTGATCACATAGGATATGTGGAGAGGAAAGATTCATCTAATAACAAGGAGGTGGAACCTACTTGAGAAGACATATAGACAATCTATTCCTCCTGGTCATGATCTGCAAGAATGCTAGTTAGTGAAAAATAAACAGGACTGTTACGTGAAAAACAAAGGACAATGTCAATGTGCAGCCAGCAAGTCCCGAGTCTTCCAGGACTCTAGCATGGTAAGTAGACAGAAGACGCCTAGAGATGAGATACCATGTTGACCTGCTTAAGGGCAAAGATATCATGCATTCTTACCATGAGGACGAGCATATCCCCGACTGGGAATACTATGGACCAAAGCAGGGAACTGGCAACTCCTTGAGCTTTCACGTAAGAGAAGGCCTATGTCCTTTATATCAAAAAAGGAGATAGTAAAAGAAGGGAGAACCTTCTAGTCATGGGAGACATGACTGAAAGCCTTTTTCTAACCAGCTAGAATAGGTGTTGGAGAAAACCCCCCCATGCTCTCTAGCAAGGGTCCATAGTGGAAAGCTTCTTTGTAGATTGCAGAGAGCATGATGCAGGAGAATGAGGAGATAGAACTGGCTGTGGAAAGAGATCCATGTGTAGGGGTTAGAATGAAGCGGTGGATTGCCTCCATTGAGAAGAAGCCACTGTAGATGCTAACCCCAAGAGTCACAAGCATCTGATGATGATTGATCAGAAACCCTGCAGATGCTGGGTTTGCTGAGCCTGGTGAGAGGTTGCATTCTTCAGACCAGGACGATGCCTCCCCTGTTGGGGAACATTTGTATGATGGGCAAGTGATGAATAAAACCTTCTCCTGTGGGAAGAAAGTTTGGTAGGAGATTTCCTACCTAGTGGGACAGAAGAAGGTGTAGAACAAACCTTAGGAACAGGTAAATCAGTGGATAACTGAGTAACCTGACGTAAAGACTCCTTGTTGAAAAGATTATCTCCAGTGCAAGGAGTATGTCCCAGACGTTGTTGTGCCCATTTGTCCAAGTCTGAAGATTGGAGCCAGGCTCTACGTCGTACCCCTATAGCAATAGCAGAAGTTCTGCTAACAGACTCAAAAGAGTCTAGGGAAGCATGAGAAAGAAACCAAGAAATATTCTGGATATGCTTAAGCAGTGAAGAATAGTCTTTACTCCTAGAATCTGGAAGGAAAGGAGTCAAAAGATGTAACTGCTTTGTGACCTCCTCAAGAGAGAGACTCATAAAAAATATATGAGAGAATTCTTGCAGAAAGCATAGATGTCTGGAAGGTTTGACATCCAAAGGCATCTAGTGTCTTAGACTCACGACCTGGCGGATAAGAAGAGTGCTTTTTCTTACTCTTTACCCGCCTCAATGCTGATTCCACTACTATGGAATGATGAGGAAGTTGAGTCTTTTGAAACCCTGGAGAGGGGGGCACCTGATATAAAAGATCAGTTGCCTTGGGAGGTGGGGGTACCCTTAAAGGTGTTTCCCACATTCCTAGAAGGAGATCCTGCAAGGAATGATGCAAAGGAAGCATTATGTTGTCCTTTGCTTTGGCAGAAACAGAGCCTTGTGCAGGATCATGTCCTGGAATAGGAATGGCAAGAGATCTTGCTATATCCAGGAGGAAACTCTGAAAAGAGGGATCCCAAACAGGAATTTCCCCTGGACAGGGTAGATCTAAAGAACTAGCCTGAGCATCCACACAGTTATCCAAATATATAGGAATAGAAGATCCTGCAGAGTGCAGTGTGGAATGCTTAAAAGATGGTTGCTGGCACTGGCTGTCAGGAACAGCCCCCATCCTTACCACATTGTCCATGCCAGGTATCGACTCCAAGCTTGGTATAGAATGGAGTGATCCTGTTGAAAAAAGCATGGCCGGAATTGGCGACGATGCTACTGTGGGTACCGGTACCGATGCTGATACCGGTACCAATGTCGGAGTCGAACCCGACAAAGACATTGGAGCAGTCATCGGGGACAGTTCAATCGGTACCGAGGTAACTGAAAACCTCCGGCCGCTATCCTCGGTACCGAAGCAGCGGTATCGATCGGTGTCGGTACCAAAATCTATTGATACCCAGTCTTCTAGACTAGAGATCGATTCCAAACTCGGCATCTAGGGCAAAGAGCCTGATAAGCGAAGCATGGAAGGCACCGACCGTGAAGGTATTGAGGACATTGGTACCAACTTCGGTACCGTGTCTGATACCAGTGAAGGAAGGTCAACCAGTGGCAACTCAATCGGCGTCGGGGGAACCGAGAGTTGTGGATCCGAATCATCGGAACCGAGCCTTCGGTACCGTCGAGAGCCGGTACCAAGGTGAGTCAGTACCCAGTCCTCCAGACTGGAGATCGATTCCAGACTCGGCATCGAAGGAAGCGAGGCTATCGATGCACATCTGGAGGGTACCGACGTCGGTTGGAGTATTGGTGTTGGTACCGATAATGGAAAGTGAATCTGGAGGGTATCCACCGGTCCCGAGGACGCCAGATGACGATCCCTGGTGAGGAGTGTTTCATCCAACACCAGTGCCGATGCTGGGGTATCGGTACCGCTCGAAGCGGATGCCACCACCGTACACGGCTTAGTTCTGTGGGGGGTGAACCCCAGGAACAACCTGAAATCCCTTATAGGCTTTGGATAACAAAGACTCCCGCCGGGGTTTTGAAGCCAGTGGGCCCTCGAGGGCAAGGCTGGAGCCGTCTACATGCTGCGCATGAGACCTACCACTCGAGGACTGGCTAGTCTTAACAGACTGTTTGTGGGTTACCTGATCCTATGTGGACGAAGAAGGGGACGGTGCCCCGAAGTTGGAGGGCAACCGTGTATCGAGGGAGCCTCGATGTTGAAAACCTCTTCTTACCAAAGTGTTGTCAGGACCCAAGCAGGTTAGACACCGACTTCGAGGGTCTAAAAATAAAGTTGTACCGCCACAGTCTGAACATTTCTTGGAGAAAGTGTCTGGCGGTTCCATGAAGGAAAAAGAAGAGGCCTAAAAGGCCTAAGAGACCGTGGGACACTATGAAGAAAAAATATCCCGTGGAAAAGGAAAATTTTTCAGGAAAAGAAAAGAAAACACCGGCGGTACCAGTGGCGTCGGGAAGACAGCCGCGACCACAAGAAAACTAAAAAATAAAAACAAGAATTTTCTGCGGTGACAGGATGACGTCCTGCCAGCTCCGCAGAAAAACAAAAACTAAGGAGAGGCAGTTAGGAAAGGCGGGAAGGCAGCACGCAGGCATGGTGGGATGCTTCCAAAAGCTCTTTGATTGGACGCTGGGAAGCGTTCCCACGCAGACTCCGTCGGTACCGAAGTACCCATATGTGAAGACTCATTCCTGCTTGTTCCTGGAGATTGCCAATGGCCTCTCGATGCCTAGAAGGAGATCTACCCTTTGAAGACCGGCTAGACTTATGTTTAGTTACCAGAGATCCATGGGAGGAAGATGAGGCTTTGGAAGACATTGATGCAACGGACAACGCATCTGAGGCAAAAAGGGTACCGGGTTTTGCAGCTCTATTCTGCAGGCCCTTTTTAGTCATCTTCCTACAGGAGAGGCACTCCGATGGAGAATGGTCAGGGCCTAAACATTTAAGACACCAGTCATGGGTGTCAGTGATGGATATGGTACCGCCACACTTAGAACATTTTTTTAAAACCAGTAGCTGGTTTTTCCATTTTTAAGGAAAATGGGACTAGTGCCCAAAATGGCGCTAAGCATCAAGGAAAAATGTTTCTGAAGAAAAATACCTCAGAAACTATATTTTTTTTAGAGAAAAGAAGAACGAACCACCGGCGGTACCGGTAGGCATCGAATGAAGGCAGACGCGACCACAAAAAATAAAGAATAAATAAGGAATTTTCTGCGGTGACAGGGTATGCGACCTGTCGGCTATGCGGAAAACGAAGAACTGAAGAGGGACAGTGGGAAAGGCGGGAAGGCAGCACGCAGGTACTGTGGGATGCTCCCAAAAGTGTTCCTATTGGACGCTGGGGAGCATTCCCGCGCAGGCTCCATCGGTACAGACGATACCCATATGTGAAAACTACATTCCTGATAGTTGTAATACATCATCTCCAGGAACAATTTGATAAACTGAAGAGTAGCAAAACACCTGGACCGGATGGTATACATCCAAAGGTGTTGAAAGAACTGAAATATGAGATTGCAGACCTGCTATTAGTAATCTGTGAACTATCATTAAAATCATCTGTAATACCTGAAGATTGAAGGATGGCCAATGTAACACCAATTTTTAGAACGGATTCCAGGGGTGATCTGGTAAACTACAGACCGGTGAGCCTGACGGCAGTACCGGGAAAAAAAAGCATAGTTACTCATCTGTAAAGCACAGTTACTTACCTGTAACAGGTGATCTCTGGGAACAGCAGGATTAAGTCTTCATATATGGCTATCGTCGGTACTGACGGAGCCTGCGTGGGAACGCTCCCCAGCGTCCAAAAGGAAAGCTTTTGGGAGCATCCCACAGCGCCTGTGCGCTGCCTTCCCACCTTTCCCAACCGCCTCTCTCCAGTTCGAATTTTAAGCTGAGACAGAGAGAGAGAGAAAGGAAAGATAGAGAGATACAACTCCTAGGGGAGGTGGGTGGGTTGTGAAGACTTATTCCTGCTGTTCCCAGAGATCACCTGTTACAGGTAAGTAACTGTGCTATCTCCAGGAACAAGCAGGAATGAGTCTTCACATATGGGGACTCCCCAGCTAGAGATGCCAGGGAGATCCCAAAGGCTGTGAGTCCCTGATAAGGGCTCCACCTCACCCCCATGGATCTCGGGCATCCAACCAGGGATGGGGGGTAGGAGTTGATTAGGTATGGAACAGGTGTTTGAGAACAGCCTGACCAAACAAGGCATCCCGGCGGGAGTCCTTGTCCAAGCAGTAATGGGCTGTAAAGGTATGAACTGAGGCCCAGGTGGCACCTCAACAGATTTGGTCGATGGATACAGAGTTTAGATGAGCCATAGAGGCTGCCATGGCCCTCATATTGTGAGCTGTGACATGGCCCTCCAGAGAAAGGTTCTTACTCTGGTAGGCGAAGGAAATACACTGAGCAATCCAATTGGACAGAGTTCTCTTAGAGACTGGAAGTCCTAAATGAGAGGGATCAAAAGCAACAAATAGTTGAGTGGACTTTCTATGTTGCTCTGTCCTTTGTAAGTAAAAAGCAAGTGCTCTCTTACAATCCAGGGTATGAAGATTCCTCTCTGCAGTTGATGCATGAGGTCCTAGAAAAAAGACAGGTAAATACACCTCCTGGTTCAGATGAAAAGGTGAGACCACTTTAGGCATAAAGTGTGGATTAGTCCTGAGGACTACCTTGTCATGATGGAACCTTGTATAAGGAGGATTAGCCACCAAGGCTTGCAGCTCACTGATACGGCGAGCTGAGGTGACTGCAATGAGAAAAAGAACCTTCAAGGAAAGCAGCTCACTGATACGGCGAGCTGAGGTGACTGCAATGAGAAAAATAACCTTCCAGGAAAGGAATTTCAAGGAGGTAGTGGCTAAGGGTTCAATGGGTGGCTTTATAAGCTGGCCAAGAACCAAATTCAAATCCCATGCCACTGGAAGTGGTCTGATGGGAGGTTTAGTTAAAAGAAGGCCGCTCATGAATCTTACAATAAGAGGATGAGAGGAAATAGGCTGTCCATTGAGAGGCTTAAGGGATGCTGCAATAGCACTCAAATGGACTCTTACTGAATTCGTTTTAAGGCCTGCATGGGATAAATGCAGCAAATACTCTAGTAAAGAATTCAGAGGTATTGCAAGAGGGTTAAGACCCTTCTCTGCACACCAAATGGTAAATCTTTTCCATTTAAAAGCATAGGAACGTCTAGTAGAAGGCTTTCTGGAAGCATGAAGGATATCCTTCACTTGCTGAGAAAGATGCAAATCTTGAAGGTCTAGGCCTTCAGCAACCAGGCTCTGAGGTGAAGAGACTGGGGATTTGGGTGCCACAACGTTCCCTCCTCCTGGGACAGGAAGTCTGGAGCAGACCCCAAGTCCAGGGAGGGAGCTTGAGAGAGATGCAGAAGTAGAGGGTACCACACTTGGCGTGACCAATGTGGTGCTATGAGGATCATAGACCCCTTGTCTCTCTGAAGTTTGAAGAGTGTCTTGGGAATTAGGGGAATGGGTGGAAAGGCACAGGGGAATGGGTGGAAAGGCATAGAGGAAGTCTTGCCCCCAATGAAGGAGGAAGGCATCCCTGGCCTGAACTCCCTGACACGGAATCCTGGAACAGAACCGGGGAAGTTTGGCATTCCACGGACTTGCAAAGAGGTCTATGTCCGGGGTCCCCCAAATTCGGAAGATCCTGGCTATCTGGTCCCCATGGAGGGACCATTCGTGTGGAAGCAGAACTCGACTGAGTCTGTCTGCCCAAGAGTTTTGAACCCCTGGAAGATACACTGCCATGAGATGAATTTGATGCTCTCTGGCGAAGGCCCACAATCTCAGCGCTTCGTTGCAAAGCGACAGAGCCAGTCCCGCCCTGCTTGTTCACGTAGAACATGGCTACTTGGTTGTCCGTGTGGATGAGGACTGTCTTGTAGCTGAGCAGGGTGTGGAAGACTCAGAGCTAGAAAAACTGCTCTGAGCTCTAAGAGGTTGATATGTAGAGACGTCTCCTGTGAAGTCCAGATGCCTTGAGTGGAGAGATCTTGAAGATGAGCTCCCCAACCTCTTGGAGGGGCATCTGTTGTAAGGGTTGCTTGGGGTAACACCTGTTGAGAATAGAAAAGGATCCCCCCGCTCCCCCCCCCCCAATAACAAATGCTCTCAATTCCTGTCATTGAGAACCGGAAAATCCCCCATCTAACGGGTGCAAACCCCTAGTTATAAACTTCCCTCAGTAACTGTATCAAAAACTTACACACACTGAATACAAAAGAACGTACAAGCAGTAACTTTTGCAACTTTTGCAGGGGCCCTACACATGGCAGTCCAATGGGCTGTGGTAGGCCGGGCAGGCAGAGACATCCAGCTCTATCCCGTCTCCAGGCCACGACCCACCCCCTATATTGGGGCTCCGGCTAGACCAAGCCACCAACCCCCAGAGTCTCACCGTACAGCAACAAGTCCATTGTTAATGTGGCTAAGGTCACCCGCGTTGATCACAAAACGCCATAGCCTCCTCCGGCGACGCAAATAGGCGCTGGCGGCCCTCACAGTCCACTCGCAAACGCGCCGGGTAGGCCAGCGTGAATCGCAGACCTTTTTCCACCAGACGGCTGCACACGTCCTTATAAGCCTTCCGACGCTGCGAAACACCGGCGGAATAGTCCTGGAAAATGAGGACTCTGCAGTTATTCTCCCCAGTTCGCCTCTGCTGGCGCGCTGCTCGCAGAACTCCTTCCTTTTGGGCTGCATTTAGGAAACGGGCAATGACCTCCCGGGGTCGATAGTCTCCAGCCCGGAGGGGTCCCAGCCGGTGTGCTCTCTCCAAAACAATTGCACCCAGTCCTTCCCCCAGCGGTAAGTTGTCTGGTAGCCACTGCTCTAAGTAGCTTCGCAGGTCTTTCTCCAACACTGATTCTGCAATACCAATGAAGCGCAAATTATTTCTCCGGCTCCGGTTTTCGAGGTCTTCGAGCTTGTCCGTTTGTTTTGACAAGGCCTCCTCCAACTTCTGAATCCGGGCCTCGGCCCGAGATTGCACATCCTCCAGGGAACTAATTCTCTGCTCTGCTCTCTCCACACGGCCGTTAAACTCGGTAACCGCTTGCGCCACCGCAGCCATCTGTGTGGCCAGGCCCCCCAGGCGGTCCTCCAGGGCAAGAACCACGGCCTTGGACACGTCCTCCACCATTGTGCCCGAGGCAGCATGATCACCTTCTGCCATCTTAACTTCTGTTCCTCGGGGCTTTTCGCGCTTGGAGGATTTCGCCGCCATAGACTTCCCGGGCAAGCCTGCACAAGCCGCGACTCTCCCTGCCGGCAGTAAAAAGGCTCCCACACGAAACCAGATAGAATCAGGCTGAACCAGCAAATTATGAAGGCAGGGGGGAGGATGGGCTCCGGAGCCAAGAAAGACACATCTTCCCTAGCCCACCATGTCACCGGAAGTCTCTAACACCTGTTGAAAGGGGGACCCTAGCAACAGATTTTGAGTGGACTTCCACCACTGGAGAGAGCAAAAGAGGAGACTGGAGGTTGCTATTTTGTCTGACAGGCACCCTGATGCCTGGGTCCATTGGGTGGACAGAGTCCATTGAGCTGCCCTCATGTGAAGGCGAGCGTAACAGTTGTAACATCTCTCGAGCAGTTAAATGGGATTTTAACTGAATTTGTGAGGCTAACTGCACCAAGCGTAGGCAACGGGCCTGGGGAAGATAGGCCCTTGCAGCTGTGGTATCCAGCAAGGCCCCTATGAACTCTAGAGACTGAGTAGGGGTGAGATGGGATTTTGGAATGTTTATTACAAGTCCCAGATACTGAAGGATACGCCTTGTGCAGGTTAGAGAAGTCTGTGCCTCTGACTGGGATGGAGCTTGGATATGCCAGTCGTCCAGATTTGGGAATACGAATATCCCTAGAGTGCGTAGAAATGCAGCTACTACTGCCATGCATTTTGTGAACACCCTTGGTGCAGAGGCCAGACCGAAAGGAAGCACTCTGTATTGGTAGTGCTTCCCTTGATAAAGGAACCGAAGGAACCTTCTGTGTGTTGGATGGATGAGGACATGGGTGTACGCATCCTTGAGGTCTAGAGAGCAAAGCCAATCCTGACTCTGAAGAGATGGAAGGAGAGTACCGAGAGAAATCATCTTGAATTTCTCCTTGCATAGAAACTTGTTCAATTCTCTGAGATCTAATATGGGTCTGTAGCACCCTGTTTTCTTTGGAATGAGAAAATAGGGGGAGTAGAACCCTGAGCCTTGTTGAAGAAGGGGTACTTCTTCTATTGCCCCTTGGGTAAGAAGGGTAGCAATCTCATGACCCAGAAGGTCGAGGAGAGATGTCTGAGAATTGAACTGTCTCACCATGGTGTGAGGAGGAAGATTTAAGAAATGAAGCTTGTACCCCTCCCTTATGATGGAGAGGGTCAATTGCTCTGCTGTGATTTGTTCCCACTTGGGAGCAAAGTGAGCTAACCTTCCTGGAATGGTGAGAGGCTCTGGATGTTCTAGAGCCAGAAAGGCTAAGCTCTCTAGTTGTAAGTCAAAGGCCCTGAGGAGGCTGAGGCTGTTGGGCCGTAGCAGTCCTAGCAGCCTTAGGCTTGGCCTGTTTCGGTTGTTGCTGTCTCTTTGTAGCAAAACGACCTGCAGAAGATGACTGCTGACCATAAGCAGAATAATATTTCCCTTTTTTGGGAAAAAATCCCTTTTTGAACAACCTTTTCTTAAAAGGAGCAGAAGTAGACTTTGAAAGTCTATCTAAAGCAGAATTTTCAGCATCCATCTGGGTGGCCTTTGCTTGCCAATCTTTGCCAAAAAGGTTTTCACCTGTACAAGGAAGGTTTCCTAGTCCATCCTGAACCCAGGGTTCCAAATCAGAAGCTTGTAACCAAGCAACTCTGCGTGCACCTATGGCAATAGCCGAGGCTCTGCTGGCACCTTCAAAAGAGTCAAAGGCTGCACGGTTGGAAAACTTGGAAACATCCTGGGCATGTTTGAGCCAGGTGAGGAACTCTTCCCTTTTATCTTCTGAAATAAAAGGAGAAAGTTTGCAGGTGATCTGTAACTTCTTTTAAAAACATCCCCATATAGAGACTATAGGAGTTGATTCTGGCCACAAGCATACTGGCCTGGAAAATTCTCCTGCCAAAGGCATCTAAGGTTCTGCATTCTCTTCCTGGAGGAGCAGAAGAGTGCCTTTTTGTACTCTTTATCTTCTTCATAGCAGACTCCACCACAATGGAGTGGTGAGGAAGCTGAGTCTTATGGAAGCAAGGACAAGGAGGAACACGATACATGGTGTCCAACCTGCGAGAATGAGGGGAAGTGGTGAGAGGAGTCTCCCATATGCCCAACATGTGATCATAAAGAATCTCATGTATTGGTAAAGTGGCTGCCTCTTTAGGAGCCTTAGGATATTGTAAAATATCTAATTTTTTGGCTCTAGGCTCTGTCTCAGGGGCCACTGAGATGGAAAGGCCCCTGGCCACTTCCCTAATGAAGTCTTGAAAAGACAAGCCTTCCGGAGGAGACATTCTCCTTTTTGGAGAAGAGGGCTCCTGAGGATGGATCACTGATGCTTCGACAGAGGCCTCTGATTCATCAGAGTCTTCAGAGGAATCAAAGTATTGCCTGTCTGGATGCTCCTGCAGAGCCCGATATGCGTACCGGGTGGTATCGACATCGGGAGTGATCAGTAACGATTTGGTACCGATGAGCATCACAGAACAGTGTACCGCTGCAGTCGACACTGAAGCCGATGTCGATGCAATCGGTACCGGCACCGGAACCGATATTGGTACCGGAGTCGGTACCGGCAACGGAGATTGTTGCGATACCGAAGGCGTCGCAGCTTGTATGAATGCCGCGATGGCACGCTGCATGGTCAGGATATTCTGATCCATCGACGCAACCAATGTCTGGATGTCGGTACCAGTGGGAACCACCGGTACCCCAGAACATGGCAACAGGTGATCGGTCGAGGCCGAGCCATCGATGTCAACCTGTGACCCCATAGATAAAGCTTTGGAAGCCGGAGCCTCCCGCCGGGGTAATTTTGCCGGTGCGGATTCCTCGAGAGCAAGCCCGGAGGCATCTCGATACTTAGAGGGAGATTTACCCTTAGAGGACCGGCTGGACTTAAGTTTGGTTACCTGAGATCCATGTGAGGAAGAAGCAGCCCTGGAAGACGTCGATGCAACCGAAGCTGCATCAGAGGGAAACAGGGTACTGAGCTTGGCTGCTCGATTCTGTAGACCTCTTTTAGACATCATGGAGTGGTCAGGACCTAAACATTTTAGACACCATTCATGGGTGTCGGTGACAGAAATAGTGCCGCTGCACTTCGTGCATTTTTTAAACCCGGAGGCGGGCTTTTCCATGAGGAAAAATTTCCTAGGCCTAAGGCCAAAGAAGAAAATGCACTGAAGTGAGAAAAACAGTAGTTTTTTTTTTAATTTTTTTAGAAGAAAAGACCGGCGGTACCGGTCCAGCGTCGAGAAGGCAGACGTGCGACCAAAGAAATAAAATAAAGAAATTCTTCAGCGGTGACAGGAACACGACCTGCTGGCTCCGCGGAAAAGAAGAACTGGAGAGAGGCGGTTGGGAAAGGCGGGAAGGCAGTGCGCAGGCACTGCGGGATGCTCCCAAAAGCTTTCCTTTTGGACGCTGGGGAGTGTTCCCGCGCAGGCTCCGTCGGTACTGACGATAACCATATGTGAAGACTCATTTCCTGCTTGTTCCTGGAGATCAGGTGTTCTCCAGGGACAGCAGGAATCAGTCCTCACTTATAGGTGACGTCGGCACTGACGGAGCCCGGGCATAGCAATTCCCTAGCTTTCAAAGAAAGCCTTTGGGATTGCTACCACGCATGTATGGTCCTCTTTCCGCCCAAGGGTGCCATCTTGCTCATTCTTCCTTTTTCCGCGGAGCCCTTTGGACGCACGTCCTCGTCCCTCAGAAAAAGTTTCATTTTCCTCGCCTTAACAGGCTCTTTTTTCTCTTTTCCAGTTGCACCAGTTCTCTCTACCCGTCCTCCCCTTGCTCTTTTTTTTTTTTTTTTTTTTTTTAGAATTTTCGGGGATACCTTCTGACACAGGCTCCAAATCATTTTGGTCGCCTTCCTCTAAACCATTTCCAGTCTTTTTATATCCTTTGCGAGATATGGTCTCCAAACCTCGACACAATATTTCAAGTGAGGCCTCACCAGCGACTTGTACAGTGGCATTAATACCTCTTCCTTTCTTCTGGTAATTCCTCTCTGTATGCAACCCAGCATCCTTCTGGCTTTTGCCACTGCCTTGTCACACTCTTTTGCCACCTTGAGATCCTCAAACAATCACTCCGAGGTCCTTTTCCTGGTCCGTGAACACCAATCTCTTGCCCCCTATCGCATACAATTCCCTTGGGTTTCTGTTTCCCAAGTGCATGACATTGCACTTCTTCACATTAAATCTTAACTGCAAAGTATTAGACCATTCTTCCAACTTTTGTTCCTCATGTAATCCACTCCCTCTGGGGAGTTCACTCTGTTGAAAATTTTCATGTCATCTGCAAAAAGACAGACTTTTCCATTCAGTCCTTCAGCAATATCACTCAAATACATTGAACAGTACTGGTCCCAAGACCGAACCCTGGGGCACACCGCTAATCACCTTCCTTTCATCCGAGTGAGTTCCTCTTACCATCACCTTGTCTGTCAGTCAACCAATTTCTGATCTAGTTCACCACCTTGGGACCCATCCCCCAAGCTGTTGAGTTTATTGATAAGCCTCCTATGAGGAACAGTATCAAAGGCTTTGCTGAAATCTAAGTAGATCAGCAAAGCCTTTGATACTGTTCCTCATAGGAGGCTTATCAATAAAGAGGAAAGGTGGGATAGAGATGATATGATTGAAACATTTAAATGACTCCGTGGCATAAATGCACAGGAAGAGAGCCTCTTTCAATTGAAAATAAGCTCTGCTACGAGGGAACATAGGATGAGGGTGAAAGGGGATAGACTCAGGAGTAATATGCGGAAATATTTCTTTATGGAAAAGAGTGGTAGATGCGTGGAATAGTCTCTCAGTGGAGGTGGTAGAGATGAGGACAGTATCTGAATTCAAAAAAGCATGGGACAAAGAGTATCTTAAAAGGAAAAAAAGGGACAGTTGTAGTGGTTCATATGGAAGGGCAGACTAGATAGCCCATGTGATCTTTTTCTACCATCACGTTTCTATGTTTCTAAAGAGGGACCTCCAATATGGAGGATAAATTAGGCTCTTGGAAGAACCCATGTATGTAGGTAAGGCAATGGGAGGTTTGAAGGAGTACATAAGAACATAAGATATGCCATACTGGGTCAGACCAAGGTCCATCAAGCCCAGTATCCTGTTTCCAACAGTGGCCAATCTAGGTCATACATACCTAGCAGTTTCCAAAAAGACACAGGTCCCGCAATGCTTGTACTGGGTCAAACATTGATATCCTGGGTACCTTCTTAATAAAGGTTTAGGAACCTTTCTTCCAGGAACTTGTTCAAACCTTTTTTAAACCCAGCTACACTAACAGCCTTTACTACATCCTACGGTAACAAATTCCAGAGTTTGATTACACGTTGAGTGAAAAAATATTTTCTTTTATTAGTCTTAAATAGTTTACCCTGTAGCTTCATTGTATGCACCCTAGTCTTTCTATATTCTGATAACATAAACAATCGATCTACATTTACCCGTTCCACTCCGTTCATTAATTTATAGACTTCTATCATATCTCCCCCTCAGCCGTCTCTTTTCCAGGTTAAAGAGCCCTAACCTTTTTAGCCTTTCTTCATAGGAGTATCCTTCCATCCCCTTTACCATTTTGGTGGCTCTTCTCTGAACCTTTTCTAATAACGCAATATCCTTTTTAAGATACGGCGAACAGAATTGCACACAATATTCAAGGTGCGGTCTCTCACCATGGAATGGTAAAGAGGCATTATAATATCTTTTGTTTTATTTTCCATTCCTTTCCTTATGATACCTAGCATTCTATTTGCTCTCTTAGCCGCCGCTGCACACTGGGCCGAGGGTTTTAACATATTATCCACAATGACGCCTAAATTTCTTTTCTGGGTGGTGGTTCCTAATGTGGAACCTTGCATTGTGTAACCATAGTTTGTGGTGTTCTTCCCTAGGTGCATAACTTTGCACTTGTTCACATTAAATTTCATTCTGCCAGTCTTCCAATTTATCAAGATCCTCTTGCAATTTTCCACAATCCTCTTGGGTTTTAACAACTTTAAATAGTTTTGTGTCATCTGCAAATTTGATAACCTCACTCGTTATTCCACTTTCCAGGTCATTTATGAATATGTCAAAAAGCAGCGGACCCAGCACAGATCCCTGGGGTACACCACTATTCACCTTTCTCCATTGGGAAAATTGGCCATTTAGCCCAACCCTCTGCTTTCTATCTTTTAACCAGTTCCTGATCCACAGTAGTACAATGCCTCCTATCCCACGACTCTTTAGTTTTGCCAAAAGTCTCTGATGAGGGACCTTGTCAAAGGCTTTCTGAAAGTCTAGATACACTATATCAACCGACTCACCTTTGTCCACCTGTTTATTCACATTTTCAAAAAAACAACAGATTAGTAAGACACGATCTTCCTTGTCTAAAGCCATATTGGCTGTCTCCCTTTAGACCATGACTATCTACATGCTGAGTAATTTTATTCTTTATGATGGTTTCTACCATTTTTCCCGGTACTGATGTGAGGTTCACCGGTCTGTAGTTTCCCGGATCACCCCTGGAACCCTTTTTAAAAATTGGTGTTACATTGGCGATCCTCCAATCTTCAGGTATTAGAGATGATTTTAATGATAGTTCACAGATTACTAATAGCAGGTCTGCAATCTCATATTTTAGTTCTTTCAACACCCTTGGATGTATACTATCCGGCCCAGGTGATTTGCTACTCTTCAGTTTATCTAATAGTTGTAATACATCTTTCAGATGAATCAATATTTCCTTCAATTCTTCCGCACCTTTAAATACCACTTCAGTCATGGGTAACATCCCTACATCTTCCTCAGTAAAGACCACAGCAAAGAATTCATTCAGTCTCTCCGCTATCGCCTTGTCGCCTCTTAGTGCCCCTTTAACTCCTCTATCATCTAATGGACCAACTGACTCTCACAGGTTTTTTGCTACGAATGTACTTGAAAAAATCTTTATTTCGTGTTTTTGCATCCGCAGCAAGCTTCTTCTCAAATTCTCCCTTTGCCTGCTTTATCAATGCCTTGCATTTGACCTGCCAGTGCTTGTGCTGTTTCCAGGTTTCATCGTCTGGCTCTTTTTTCCATTACCTGAAAGATGCTTTTTTGGCAACAGCCGCCTCTCTGACCTCACCTTTAAACCATGCTGGCAGTTTTTTGGACTTCCTTCCACTTTTCTTAAAGCGTGGAATACAGCTGGTCTGGGCTTCAAAGATAGTATTTTTCAACAACACCCAAGCTTGATGTAAGTCTTTAACCTTTGCAACTGCTCCTTTTAGTTTTTTTTTTTTTTAACTATTTTCCTCATTTTATCATAGTCTCCCTTTCGAAAGTTAAAAGGTAGTACTGTGGATTTCCTTACTATCCCTCCTCCACTAACTAAATCAAAGGCGATCATGCTATGATCACTATTCCCAAGTGGACCCAACACCCTTATCTCTTACACTAGATCTGGTGTTCCACTAAGGATTAGGTCTAATATGGCTTCTCCTCTGGTCGGTTCATGAACCAGCTGCTCCAAGAAGCAGTCATTTATTTCATCTAGGAACTTTTTCTTCCTAGCATGTCCTGCCATGACACTGACCCAGTCGATACTGGGGTAATTGAAATCACCCATTATTATTACCGCGCTGTAACTTTTGTTAGCTTCCTTGATTTCTTTGAGCATTTCATCATCCATTTGTTCATTCTGGCCAGGCGGTCGATAGTACACCCCCACTGCCATCGCCTTCCCCTTTTTACATGGAATTTCAATCCATAGAGATTCTACAGCAAATTTTGTTTCCTGGAAAACTTTAATCCTTTCTGACTCAATGCCCTCTCTAACAGAGTGCAACCCCTCCACCAATTTGATCAGCTCTATCATTACGATATAGTTTGTACCCAGGTATCACAGTGTCCCACTGGTTGCCATGGATACCATGGTAAAACCCTCGGCCCAGTGTGCAGCGGCAGCCAAGAGAGAAAATAGAATGCTAGGTATGATAAGGAAAGGAATGGAAAATAAAACAAAAGATATTATAATGCCTCTATATCGTTCCATGGTGAGACCGCACCTTGAATATTGTGTGCAATTCTGGTCGCCGTATCTTAAAAAGGATATAGCGATTTTAGAAAAGGTTCAGAGAAGAGCCACCAAAATGGTAAAGGGGATGGAAGGATACTCCTATGAGGAAAGGCTAAAAAGGTTAGGGCTCTTTAACCTGGAAAAGAGACGGCTGAGGGGAGATATGATAGAAGTCTATAAATTAATGAACGGAGTGGAACGGGTAAACTTAGATCGATTGTTTACGTTATCAGAATATAGAAAGACTAGGGGACATGCAATGAAGCTACAGGGTAAACTATTTAAGACTAATAAAAGAAAATATTTTTTCACTCAACGTGTAATCAAACTCTGGAATTTGTTACCGGAGGATGTAGTAAAGGCTGTTAGTGTAGCTGGGTTTAAAAAAGGTTTGGACAAGTTCCTGGAGGAAAGGTCCATAAACCATTATTAAGAAGTGACTGAAGATATCAATGCTTGACCCAGTACAAGCATTGTGGAACTTGTCTCTTGGGGAAACTGCTAGGTACATATGACCTAGATTGGCCACTGTTGGAAACAGAATACTGGGCTTGATGGACCTTGGTCTGACTCAGTATGGCATATCTTATGATCTTATGTTCTCCTTCCACCATGTCTCTGATATTAATTTGGCTATTGGTAGACATGGGTAATTTGGGATCTTTAAGCTCTGTCTGCTCCATACTCGAGGGCATTTGGGCTACTTTACTCTTTTTTGGAACCTTTCTGCTTTTGGTGGTATCCTTCAAGGATACATTCTTCCGAACCATCCGCTCTTGGGCGACTGTCGGCTTTCCCCTATTATCTAGTTTAAAAGCTGCTCTATTTCCTTTTTAAAGGTTAATGCCAGCAGCCTGGTTCCATCCCGGTTAAGGTGAGGCCCATCCCTTCGGAAAAGCCCCTCCTTTCCCCAGAATGTTCCCCAGTTCCTAACAAATCCAAAACCCTCATCTCTGCACCATTGTCTCATCCACGCATTGAGACTCCGGAGCTCTGCCTGCCTTTTCGGCCCTGCAAGTGGAATGGGAAGCATTTTGGAGAATGCTATCCTGGAAGTTCTGGATTTCAACTTCCTACCTAAAAGCCTAAATTTAGCCTCCAGAACCTTCCTACCACATTTTCCTATGTCATTGGTACCGACATGTACCAAGACAGCAGTCTCCTTCCCAGCACTATCTAAGACCTTATCTAGGTGGCGCGTGAGGTCCGCTACCTTCGCACCAGGCAGGCATGTTATCAGGCGATCCTCATGTCCACCAGCCACCCAGTTATCTACATGCCTAATGATCAAATCACCAACTATAATGGCTGTCCTAACCCTTCCCTCATGGGCACATTGCCCTGGAGAAACATCCTCGGTGCGAGAGGGTTTTACATCACCTGGAGGACAGGTCCTAGTTACAGGATCACTTCCTGCCACACCAGGGTGATGCTCTCCTGTCACGTGACCTCTCTCCTCCATGGCAACATGGATGCTGCCAGACTGGAGTTGGGACTTCAGGACTATATCCCTTTAGGTCTCGTCTATGTACCTCTGTCTTTCTTATGTTTTCCAAGTCTGCTACTCTAGCCTCTAGAGAACGGACTTGTTCCCTGAGAGCAAAGAGCTCCTTGCACCTAGTGCACACGTAAGACCTCTCAGCAACTGGGAGAAAATCGTACATGTGACACTCAATGCAAAAGACTGGAAAGCCCCCATCTCGCTGCTGGACTGCTGTCTGCATCTTAGTTTTTAGTTTTTGTTTAGATCTTTAAGTTCTTTACGTACTAAGGGTTGCTATGGATATTTATACCAATAAAACTGTACCTAATATGTTTAATATGCCTTGTTCACCTGAAGCTTAATTGATCTCAGGTCCTTAGTGTATGACTGATTTGGGTAATGAGCTTCACCTGAGAGCACCTCCTGTCTTTTAAGATGTGTAAGTACCTATAAAGCTACGATTATCCCAGGGGTGGGTGGGTGTGGCGAGGGAGGGAGGGAAATAACACTTATTAAAAGAGGGCTGCTACACAGTTCAAGCAGATGGAGTACGTTGCTTGGAGAAATGTCTGGGATACAGTGCCAGTTAATTTCCCTGGATGCTCGTTACAGGAAGATGAGAGGAGAGAGAGAGAGAGTTGTGGGAGGGAGATAAAGAAGTTAGAGGGAGCAGAAACAAACAAAAAAAAACCAAGATGAGGGAGGAGGGAGTTGGATGCAGTATTGTACCAATCTAGCTGTGCGACTGGATGAACCTGGTGGCCCCTCACTCAGCTGCATGCAGGAACTCGCTTTTTACATGTGCCTGTAAAGCGCTGTATATGCCTTGTAGCACTATACAAATGATCAGTAGTAGTAGGTGTATCACCAGCAGCTTTTGTCAGGCTTCCTGGAAGCCCAGTAAATGACATCCATTCCCTTTTGTACATGTGCCCTGTGTGGCTGCATCGCTTCCATAGTCCTTGGTACCGCCCTGACTAGAACTATTAAAGGCTGAACTGCTGGAACTGACTGCAAAGCAGTTTACTTTCCAATTGAAAATATTTAACAGATAGTTTGAGTTTGGGAATATAGTCTGGTAATAGCTCAAAGGCTCAGGTAAAACAGCAGCTGTATAATAGTAAAAGAGTTGGTTACAGATTAAGGGAATTCAGCAGATGGTCCAGCAATATTATGGGAATCTGTATTACTAAGTGGTGGTGGGGAAAGACTGAAATTTAAGAGTTTTTGACTGTGTGACCTATGAATCGGTTATCGTCAGAGTGTGGTGGCTTTGGACAGATCTATCTCTGCAGAGATGCTCAGGGTGCCTGGTTGAACATAAGAGCACAGGAAATGCATACTGGGTCAGACCAAGTATGCTGTTTCCAGCAGTGGCCAATCCAGGTCACAAGAACCTGGCAGGAACCCAAAGTCCACAACTTCCACAATGCTCGCCCTGGGGTAAGCAGTGGATTTCCTGGGAGAAGGAAAAGGAACCAGGGCTGGATGGCCTCACCACCAAATTTTATTTAAAAAAGAAAAAATAATATTTGAGGTGGTATTGGTCATGATCCAGTATGGCCAGCTTGAAAGCATAGTTACTCACCTGTAACAGGTGTTCTCCAGGGACAGCAGGAATCAGTCCTCACATATGAGTGACGTCAGCGCCAACGGAGCTCCATGCGGAGAAAGCCTTTGGGACTGCATCACACATGCGCTGTCCCCTTCCCGCCCAAGGGTACTATCTTGCTCAGTCAAATGTCATAGCTAAAAAGACAGCAAAATGAATAAAAATTAATAATAGGATTGCAACTCCAGGGGAGGAGGGAGGGTTGTGAGGACTGATTACTGCTGTCCCTGGAGAACACCTATTACCGGTGAGTAACTACGCTTTCTCCAGGAACAAGCAGGAAGTCAGTCCTCATATATGGGACTCCCTAGCTATAGGCTACCGAGAACCCATAACTGAAAAATAGGCTCCCTCTAGAAGAGCTGCAGCAGCCATGATAGGAGTTGAACCGAGAATGTAACACTCCGGTAGCCTGACACCAAAGGGTCAGAGGGTAGGAGTTGCCTAAACCTCAAACAGATTACGCAGTACAGCCTGGCCGAAAGCACTGTCCCATTGGGACTCCTTATCCAGGCAGTGATGGGCCGCAAAAATCTGACTTGAAGACCAGGTTGCGGCCCGGCAGATGTTTGTCAGCGGAACAGAGCGGAAGTGAGCCACTGATGCGGCCTTAGCCCTGACCTGATGGGCTGTAACTTGACCCTGCAACAGGAGATCAGCCGCCCTGTATGCCAAGGCGATGCAATCTGCCACCCAAGTGGACAAAGTGGACAACTGGAGTCATAAGAGATGAAGAGCTGAGGAGCCCTTCGATGCCCCCGCGTACGCTCCATGTAGAAGGCCAAAGCCCTCTTACAGTCCAGGGTATGCAGAACTTCTTCTGCCCGGCAGGCATGGGGCCTGGGAAAGAAGGTCAGAAGTATCACCTCCTGTTTGAGGTTGGATGAGACGACCACTTTCGGAAGGAACTCGGGGTGCGTGCGAAGCACCACCCTGTTCCTACAGAACCGTGTGTACGGTCGATCGGACACCAGAGCCTGGAGTTCACTCACTCGTCTAGCCGATGTGAGTGCCACCAAGAAAAGCACCTTCCAAGACAGGAAGCGGAGATGACAAGTAGCCATCGGCTGAAAACGTGGGAGAGTAACCTGCTCTAAGACCACATTGAAATCCCACTCGGTCGCCGGGGGGGGGGGGGGGGGGGGGGGGGGGGGGGCAGACCTCTCGGGAATCTGGACACCAAGGGGTGTACAGAGAGAGGTTGCCCTTCGACTGGAGAGTGGTGTGCCGATAAAGCACTAAAGTGAACTCGAACCGAAACAGACTTAAGGCCTAAATCTGAAAGGTGAAGCAGGTACTGCAACACCACTGCCACCTGGCAGGAGAATGGGTTCTCACTCTGCTGAGCACACCACACCTCAAATCTACGGTACTTAAATGCGTAGATTTTCCTAGTTGATTGCCTCCTAGAGGCTAGCAGCACAATGCTCTTTCTTTTTAGGGAGGAAAAGTGGTGCAAGGACTACCCTTTCAGCAGCCATGCCATCAGGCTGAGGGACCTGAGGTTGGGATGCAGAAGAGAGCCCCTCTCCTGTGACAGGAGGTTGGGTTGTAACCCCAGAGGAATTGGAGCCTCCTCCGCTAGCTGCAGCAGCAGCGGAAACCACGGCTGTCTCGGCCACCTGGGCGCCACCAGGATGACCAAGGTTTTGTCTTGAAGGATCTTGAACAAGGTCCGAGCTACCAGGGGCATGGGAGGAAACGCATATAGGAGGTCCACAGACCATGATATTAGAAAAGCATCTACAGCCACCCTGTGTGGAGGCGGCTGTCTGGAACAGAAATGGGGCAACTGGTGATTTTGTGGACTTGCAAACAAATCCATGGATGGTCGCCCCCAGCAATGGAAGAGCTGCTGGGCAATGTTGGGATTCAGTTGCCACTCGTGCGGTTGGAGAATTCTGTTTAGCTTGTCGGCAAAGAAGTTCTCCTGACTTGGCAAGTAAACCGCTTTGAGGTACATACCCTGGCCGACTGCAAAGGAGCATAGGTCCAGAGTTTCCTGACATAGGATGCGAGAGCCTGTGCCCCCTTGCTTGTTCACAAAGAACATTGCTACTTGGTTGTCTGTCTGAATCAAGACAGTTTGATGGGCCAGGGTTTGGCAGAAGGTCCAACGAGCTAGGCGGATCGCTCGAAGCTCTAGGAGACTGATTTGTTGTGTGCTCTCCCACGGAGTCCACACACCCCAAGTGCATACCTGCTGGCAATGAGCACCCCATCCCAGCAGGGATGCATCCGTAGTGAGCACCCTCATGTGCGTGGGAGGCTGAAAAGGCACTCCCTCCAGAAGGTTGTGAGGCTGAAGCCACCATATCAACGACTGCATCAGGCGTTGGGACACCTTGATGTGTCTGAGTCTGCCTGTGGCTTGTGTCCACTGGTCCCTGAGGCACCACTGAGCTGTTCTCATGTGTAGTCGGGCATTGGGTGTCACATGCACTGTGGAGGCCATGTGACCAAGGAGGCGCAAGAAAGTGTCTTGCTGAGATTCGAGATCTGACACTCACTCACTGCACTAGGGCCAAAAGTCTTTGTGCCCTGTCCTCTGGTAGATAAGCCCTTGCCTGAAGGGTGTCTAACCTTGCTCTTATGAATTCCAGTACAAGGAGGGAAGAAAAGAAGATGTTCTTCCGCAGGTAAACAACCAGAGGAGAGCAGCGGAAGTGATGACCACAGCCTACCAGGTGATAAATAAAATTCTTTATTCTTTAATAAAGAATTTTATCACCTGGTAGGCTGTGGTCATCACTTCCGCTGCTCTCCTCTGGTTTCTCTTATGAATTCCAGTCCCTGAGTGGGAACCAGAGTGGACTTTGTGTAGTTGATCACAAAGCCCAGGTGCTGGAGCAACTGGATAGTGCGGAACGTGGCCTGTGCGGAACGTAGGGGAAGACAAAAAACTCTTGCGTTCTTAGGAAGGCCGTCACCACCGCAAGGCACTTTGTGAACACCCTGGGTGCTGAGGCTAGGCCAAATGGAAGTACTTTGTACTGAAAATGGTTTCCTCCCACTACAAATCTTAGATATTGTCTGTGGTCTGGAAGAATCAAGATGCGCGTATGCGCATCTTTGAGATCTAAGGAGCATAGCCAGTCTCCCTGGCGGAGGTAAGGCAGCAATATTCCAAGGGAAAGCATCTTGAATTTTTCCCTCACCCAGGAACTTGTTTAGGTTTCGCAGGTCGAGGATGGGTCTTAGGCCTCCAGTCCTCTTTCGTATCAAAAATTACCTTGAGTAGAAGCCTGTGCCTGCAGGTGGTGAGGTACCTGTTCTACCGCCTGATCCTCGAGAAGACCTGCAACTCCTTTAAGAGTAGGTCCCTGTGAAGTGGGGGTCTGAGAGGCTCCCCTGGAAAGTAAGAGAAAGGTGCCTGGGTGAGATGTAACCGATAGCCCATTTGGACTATCTGGAGAACCCAGGTGTCTGTTGTAATGGCTGGTCCTCCTGTGCATGGCCTTGCTTCCTTTGAGAGAGGGACTATGCTCTGGGAGTCAAAAAAAACCCTCCAGGCTAGGTCGGAGCTGGTGCCTGGGGCTTGGAGGTCTTTTGCTTATGCGGGCCTTGCCCCCGCCCCTTGGCCTGCTGCCCCTGCTGGGGAGGCCTGATATGTGGGGTAGTTTTGGTAAGCCGTACCTTTTCTTGGGCAAAAGGGCTTCTTAACTGAGCGCTTCTTCTTAGAAGGGGCAGATGTCTTCTTCGAGTCTTGTCCGGAACAAGTACTCGGACTCGATCTCGGCAGCCTTCTCCGTCATGGGCTTGCCAAAGAAGTTCTCACCCCGGCAAGGGACATCGACCAACTTGTCCTGAACCCATGGTTCCAAGTCTGACGACTGTAGCCATGCCTGGCGCTGCGCACCAATGCCAGCCCCAGCTACCCGGGCCGAAGCCTCGAAGCCGTCATAGGCTGCTCGAGTCAAACTTCGAGCACTCTCGGATCCCAGTGGATAAAACTTGGAAGTGCTCCAAAGATCCCTCGGAGAGACCAGCTGAGAACCCGGCAATCTCATTTGCCAGGTCTCGCAGGTACATGCCCATGTACAGCTGGTACATCTGGATTTGGCATGACAGCATTGAACCCTGGTAGCACTTCTTATCGAGGGCATCCATGTTGCGGGCCTCCCTGCCAGGAGGCACAGAGGAGTGCGTCTTCTGACTCTTGAGCCGGCGATGGCCGATTCCACAACCTTGGAGTTGTGCGGTAGTTGTGCTTTTTGGAATCCAGGGCTCTTGCGAACTCAATAGATGGAATCGATTCGCCTGTTGAGGACCAGCATCGAGGCCAATGTCTCACACATGCGGAGCCAAACCAAATCGAAAGAGCACCTACTTGCAACTAACCACAGGCAAGAGGTATGATGGTCACTGCGCTTTATTAATAAAGAAACGCCCCAACGCATTTCGGCACTGCCTTCCTCAGGGGGCTGAGAACTGCAAACGAACATGATAAAATAAACAAACATATAAATAGCAAGTATAAAAACAAATATAAAAACATATTAAAAACAAATTTGTAATTAGACAAACATGTTATAATCTAAAAGTATAACAAATATATACAAGTATCAATGTATAATACAATAATGAATGCTAACAAATATTAAATATTAAAAAAGAAGAAACAAAGAACAACCACCATACACTTAAATATACAAAAAGACAATCATATTGAACTAGTAAAATACTTACTGTTGTATGTACCATGTATCAATTGAAGTGCACAGGATAGTATAACAAAGAATCAATATGATAGTTGATTGTGCTAAAAGATACATATAACACAAAATTATATTTAATAATATATACATTGATATTTACACATGCAGAGCACCAGTACAGTAAGAGCTTCCTTATGAGGAAAGTCATAATGGAGGATCAGGAGCTCCTCAGCTTGAGGCTCCTCCTCGGCTTCTGCTGGGAAAGACAAAGCCTTTGCCATCTCCTGGACGACGTCCAAGAACCGGGTGTACTCCTGGGAGTGACCACCTCCGAGGTTCAGATCCCGGGGAGTCTGACAAGACATACTTGGTATGGTGGGTGTCCAGAGACTCCTCTTTCTCAGTCTCCCAACCGGACCCCTCCGAGGAGGAATCGAGTGGCTCTGGCCTCGACCGCCCCAACGCCGAGGGAATCGTCGTCGACAACCTCGGTCCCGAACGGGAGATCAAGGGGGACCTCGGCCGAGGATCGACTCGAGGATCTGCTCAGCCTCCGGGGTCGACTTTGATGTCAAAGTCCCGGTGGTCGGGGCAGACTGATGTGTGAGACTAGCCATCAGTGTCTGCTGCAGGTCCATGAAGACAGACACGATGCGCTCCAAGGCCGCCAACCTGAGCGAGCTCAGGAGGCTCCACAGCCCCCAGCTCGGGTCCCAACGCCGGCTCTCCCGGAGGAGAGTCAACAATGACACTGCTTACCTTCCTCGGTGTGTCTGGTTCCTTTTGAGGGAGTTTGGCAGGCCTCTCTGACTCCGAGGATCCAGGGCGTTGAGCTGGGCTCTGCGACCGAGCCCGCGAGGGACCAGTTTGCTCAGAGCCCTCAGAAGACACCGGCCTCACAGATTTTTTTTTCCTCCGGTGTTCCTGCGAGGGAGACCCCCTTTCAGAGGACACCCAACGTTGCTCGGGATCAGACAGCTCCTGTGAGGTCAAGGCCTCTGACGAGGTCCGGGCCTGGGCGGGTGCAGACTCGAGAAAAATCCTGTCATGTTGCTGCTGCCTGCTCCTCAAGGCCTTGGAAGACATTTTCTTACATGGGCCACGAACCTTGGGGTTGTGGTCGGGCCAGAGGCATCGGAGGCAGCAGTCATGTGTGTCAGTGAGAGACATCAATCTCGTGCACCAATCACACTTCTTAAACACGCTGGCAGACATCGGGGGAAAAAGGGCCCCTGTGAGGTCAAAGGACCATACTGCCAGCTAAAAAGAAAAATAGAGCGCAAACGCTAGTCACTAAGAACAAAAACGAAAAATTGAACGGGACTCGATACTGCTGTACCGAGCCAAAGTCGGGAAGGGGAACCGGCGTCAAACCGGTTAAGAAGAAAAACAATTTTTTTTTAACTTCTACTACTTTTTCCACGGGGAAACTAGGATGACATCCGTTGGGCTCCGTGGAAAAAAGGAGACTGAGCAAGATGGCACACTTGGGCGGGAAGGGGACCGCACATGTGTGATGCAGTCCCAAACGCTTTCTTTGAAAGCTGGGGATTTGCTCCGCATGGGGCTCCGTCGGCGCGGACATCACCTATATGTGAGGACTGACTTCCTGCTTGTTCCTGGAGAATTCTAGCACCAGTGGGTTCAGGAAATAAAAGCTCACCCAAGCAACAAAAAGAAGCAAAAAACTGGTATCAGTACATGTTGCTTCATCTGGTGATGTGTGCTCCACTGTGATGATAGCAAAGAAAAAAAAACATTGAGTTAAAAGAACACGCATTCACTGGCACTGTTATCCCGAATCAGGCACCAGAGATGATGGCAGTGGCAGACGTATGAGGCATTGTGAATAAGCAGGAGGTTGCAAGGACAGTGCCATGACTGCCGCGGTGGGTAACATACATACAGCGTAATTACTCATCTGTAACAGGTGATCTCAGGGAACAGGATATTTAGTCTTCACATATGGGTGATGTCGGTACCAACGGAGCCAACGCGGGGACAGAGCCCACTCAGGAACGCTCCCCAGTGCCCAATAAGAAAGTCTTTGGGAGCATCCCTCTGCACCTGCGCTGCTGCCTTCCTGCCTTTGTGACTCTCCCTCCTCAGTAGAAATAAAAGGAGAGAACAGAAAGAGAGAAACCCTACAACTCCTAGGGGAGAAGGGGGGGGTTGTGAAGACTAAATTCCTGCTGTTCCCGGAAATCACCTGTAGCACAGGTGAGTAAAGCATAGTTACTCACCTGTAGCAGGTATTCTCCGGGAACAGCAGGAATTTAGTCCTCATATATGGGTATCGTCGGTACCGACAGAGCCTGCGCGGGAACGCTCACCAGCGTCTAATTAGAAAGCTTTAGGGAGCATCCCACAGCGCCTGCATGCTGCCTTCCCGCCTTTCCCAACTGCCTCTCTCCAGTTGAGTTTTAAAGCTGAGACAAAGAGAGAGAGAGGGAAAGGAAAGAGATAGAGAGATACAACTCCTAGGGGAGGTGGGTGGGGTTTGAGGACTAAATTCCTGCTGTTCCCGGCGATCACCTGTTACAGGTGAGTAACTATGCTATGTCCAGGAACAAGCAGGAATGTAGTCATCACATATGGGGACTCCCTAGCTTTAGGTGCCAGGGAGAGACCCCCCCAGAAGTTGTGTGTCCCTGAACAGGGCTCCACTTCCCCCCATGGATCTCTGGCATCCTACCAGGGATGATGGGTAGGAGTTGATTAGGTATGGAACAGGTGTTGGAGAACAGCCTGACCAAACAAGGCATCCCGGCGGGAGTCCTTGACCAAACAGTAATAAGCTGTGAAGGTATGAACCGAGGCCCAAGTGGCTGCTCGACAGATGTCATCGATAGACACAGAGTGCAGATGAGCCATTGAGGCTGCCATGGCCCTCACATTGTGCACTGTGACACGGCCCTCCAGAGAAAGGTTCTTACTCTGATAGGCGAAGGAAATACACTGAGCAATCCAGTTAGACAGTGTTCTCTTGGAGACTGGAAGTCCCAAATGAGAAGGATCAAAAGCAACAAAGAATTGAGAGGACTTTCTATGTTGCTGTGTTCTTTGTAAGAAAAAGGCTACAGCTCTTTTACAGTCCAAGGTATGAAGATTCCTCTCTGCATTTGATGCATGAGACCTTGGAAAAAACAGGTAGGTAGACCGCTTGGTTTAGATGAAAAGGCGAGACCACCTTTGGCATAAAGTGTGGATGAGTCCTAAGGACTACCTTGTCATTTTATTTATTTATTTATTTAAATTCTCTTATATACCGCACTATTCAGCATCAGCGCGGTTCACATAGAACAAAAAATCTCAGTACAGTCAACATGCATGAGTTTACAGATAACAAGGGAAGGAACTTGGATAACATGGGTAACTATCTACAATCTATTTACAAGGAAAACATTACTGCATAGGTATCAGTTACATGGAGCAGTTACTATGAACATAATCTTTACTTATAGAGAATCAGACTTGGCATGTTAATTGAGACACCAAGGAACTATATTAATTGGTGGAATTATCATGATGGAACCTTGTATAAGGTGGATCAGCTACTAGCGCTAGCAACTCACTAATGCGGCGTGCTGATGTGATTGCAATGAGAAAGATAACTTTCCAAGAAAGGAATTTCAAGGAGGTAGTAGCTAAAGTTTCAAAGGGTGGCTTCATGAGCTGCCCAAGAACCAAGTTTAGGTCCCATGCCACCGGGGGTGGCCTAATGGGAGGCTTAGTTAGAAGAAGGCCTCTCATAAATCTTGCTATAAGAGGATGAGAGGAAATAGGTTGTCCATTTAGAGGCTTAAAGGAAGCTTCAATAGCACTCAAATGGACTCTTACTGAGTTAGTCTTAAGTCCTGCATTGGATAAATGAAGGAGATACTCCAGCAATGATTCCAGAGGTATCGCAAGGGGGTTAAGACCCTTCTGCGAACAACATATGGTAAACCTTTTCCACTTAAAAGCATAAGGGCGTCTTGTGGAAGATTTCCTGGAAGCAAAAATAATATCTTTTACTTGCTGAGAAAGATTAAGATCTTGGAGATCTAGGCCTTCAGCAACCAAGCCCTGAGACGCAGAGACTGGGGATTGGGATGCCATAACATTCCGTCCTTCTGAGATAGGAGATCTGGAGCAGACCCTAACTCCAGGGAGGGAGCTTGAGAGAGATGTAGAAGCAGAGGGTACCACACTTGCTGTGGCCAATGTGAAGCTATGAGAATCATATGGCCTCTGTCTCTCTGAAGCTTGAACATGGTTTTGGGAATTAGGGGAATGGGTGGAAAGGCATACAGGGAGTCTTGACCCCAATGAAAGAGGAAAGCATCCCTGGCCTGAGCCTTCTGAGCCGGAATTCTGGAACAGAACCGGGGACGTTTGGCATTCCATGGACTTGCAAAGAGGTCTATGTCCAGGGTTCCCCAAATTTGAAAAATCTTGGTTACCTGGTCCGCATGCAGAGAACATTCGTGCAGAAGCAGAACTCGACTGAGTCTGTCTGCCCAAGAGCTTTGTATGCCTGGAAGATACACTGCCAGGAGATGAATCTGATGCTCTCTGGCGAGGGCCCATAGTCGCAAAGCTTCATTGCAAAGCAACAGAGCGCCTGTTTCCCCCTGCTTGTTCACATAGAACATGGCTACTTGATTGTCCGTATGAATGAGGACTGTCTTGTAGTTGGAGCAGGGTGTGGAACACTCGCAGAGCAAGGAAGATTGCTCTGAGCTCCAAGAGATGGATATGTAGATAACTCTCCTGTGGAGACCAGGTGCCCTGGGTGGAGAGGTCTTGCAGATGAGCTTCACAACCCATTGGAGAAGCATCTGTTGTGAGAGTTGCTTGGGGTAAGGGTTGTTGAAAAGAGGACCCCAGCAACAGGTTTTGAGTGGACTTCCACCACTGGAGGGACAAAATAAGGCGACTTGCGTTTGCTATTTTGTCTGACAGGCCTCCTGATGCATGGGTCCATTGGGTGGATAAAGTCCACTGAGCTGCCCTCATATGGAGGCGAGCATAGGGAACATGCACAGTAGATGCCATGTGGCCTAGTAGTTGTAACATTTCTTGAGCAGTTAGATGAGGCTTTAGCACTGCTTGAGAAGCCAACGGGCCTGGGGAAGATAGGCCCTTGCCTTTTTGGTATCCAGCAAAGCTCCTATGAACTCTAAAGACTGAGTGGGAGTTAGACTGTATTTTGGGATGTTTATTACCAGCCCTAAATACTGAAGGATACGCATTGTGCAGGATAGAGAAGTCCTGGCCTCTGACTCTGTTGGTGCTCGAATGAGCCAGTCGTCTAAGTAAGGGAAGACAAATATCTCTAGAGTGCGGAGAAATGCTGCTACTACAGCCATGCATTTCGTGAACATCCTTGGTGCTGAGGCCAGGAAGCACCCTGTATTGGTAGTGCTTTTGCTGAAAAAGGAACCGAAGGAACCTTCTGTGGGTTGGATGGATGAGGACATGGGTGTACGCATCCTTGAGATCTAGAGAACAAAGCCAATCCTGACTCTGAAGGTATGGCAGCAGAGATCCGAGAGAAATCATCTTGACTTTCTCCTTGACAAGGAATTTGTTCAATTCTCTGAGGTCTAAGATAGGTCTGTAACCCCCTGTTTTCTTTGGGATAAGAAAATAAGGGGAATAGAACCCTGTACCCTGCTGATAAATGGGTACTTCTTCTATTGCCCCTTGGGCAAGAAGGATAGCGACCTCCTGACCTATCAGGTTGATGAGAGAGGTTGGAGAATTGAACTGCTTTACTATTGTGTGAGGGGGCATGCTTGAAAAATGAAGCTTGTACCCCTCCTCTATGATGGAGAGTGTCCAATGCTCTGCTGTTATTTATTTATTTATTAATTACAGGCTCTTATATACCGCTCTATTTAGTATCAGCGCGGTTCACAATATAAACAATAGACCAGAACAACAAACTGTTTGGTTTTACATAGAACAGGTACGAGAACTTGGATAAAACATAGGGAAAATTGTTAACTGAAACTATTTACATGAGTATTTACATGTATATACAACAGAATTTATTCTTATTTTGAGTAGTGTTCAAAATGGCTGGCTGGTCTAGTAATATTGGGGGAAAAGATGAGATTTGAGTGCCTTTCTGAAAAGAGTTAGGTCGGTGACAGCTCGAATCTCTGGTGGTAAGGTGTTCCAGCACTTAGGGGCATAGAAGCTGAAGGCCCTGTTAGATGTCGCTAGTAAGCATTTTGTTGCTGCTTTAGGGATTACTAGCACGTTAGTCGATATCGTTCTCCTGGATCTGTTAGGTGGAACGGTCTGAATGAGGTCTGTTAGGGAGGGGGAAGTGATGCTTTTGATGGCCTTGAAGGTGAGTAATAAGGTCTTGAACAATAATCTGCCATGTATGGGGAGCCAGTGAAGCTGTTTTAGAATGGGTGTTACATGGTCCCTTCTTGATGCTCCGTAGAGGACTCTAGCAGCGGTATTCATGGCAAGTTGTAAAGGGTTTAAGGTGGAGTGTGGGAGGCCTTGAAGAATGGCATTAGCATAGTCGAGGTGCGGTAAGGTTAAAGCTTGGAATATAGTCCGGAAGTCATCAGGATCAAGCAAGGAGCGAAGATGGCGGAGTGTCCGGATCTTGAGGTAGATTGCTCTGACTACGTTGGTTATATGTAATTTCATATCCATGCGTTGGTCCAAAGTGACCCCAAGGTATCGAATGGAAGGTTTTGTTTGGAGCTTGGCTTCTTTCACCTTTATCTGAGGTGGGGTGGGGGGGGGGTGAAAAGTGGGTCCCTAGTGATGAAGAGAACCTCAGTCTTCTTGTGTTGAATACGGAGGTTCTGGGATTGAAGCCATTCAGACACTGCATCAAAACATTTGGTTAGCGGGGAAAGATCCATATGGACTGTGGAGAAAGGAATGTAGAGAAGGATGTCGCCTGTGTATATCAAGCATTCGACCTTGAAGGACCTAATGATGTTGCAGACGGGCTGTATGTATATATTGAATAAGAGTGATGATAGGGAGGACCCTTGTGGTACGCCCTGCCTTTGGTGGAAAGGTGTGGATGTTGCGGTTCCTGAGGTTACATACTGCCATCTCTGATCAAGGTATGACCTGCACCAATCCAGAGCAGTGTCGTTGATGCCCTTTTCTTTTAGTCGCTCTATTAAAAGATCGTGATGTACAGAGTCAAAAGCCGCAGCAATGTCTAAGAAGATAAGAACAAAGCCTTGGCGGATGTTGTCAATGCCTGTAATAATATTGTTGCAAAGAGTGGTAAGGAGGGTTTCTACACCGTGAAACTCTGAAGCCATGTTGGCATTGGTCCAGAGGGGAGGCGGTGTCGATGTGGTCCTGTATTTGTCTTTGAGCTTCCTTTTCGATTATTTTAGCTAGAAGGAGTATACTAGCTATGGGTCTATAAGATTCAACCTTTTGTGGGTCGAGTTTGGGGTTTTTCAAGAGGGGTCTGATGGATGTTCTCTTGAGGGCTGATGGGAAGGAACCGGACGTAAAGGATAAATTCATCATTCTAGTGATGATGGGGCTAAGATCCTGGCGTAGTTCCTTTATCCAAGGAGCTGGGCAGGGGTCAGTTTGAGCAGTGGTAGTGTTAAGGGCAGCGATGGTGTCCTCAACATGTTTTTTTAGATGGTGTGGAGAACATAGATAGGTTCGATATGCATATGGTGTCTTGAGCAGGGATTGTTGCGATACTGTCAGTTTGTAGCAGCTTAGATTGCAGATACTCGGCAAAAGCTTGGGGTTGAATGGGTTCAGGTTGTTCAGGCGATGGTTCCTTAGATAAGGTCTTGACTAGATTGAAAAGATCACGTGGTTTATTTAGTGATCTTTTTAGTGTATCGGTATGAAATTGTTTCATTTTGGCCATGACGGACTCTCTGTGCGTAGATAGATGTAATTTGTAGGCTGTTTGGTCCTCCGTAGAGCGTGATCGCCGCCATCGTTTTTCCAATCTTCTTAGGTGTGTGAGGGAAGCTCGTAGGTCAGGGGAGAACAAAGGAGAGGATTTGCTTTTCTTTGGGTTGTTAATCTGGTTTGTTTGCAGAGCAATGGTGCTGATATTGCTATTCCAGGTGGTGATCAGATTTTCAAGATTGAGAGAAGTGTCATTGAGGAGAGGACGTGTTTCAGCAAGAATACGTTCTTTGATGAAAGTTCTGAATTTCCGAGACGTTACTTTTGTTGAGATAACAGAGTTCTTGTTGATGTGTGATGATTGCTTGCCTTTGATGGGGATGGGGAAGGTGATTAAGTTGTGGTCTGACCAAGGTACCGGGGTTACAGATGTGTCAAGTTTTTTGTTGGAATCAAGGGCTGTTAGAGGGGCAAAGATCATGTCAAGGATGTTTCCTCTTTTGTGTGTGGGAACTTCGACAATTTGCTTGTAGCCCATCTCGTTGATTGCTTCTAGGAGGGCTGAGGCGTGGCTGGGGTGAAGTGTTGGGAGATTGAAGTCTCCTAGTATCCAATTAGGAATGCTGGGTTTGCGTGTGTTGGCTGCTAGGTCTAAAATGTTAGGAAGGTCATCAGGGGAGGGTGAGGGCGCTCTGTATATCAGATTGATGGAGCACTGCTCATTTGTGATGGCTATGACGTCTATGTTTGAGCTTGTGGAGTCAACTGTGTGGAAATGTAGGTCCGCCATGGTAAGTATGAGAATACCTCCTCCTCTCTTGTTCTCTCTATGTTGGGAATGGACAGAGAAGTTGGGGGTTATGAGTTGATTAAGGATTACATTATCTGCGTCAGATAACCAGGTTTCGGTTATCATGAGTATATCCAGATTGTAGGAAGAAATTGTGTCAGCGATAACTGGCCATTTCTTACGGATAGACCGTGCGTTTATGAGAACACAGTTCATGCATAGGGGTTGAGGGGGTTCAACTTGTTTATTCTTCTTGGATTGTTGAAGAGCTATGTGTATTAGGTGAGAGTGGCGCATGGGGGCTTCAACTCTTGGGTTGAGATAAGAAGCTTCTGCCCATCTTTTTCCATGGTTCAGAAGTATTGGAATTTGGTGGGTTGTGTGATGTAGGGCAAGGGCTTCGTTAAGCCAGCCTAGGAGAAAGAGAATACAGATAGCCAGGGTATTGATTGGTAGAGCCATTGGAGTTTCCGTTGATTGGATGCGGCACTTTCTGTGGGGGATTGGAAATGCTATTACGATTGCCTACTCGGGTACTATCACGCCTAATCGAGGATGCTCAGATTGGAAAGTCGGTTTGTGAGCAACCAGGTTGGTAAAGAGGGATATGTGGTGATTTGTGGCCTTATGAGATGTGGTGCAGAAGTTGACTGATAACCTGGAGGTTGTGTGGCAGCAGAGAAAACAGCAGTCAAATATACAAATGGCATAAGAAATATACAAAATAGCATATGCAATCATGTGGGCGAGGTACCTGGAGATTGTGTTGCAGCAGAGAAAAAACAACAATCACATATAACAAATAGGATGAGAGATTATGTGGGGGCAAAATGACATAACCTTCCTGGAATGGTGGAAAGCTCTGTTCCCCCGAGAGCCAGGAAGGCTAAGTTCTCTAGTTGAGAGTCAAAGGCCCTGTGGAGGCTGAGCCTGCTGGGCCGGTTGAGGCCTAGCAGTCTTTGCTTTCTTCTGTTTGGGTGGTTGCTGAGCTTTCCTGGCAAGCTGACCTGCAGAACGTCCCTCCTGAACATAAGCAGGATAAAATCTTTTCTTTTTAGAAAAGAATGGTTTCTTGAACAATTTCTTTCTAGCAGGATCAGCAGTGGACTTGGATAATCTATCCAAGGTGGAATTTTCAGCATCCATTTCATTGGCCTTTTCCTGCCAATCTTTACCAAACAGGTTCTCACCAGTACAAGGGATATTTCCCAATTTGTCTTGTACCCAGAGCTCTAAATCAGATGCCTGGAGCCAAGCAATTCTACGTGCACCTATGGCAATAGCCGAGGTTCTGCTTATGCACTCAAAGCAGTCAAAGGCTGCACAGTTGGCAAACTTAGAAACATCTTGGTCATGTTTGACCAAAGTGAGAAAATCCTGTCTTCTATCCTCAGGAAGAATAGGACTTAAAGCTTCTAAATCATCTGTGACCTCCTTCAGGAACATTCCCATGTAGAGACTATAGGAACTGATCCTGGCAGAAAGCATGGAAGCATGGAAGACCCGACGTCCAAAAGCATCCAGGGTTCTGCACTCACATCCTGGAGGATTAGAGGCATGCCTCTTTGCACTCTTGATCTTTCTCATAGCTTCCTCACCACTCTATTGTAGTGTAATCAGCAGAGTCTTATGGAAACCAGGACAAGGAGGGACTCGATACATAGTATCCAGTCTGCGAGAATGAGGAGAGGTGGTGAGAGGTGTCTCCCACATCCTTAAAATGAGATCATATAAAATCTCATGAATGGGCAAGGTAGCTGCCTCCTCAGGAGTTTTGGGATATTGTAAAATTTCCAACTCCTTGGCCCTTGGCTCTGTTTCAGGGGCCACAGTACTGGACAGGCCCCGAGCCACCTCCCTGATAAAATCCTGGAAGGAAATATCCTCTGGAGGAGACATCCTGCGTTTAGGGGAGGAGGGCTCCTCTGGGAGAAGCATCCTGCATCGACAGAACTGTCAGAATCCTCAGATTCTTATGAGGACTCGAAGTACCGTCTGTCCGGATGCTCTTTAAGAGCCCGATACCCGTACCGACCGAAGTCGGTACCAGGAGTAACCGGTACCGGGGTATCGGTACCAGAGGTTATCGGATGACTGGGTACCGGCAAAGCAGTCACCGATGCCAATGCTATCGGTACTGGTACCGATACCGATGCTGGGGCCAGTACCGGTGGAATTGTCTGTCGCGGTTCCAAAGGCGTCGATGCCGCAAGGAAAGCCGCCAGACTGCGCTCAATAGCCAGGACACTCTGGTCTATCGACGCTGCCAATGCATGGATGTCAGTACCAGAGGAGACCGCCAGTACCCCAGAGCATGGCACCAGTAGTTCTGTCGAGGTCGAGGCCTCGAGAACATCCTGGAACCCCGATAATGCTTTGGAAGCTGAAGCCTCCCGCTGGGGTAATTTTGCCGGTGCAGAATCCTCAAGGGCAATGCCAGAGGCATCTCGATGCTTAGGAAGAGATATACCCTTTGAGGACCGGCTGGACTTATGTTTAGTTACCTGAGATCCACGGGGGGGAAGAAGCAGCCCTGGAAGACGTTGATGCCACCAAAGCTGCATCAGAGGGAACAGGGTACTGAGCTTAGCAGCTCGGTTCTGCCGACCTCTTTTAGACATCATGGCGCAGAACATACAATCCGTGATGGACTGGTCAGGACCTAAACATTTTAGACACCGTTCATGGGTGTCGGTGACAGAAATGGTACCGCCACACTTGGTGCACTTTTTGAAACCTGAGGCAGGTTTCTCCATGGTAAGGAAAGGTTTTTGGGCCTAAGGCCCAAAAAGGCGCGTGCACCTGAAGAGAAAGAAAAAAAAATATATATATTTTTTTTTTTTAAAGAAAGAAATAAGAAAAAAAAAATGGCGGTACCGGTAAAGTGTCGAGGAAGGCAGACACAACCACAAAAAAAGAAAGAAAGAAAAAAGAATTCTTCTGTGGTGACAGGAACACGACCTGCTGGCTCCGCGGAAAAGGAAGAACTGGAGAGAGGCAGTTGGGAAAGGCGGGAAGGCAGCACGCAGGCGCTGTGGGATGCTCCCAAAAGCTTTCTAATTGGATGCTGGGGAGCGTTCCTGCACAGGCTCCGTCGGTACCGACGATACCCATATGTGATGACTACATTCCTGCTTGTTCCTGGAGATTACCAGGAATAAGCAGTAACGTAGTCTTCACATATGGGACTGCCTAGCTCCCTGATGTCAGAGAAATGCCACCAGAATTAGTAGATTTGCCTCTGAGCAGGTCTCAAGAGGGCATGGATCCTTCATAGATGTCTGCTATTGAAAAATGCCAGGACGGAGGGTAGGAGTTGCCCCGTCTGAAAGAGGTGCTAGAGTACCGCCTGACCAAATATGACATCCCAATGGGAGTCCTTGTCAAGGATAGTAATGAGCTGCAAAGGTTTGTACTGAAGACCATGTGGCTACCTTGCAAATTTCATCAATGGCAACAGAACATAGGTTTGCCATGGATGCAACCATGGCACGAACGTTATGGGCAGTGACATGACCTTCAAGGGATAGCCCTGCCTTATCATAAGCAAATGAAATGCAACCTGCTATCCATTTAGAAAGGGTACCTTTGAATACTAGCAATCCCAAGTTACTGGGATCAAAGGGGATGAATAACCGAGTCTTTACGTTACTCGGCAGACCCTTTGAAGATAGAATGCTAACATAGAAAGCATAGTTACTCACCTGTAACAGGTGATCTCCGGGAACAGCAAGAATTTAGTCTTCACATATGGGTATCGTCGGTACCGATGGAGCCTGTGCGGGAACGCTCCCCAGCGTCCAATAAGAAAGCTTTCGGGAGCATCCCACAGCGCCTGCGTGCTGCCTTCCTGCCTTTCCCAACTGTCTCTCTCCAGTTGAGTTTAAAGCTGAGACAAAGAGAGAGAGAGAAAGGGAAAGAAAAAGAGAGAGATAGAGAGATACAACTCCTAGGGGAGATGTGTGGGTTGTGAAGACTAAATTCCTGCTGTTCCCAGAGATTACCTGTTACAGGTGAGTAACTATGCTATCTCCTGGAACAAGCAGGAATGAAGTCTTCACATATGGGGACTCCCTAGCTACAGATGCCAGGGAGAAACCCCAGAAGTTGTGTGCCCTTTTGAAAAGGCTCCACTTCCCCCCATGGATCTCAGGCATCCTACCAGGGATGGTGGGTAGGAGTAGATTAAGTATGGAACAGGTGTTGAAGAACAGCCTGATCAAACAAGGCATCCCGGCGGGAGTGCTTGTCCAAGCAGTAATGGGCTGTGAAGGTATGAACCGAGGCCCAGGTAGCTGCTCGACAGATGTCGTCGATAGACACAGAGTGAAGATGAGCCATAGAGGTTGCCATGGCTCTCACACTGTGTGCTGTGACATGGCCTTCAAGAGGAAGGTTCTTACTCTGATAGGCAAAAGATATACACTGTGCAATCCAGTTGGACAGTGTTCTTTTGGAGACTGGAAGACCTAAATGACTAGGATCAAAAGCAACAAAGAGTTGAGAGGACTTTGTGTTGCTGCGTCCTTTGTAAGTAAAAGGCCAAAGCTCTTTTACAATCCAAAGTATGAAGATTCCTTTCTGCATTAGAGGCATGAGGCCTTGGGAAAAAAACAGGAAGGTAAACTGCTTGGTTTAAAAGAAAAGGTGAAACCACCTTTGGTATAAAGTGAGGATGAGTCCTAAGGACTACCTTATCATGATGGAACCTTGTATAAGGAGGATCAGCCAACAGTGCTTGCAATTCACTGATGCAACGTGCTGATGTGATTGCAATAAGAAAAATAACCTTTCAGGAAAGGAATTTCAAAGAGGTAGTAAGTAATGGTTCAAAAGGCAGCTTCATGAGCTGGCCAAGAACCAGATTTAAATCCCATGCCACCGGTGGTGGCTTAACGGGAGGCTTAGTTAGAAGAAGGCCTCTCATAAATCTCGCTATGATAGGATGAGAGGAAATAGGGTGCCCATTTAAAGGTTTGAGAGAAGCTGCAATAGCACTCAAATGAACTCTCACTGAATTGTTCTTAAGCCCTGCATTAGACAAATGAAGGAGATATTCTAGTAATGATTCCAGAGGTATTGCAAGAGGGTTAAGACCCTTCTGCGAACACCATATGGTAAACCTTTTCCACTTGAAAGCATAAGAGCGTCTTTTGGAAGGTTTCCTGGAAGCATAAAGGATATCCTTTACTTGCTGAGAAAGGTTAAGACCATGACGGTCTAGGCTTTCAGCAACCAGGCCCTGAGATGTAGAGACTGGGGATTGGGATGCCACAGCATTCTGTCCTCCTGGGATAGGAGATCTGGAGCAGATCCTAACTCCAGAGATGGAGCTTGAGAGAGACGTAGAAGCAGAGGGTACCACACTTGCTTTGGCCAATATGGGGCTATGAGAATCATATGGCCTCTGTCTCTCTGAAGCTTGAATAAAGTTTTGGGAATTAGGGGTATGGGTGGGAAGGCATATTAGAAAGTCCTGACCCCAATGGAGGAGGAAGGCATCAGTGGCCTGACAAGCCTGAGCCAGAATTCTGGAACAGAAGCGGGGAAGTTTGGCATTCAGCGGACTTGCAAAGAGGTCTATGTCCGGGGTTCCCCAAAATTGGAAAATTTTGGCCACCTGGTCTGCATGGAGAGACCATTCGTGTGGAAGCAGAACTCGACTGTCTGTCTGCCCAAGTGTTTTGAATGCCTGGAAGATACACTGCAAGGAGACGAATCTGATGCTCTCTGGCGAGGGCCCAAAGTCGCAAAGCTTCATTGCAGAGCGACAGAGAGCCTGTTCCGTCCTGCTTGTTCACATAAAACATGGCTGGTTGTCCGTTTGAATTAGAACAGTTTTGTAGCTGAGTTGGGTGTGAAATACTCGAAGAGCAAGGAAGATTGCTCTGAGCTCTAGGAAATTGATGTGTAGATCGGTCTCCTGTGAAGTACAGGTATCCTGGGTAGAGAGGCCTTGCAAATGGGTTCCCCAACCCACCTGTGTGGCATCTGTTAGAGTTATTTGGGGTGGAGGTTGTTGAAAAGGGGACCCCATCAACAGATATTGGGGTGACTGCCACCATTGGAGAGACAACATGAGACGATCTGATGTTGCTATTTTGTCTGACAGGCAACCTGATGCCTGAGTCCACTGAGTGAATAGAGTCCACTGGGCTGCCCTCATATGAAGGCGAGCATAAGGGACCACATGCACCGTGGATGCCATGTGGCCTAGCAACTGTAACATTTCCCAAGCAGTGAGGTGAGACTTTAGCATTGCCTGGGAACATAAGAACATAAGATATGCCATACTGGGTCAGACCAAGGTCCATCAAGCCCAGTATCCTGTTTCCAACAGTGGCCAATCTAGGTCATACGTACCTAGCAGTTTCCCCAAAAGACACAGGTTCCGCAATGCTTGTACTGGGTCAAGCATTGATATCCTGGGTCCCTTCTTAATAATGGTTTATGGACCTTTCCTCCAGGAACTTGTCCAAACCTTTTTTAAACCCAGCTACACTAACAGCCTTTACTATATCCTCCGGTAACAAATTCCAGAGTTTGATTACACATTGAGTGAAGAAATATTTTCTTTTATTAGTTAACTGCTAACTGCACAATGTGAAGCTAACTGCACAATGCAACGGCAGCGGGACTGTGGAAGATAGGGCCTTGTTTGTCTGGTATCCAACAGGGCTCCTATGAACTCTAGAGACTGAGTGGGAGCTAAATTGGATTTTGGGAAGTTTATGACAAGTCCCAAATATTGAAGGATACGTATTGTGCGAGATAGCGAAATCCTGGCCTCTGGCTCTGATGGGGCTCGAATGAGCCAATCGTCCAAGTAAGGGAAGACAAATATTTTTAGGGTGCGGAGAAATGCTGCTACCACAGCCATGCATTTTGTGAACACCCTTGGTGCCGAGGCCAGGCCAAAAGGAAGAACTCTGCATTGGTAGTGCTTCCCCTGAAATAGAAAGCGAAAAAATCTTCGGTGGGTTGGATGGATGAGAACATGAGTGTAGGCATCCTTGAGATCTAGAGAACAAAGCCAGTCCTGACTCTGAAGGTATGGCAGTAGAGTTCCCAGAGAAATCATTTTGAATTTCTCTTTGAACAGGAATTTGTTCAATTCTCTGAGGTCCAAGATGGGTCTGTGTCCTCCTGTTTTCTTTGGAATAAGGAAAATGGGGGAATAGAACCCTGCACCTTGTTGATGAATAGATACTTCTTCTATCGCCCCTTGGGCAAGAAGCAGATTGACCTCGTGATCTAACTGGGGGTTGAGAGAGGTCTGAGAATTGAACTGTTACCATTGTAGGAGCGGACATGCTGAGGAAGTGAAGCTTGTATCCCTCTCTTAGAATGGACAGAGTCCAACTTTCTGCTGTTATCTGCCCCCATCTGGAGGCAAAATAACCTAACCTTCCTGGAATGGTGGAAGGCTCTGGACCGTTCAGGGTCAGGAAGACAAAATTCTCTAGATGGAAGTCAAAACCCCTGTGGAGGCTGAGTCTGCTGAACCGGCTGAGGCTTAGCAGCCTTTGTTTTTCTTTGTTTAGGTTGCTGTTGACACTTTTGGGCAGACTGACCTGAACGATGACCCTGTTGGGTATAGGAGGGGTAGAACTTCTTTCTAGTGAAGAATGTTTTTTTGTAGGACTTTATCCTTGCAGGATCCGCTGTAGATTTTGATAATCTTACCAAGGTGAGATTATCAGCATCTAGCTCATTAGCTTCTCTTGCCAATTTTTGCCAAAGAGATTCTCCCCAGTGCAAGGAATATTCACCAATTTGTTCTGTACTCAAAGTTCCAAGTCAGATGCCTGGAGCCAGGCAATCCTACGTGCGCCTATGGCAATAGTAGAAGTTCTGCTTATGCACTCAAAACAATCAAAAGCTGCATGATTTACGACTTTGGAAACATCCTGAGCATGTTTAATAAGTGCGAGATAATCTTGTCTCTTATCATCAGGAAGGAGAGGGCTCATAAGCTCTAGATCTCCTGTAACTTCCTTAAGGAACATTCGCATGTATAAAATGTAGGAACTAATCCTGGCAGAAAGCATAGAGGCCTGGAAAGTTTGACGCCCAAAGGCATCAAGATTTCTACATTCACGTCCTGGAGGATTAGATGCATGTCTTTTTGTACTCTTGATCCTTCTCATAGCTGATTCCACCACCATGGAATGGTGTGGCAGCTAAGTCTTTTGAAATCCAGGACAGTGAGGAACTCGACACATGGTATCGAGCCTACGAGAATGAGGTGACGTGGTGAGAGGTGTTTCCCACATCCTTAGCATGAGATCATGCAAGATCTCATGAATAGGCAAAGTAGCTGCCTCCTTGGCAGCTTTGGGATACTGTAAAATCTCCAATTCCTTTGCCCTAGGCTCTGTTTCAGGAGCCACTGTAATGGAAAGACCTTGAGACACGTCTTGGATAAAATCCTGGAAGGATATATCCTCTGGAGGAGACATCCTCCTTTTAGGAGAGGAAGAATCCTCAGGAAGAAGTACTCTGGTATCGACAGAGCTGTCAGAGTCTTCAGACTCGTCAGAGGATTCAAAATATCTCCTGTCCAGGTAATCGTGCATCGCACGATACCGGTACCGATCGAAGTCGGTATCGACAGGGTCCGGTACCGACCTGTCCGTACCGGAGGGCATAGCCTGCGTCGGAACTGGTAATCCACCTGCCGACGTCGATGCAATTGGCCCTGGTACCGATGTCGGTGCCAGTACCGGTTGAATTGTCTGAAGCGGTTTCGGGGGCATCGATGCGGAGAGAAGACCCGCCAGACTGCGCTCAACAACTCTTCACACCTCTCTCCCTTACCAATACTGCCCCTTTATATACAATGTGTCTTCCAAATGTAAATAGTTACACTGATTACTATTTGTTCTAAACAAATTACTATTTGTTTTAATTAATTACCCCGGTTTACCCAAGTTATTGTGCCTGTTATATGTATAATACTCAGATATTGTATTCTGTCTGATGTTTTCTTGTTCTATGTAAACCGCGCTGATTATAAATAGTGCGGTATATAAAAGATGTTAAATAAATAAATAAATAAATAAATAAATAATAGCAAGGAACCTCTGGTTCATCGATGCTGCCGATGCCTGGGTATCGGTACCGGGCAAAGCGGCCGGTACCCCAGAGCATGGCACCAGTAGTTCTGCCGAGGTTGGGGCCTCGAGAACATCCTGGAGCCCCGATGTTGCTTTGGAAGCTGAAGCCTCCCGCTGGGGCAATTTTGCCCGTGTGAGTCCCTCAAGGGCAACACCAGAGGCATCTCGATACTTAGAGGGAGATCTACCCTTTGAGGACCGGCTAGACTTATGTTTAGTTACCTGAGATCCATGGGAGGAAGACAAAGCCCTGGAAGATGTTGATGCCACGGATGCTGCATCGGAGGGAAAAAGGGTGCTAAGTTTAGCAGCTCGGTTTTGCCGCCCCCCTCTTCAACATCATCCCACAGGCAGCACACTCAGTGATAGAGTGGTCAGGACCTAAACATTTGAGGCACCACTAATGGGTGTCTGTGACGGAGATGGTACCGCCACACTTGGAACACTTTTTAAAACACGAGGCGGGTTTTTCCATAGTAGAGGAAAATTGGGCCTAGTGCCCAAAATGGCGCGTGGCACCAAAGGAGTAAAAAGACTCCAAGTAAAAGGTTTTTTTTTTTTTTTTTAAAAAGAAAGAAAGAACCGGCGGTACCGGTGCAGTGTCGAAGGAAGGCAGATGCGACCACAAAAAAGAAGAATAAAGGGATATTTTCTGCGGTGACAGGAAGTGCGACCTGCCGGCTCCGCGGAAAACGAAGAACTGGAGAGAGACAGTGGGAAAGGCGGGAAGGCAGCACGCAGGTGCTATGGGATGCTCCCAAAAGCTTTCTAATTGGACGCTGGGGAGCTTTCCCGCGCAGGCTCCGTCGGTACCGACGATACCCATATGTGAAGACTACATTACTGCTTGTTCCTGGAGATACATAGAAATATGACAGAAAAAGACCACATGGCCTATCTAGTCTGTCCTTCCATATCAACAACTACAACAGTCCCCTTTTTTCCTTTAGAAAAAAGTTTGTCCTAGGCTTTTTTGAATTCAGATACTGTCCTCATCTCTACTAGATCCACTGGGAGACTATTCCATAGATCCACCACTCTTTCTGTAAATAAATATTTCCGCATATCACTCCTGAATCTATCCCCCTTCACCCTCATCCCATGTCCCCTCATAGCAGAACTTGCTTTCAACTGAAAGAGGCTCTCCCCCTGTAAATTTTATGCCACGGAGGTATTTAAACAACTCAATCATATCACCTCTATCCCGCCTGTCCTCTAAGGTGTACATATTAAGATCCTTAAGTCTATCCTCATATGCTTTATGAAGACCACCAACTATTTTAGTAGCTACCCTCTGTACCGACTCCATACTGTTTATATCCTTTTGAAGGTGCGGTCTCCAGAATTGCGCACTATACTCCAAATGAGGTCGCACCAAAGACTTATACAGAGGCACTTATCATCTCCTTTTTTCTGCTAGCCATTCCTCTCTGTATTTATTTATTTATATATTTAAATGTTTTATATACCGCCTTTTCCTTAAATCAAAGCGGTTAAGAGTAGTTACTCACCTGTAACAGGTGTTCTCCAGGAGCAGCAGGAATCAGTCCTCACATATGGGTGACGTCGGCGCCGACGGAGCCCCCGTGGCGGAGCATTTCCCCAGCTTTCGAAGAAAGCCTTTGGGAATGCAGCACGCATGCGCAGTCCCCTTCCCGCCAAAGGGTGCCATCTTGCTCAGTCTGATATCATAGCTAAAAGACAGCAAAAAACAAAATAAATCATATGACTGCAATTCCAAGGGGAGGAGGGAGGGTTGTGAGGACTGATTTCTGCTGCTCCTGGAGAACACCTGTTATTTTTATTTATTTATTTTATTTATTTATTTTATTTATATAACAAACTTTTATATACCGCGACCTTCCAGTGATCAGGTGCGGTTTACATATAACAGATTAGGGGAACAGAAAGACAGTTCTGTTTTTACAATGAACATAGCGTGAACTATATACATTAACAATTAAAACTTAAAACTTAACTTTGGAGAACTATGTACATATAACTATATACAGATAGTAGAGATGAGGTTAACAGTGTAGGTAGTTATATCAAGGACAATGTCAAAGGTCATAATAACATAAGGCAGTTACGAAGTTACAGGTGAGTAACTACTTTCTCCAGGACAAAGCAGGAAGTCAGTCCTCACATATGGGACTCCCCAGCCTAAGGCTACCGGAGACCCAAGCTGAAAAAATGAGCTCCCTCTAGAGCCTCAGCATGTGAGAATAGAATCTTCTCTGAGAACTCCCCCGAACAGTAGCCCAACACCAGGGCCGGAGGGTAGGAGTTGCCTAAACCCCAAAGAGATTATGGAGTACCGCCTGTCCGAAAGCGCTGTCCCTGTGGGACTCCCTCTCGAGGCAGTAGTGGGCCGCAAAGGTCTGGCTTGAAGACCAAGTAGCGGCCCGGCAGATGTCTGCCAACGGAACAGAGCGGAGATGAGCCACTGACGCAGCCTTCGCCCTGACACGGTGAGCCGTAACGCGACCCTGCAAGGAGAGGCCGGCTGCCCTGTAAGCCCAGGCGATACAGTCGGCTACCCATATGGACAAAGTACACTTGGAGACAAGTAACACCAACTTATTGGGGTCAAAAGAGACGAAGAGCTGAACAGCCCTCCGGTGCTCCCGCGTATGGTCAAGGTAGAAGGACAACGCCCTCCTACAGTCCAGGGTATGCAAGACCATCTCAGCCCAGCTGGCATGCGGCCTGGGAAAGAAAGTTGGAAGAACCACCTCCTAATTTAGGTGGAAGGAGGAGACAGCCTTTGGAAGGAACTTAGGGTGAGTCCGTAAGACTACTCTGTTCCTATAGAACCTAGTATATGGAGCATCCGATACTAGGGCCTGAAGTTCACTCACTCGCCTTACTGAGGTAAGAGCCACCAGAAACAATGCTTTCCAGGAGAGAAAGCACAAAGGGCAAGTAGCCATAGGCTCAAATGGTGGGCAAGTAAGCCGTTGCAAGACCACATTTAAATCCCATTCAGGGGTAGGTGGACGAACTGGAGGCTTAAGCAAATGCAGGCCTCTGAGGAAACGAGCCAACAAAGGGTGGCTGGAGAGAAACTGACCTTTCACCGGTGAGTGGTGCGCTGAAAGAGAACTAAGATGAACTCTAACAGAATTGGACTTAAGGCCTAGGTTGGACAGGTGAAGCAAATATTGCAGCACCACTGGTACCAGGCATGAGAAGGGATTCTCGTTGTGTTGAGTACACCAGGTAGAGAATCTACACCACTTAAGGGCATAAGACTTTCGTGTGGACTGCCTCCTAGAGGCCAAGACTACGTCCTCCACTTCCCTAGGCAGCAGAAAGGGTGCTAGAACTACCCTTTCAGCAGCCAGGCCATCAGATTGAGGGACTGGAGATTGGGGTGTAAAAGAGATCCCTGCTCCCGAGACAGGAGATCTGGTTGAATCCCCACAGGAAGAGGAGTGTCCACCGCTAGTTGCAAAAGAAGTGGGAACCACAGCTGTCTGGGCCATCTGGGGGCCACCAGAATTACCGAGGCCCTGTCCCGGAGCACTTTGAACAGTGTCTGGGGCACTAGAGGCGTGGTAGGAAAGGCATATAGGAGGCCTGTAGACCACGGAATGAGAAATGCATCTGCTGCTAATCTGAGAGGATGCGGTTGTCTGGAGCAGAACCTGGGCAGTTGACGGTTCAGAGGACTGGCAAAGAGATCTATGGTTGGAAGACCCCATCTCAGGAAGATCTGTTGAACCACCAAAGGATTCAACTGCCATTCGTGTGGCTGCAGGATCCTGCTCAATCTGTCTGCCAGGTGATTCTCCTGACCTGGGAGATAGACCGCTTTGAGAAGAATGCCATGATTGACTGCCCATGAGCACAGGCTCTGTGCTTCCTGACATAGAAGGCGGGACCCTGTGCCCCCTTGTTTGTTCACATAGAACACAGCAACTTGATTGTCCGTCTGAACTAAGACGGACTGGTGAGAGATGAGATGAAAGTTCTCAGGGCTAAGTGGATAGCTCTCAGTTCCAAGAGATTGATCTGCTGTGCGGCCTCCCAAAGAGACCACAGGCCTTGAGTACATGCTCCCTGGCAATGCGCCCCCCAACCTTGAAGAGAAGCATCGGTTGTCAGCACCTGAGAGTGTGGAGGTGCCTGAAAAAGCACCCCTTGCACCAGATTCGGCAGATGAAGCCCCCACTGTAGAGAAGACTCTAGTAGTTTGGACACCCTCACTCTGTCCGTGAGGTTTCCTGTGGCTTGATGCCACTGAGTTCTGAGGCCCCATTGAGCCGGCCTCATGTGTAGACGGGCATTTAGAGTTACATGGACTGTGGAAGCCATGTGGCCTAAGAGCCTCAGGAATTGTCTGGCGGAGACCAGAGAATTGCTGTGAAACTGACTGACCAGATCCATCAACCTGTGGGCCCTGTCCACGGGTAAAAAGGCCTTTGCCTGAAGAGTGTCCAGTCTTGCTCCTATGAACTCCATGTTTTATGAGGGGTGCAAAGTGGACTTTGCGAAGTTTATAACAAACCCCAGATGCTGGAGCAGAGCGACAGTGCGAAGGGTGGCTTGATTGGCCTCCTGTGGGGATTGACCCCCGATGAGCCAGTCGTCCAGAAAGCCTTTGGGAATGCAGCGCGCGCGCATGCACGGTCCCCTTCCCGCCCAAGGGTGCCATCTTGCTTAGTCTTCTTTTTTCCGCGGAGCCCGACGGACATGTTTCGTTTTCACCCAAGGAAAAAGTTGATTTTATTCTACGTGGAACAGTTTTCTTCGGTTCGACGCCCGTTTCCCTTTCCCACCTGGGCCCGAAGTTGCGGTCTCCAGAATTGTGCACTATACTCCAAATGAGGTTGCACCAAAGACTTATACAGAGGCACTATCACCTCCTTTTTTCTGCTAGCCATTCCTCTCTGTATTTATTTACAGTCAAACCTCGGTTATCGGTTGCCCCGGTTTTCGTCGGTTTCGGTTTTCGACGTCTTTTCCCCACTCAGATGTTGTCTCGGTTTTCGTCGATAGCCTCGGTTTTCGTACAGCCCCCCCCCCCCCCCGATTCACCGATCGCGTGTGCGTGTGCCTGCAGAGTACACTGCCTGCCCAGTCCCGGCAGCATTACCCCCCCCCCCCCGGACTCACCGATCGCGTGTGCGTGAAGGAGATCTGGAGATTGGCAGACTTCAAACCCAGCTGTTGCGTGTGCCTGCAAACAGTACACTGCCTGCCCAGGTGAGCAACATCCTCGAGCCAGACATGGAAGGATTGCAGAGAGGAAGGCCCCGATCTCTCCACCGCCTGCCTGTTCTCTGGAGCGCCCCCTCAGGCTCGGAGGTAGCAGGAGATGTTGACTGAATGTGGCAGGCAGTTCTTTCTCTTGTGGGGTATGCTGTTGAGACGGAGTCAGCGATCACATTGGTGTCCTAAGGTATCTCCTCCTCCCTCTCCCCTCAACAAGAGTCTTCAATAAAGTTAAATGTGATGTTAAATGTTCATTTATCCATTTCATTAGTCATTTATATGTATTTCTCATTGTTTTCTGTATGTACAAATACAGTTATTCTCTATAAAATGTACTTTTTGTCAATATTTTTGGGTGTCTGGAACGGATTAATTGAATTTACATTATTTCCTATGGGAAATCTTGCTTCGGTTTTAGTCCGTCTCGGTTTTAGTCAGACTTTTTGGAACGGATTAATCATGAAAACCGAGGTTTGACTGTATTTATATATTTAAATGTTTTATATACTGCCTTTTCCTTAAATTAAAGTGGTTATAATATATTACTAGGTTACAAAGGCAAGGAATACGTACACCACTTCATTACATCAAAGCAGTGGCAATTGGGAAGACAAACACAGGGAAAAAACAGTACATACATTACATTTAATCTGAAATAGGCATACCGGCAAACAGAACACATCCATAGAGCAGCCATTTCCTTAGTCCTGCACGGTCCTACGCCAAAGGGCCCTCTGGCGAGGCCCTCAGGCGCAGGCGCACTCCAGTGCTGGCTGTTTGAGGCGGTTTGTCCCAGCTGATTGGCCAACTCCGGTGGTGAGGAGAGGCACACAATCAGCTCTTCTGATGGCTGCTGCCGATCTCCCTTCACCAAGCATCCTTCTAGCTTTTGCCGTCGCCTTTTCTACCTGTTTAGCTACTTTAAGATCATCAGACACAACCACGCCTAGGTCCCGCTCTTCTTTAGTGGACAAAAGTACTTCACCCCCTATAATATATTGCTCCCTTGGATTGCTGCAGCCCAAATATAGGGAGGAGTGGTCTAGTGGTTAGGACAAGGTACTTCAGGCCGGAGGACCGGGGGTTCAAGTCCCACCTGGGGACAGCAATCTCAGGCCGGAGGGACTGGGATTTCTAGTCCTATAGGCACTCCCTGTGGTCTTCGGCAAGCCACTTAACCCTCCATTGCCCATGTTCCCTGTAAGTATTAGCATATGTGTCTCATATCCCCTCGTGTTAAATGTTACCCCCCAATTGACCGCTTTGACCTGGTGAAAAGCGGGATATAAATACAGCTAAATAAAATAAATAAGTAAAATAAAATAAAATGCATGACCTTACATTTTTTAACATTAAATCCCAGCTGCCAAATTCTAGACCATTCTTCAAAGCTTAGCTAGATCCCTCCTCATGTTATCTACACCTTCCTAGGTGTCTACTCTATTGCAGAGTTTGGTATCATCCACAAAGAGGCAAACCTTACCCGACAGCCCTTCTGCTATATCACTAACAAAGATGTTAAAAAGAATCGTACCAAGGACAGATCCCTGGGTAACCACTGGTAAAGCACAGTTACTTAACTGTAACAGGTGATCTCTGGGAACAGCAGGGATAAGTCTTCACATACGGGTACGTCGGTACCGACGGAGTCTGCGCGGGAACGCTTCCCAGCATCCAATCAGAACGCTTTTGGAAGCATCCCAACACGCCTGCGTGCTGCCTTCCCGCCTTCCCAACTGCCTCTCCTCAGTTAAGTTTTAAAGCTGAGACAAAGAGAGAGAGAGAGCAAGGAAGGGAAAGACAGAGATAGAGAAATGCGACTCCTAGGGAGGTGGGTGGGATGTGAAGACTTATTCCTGCTGTTCCCAGAGATCACCTATTACAGGTAAGTAACTGTGCTATCTCCAGGAACAAGCAGGAATGAGTCTTCACATATGGGGACTCCCAAGCTCAGATGCCCAGAGGGAGTCCTAGCATGTTGCAAGTCTAGAACGAGCCATGCTATTCCTCAGGACCTCAGGCATCCTGGGGATGGAGGGTAGGAGTTGAATACAGAAAAGGAGCTGTGGAACAGCTGGCTAGAACAGGGCTTCTAAAGGGGAAGACCCTGTAGAGAGGGCATTTAGTAGTAAAATATTGTAATCTGGGCCTCTCTTGTTGGCATTGCACAAGTCCACTGAGGTACATATGGATCTGTTAGAAGAGCCAGTGAAGGAGCTCAAGGGGTACCTCACTGAGAAGTAGAGGTAATAAAAGTAGAAAAAACAAGTGGAGGTCAGAACCCTTCAGGGTGAGAAATAGCCCCCAGGGGAAAAACTGGGGTAGTATAAGAGGTAGAGCTTCAGCGGGAGACGCAGAAGGTACTATTAAAGAAAGCTTAAGCAGTTTTGGTCCAAAAACAGTACAAACCTAAGACCAAAAGGAATAATGAGGGAGGAAGTGACGTCACCGGCTTGCATGGCTGTGTGAGTGTCTAGCTCCAGCCTGACCCCGATGAAAAAGGAGTTTTAAGCACCCCTAATTGCTGGCGAGAGGTGGAAACAGTAGTGGGAACGACGGAGGAGGCAGTGAGCAGCATGACCACCCGAAAAAAAGCCGCGGACTTGAGAGAGTTCGCTTTCGCCGGAGCGGCCTCGTCGGCGGGGGAAACCAAGATGGCCGGGACGGAGGCCATGCGGTGTGAGCAGGTCGCGGAGAGCAAGCAGGCTGTGGAGAGAGAGGAGGTGGCTCTTGATGTTCGCGGCTGGGGTGGTGCGACTCGAGAGGAGATGAACCAGTGGTTCCACGAGCTTAAGGCAGAGGTACAAGGCTCTAAGGCTGCGCTCGAAGGGCTCCTTAATAATCTCAAAGAGGAAGTGGGAGAAGTGGCAGCCAGGATGGGGGACCACGAAAATCGCCTGGAAGTGCTGGAGCAGCAGCACGAGGAATGGAGGGACCAGCGCCAAAGCGAGGAGAGGTGGAAGGAGGAGATCCAGTTAAAGTTGGAGGACCTAGAGAATCGCTCTAGGAGGAATAATTTGCGGATTAAAGGTGTTCCAGAGGCAGTGGAGTTCAGAGACTGTGCTAAGGTGGCTGAGTCTGTCTGCCTGGAGGCCCTACGGCAAGGTGGGGAGGAGCCCCCGAGTGGCGGGATCCTGCTGGACAGGGCTCACAGAGCGCTGGGAGCCGCCCGCAATAACCAGCCCAGGGACATAGTTATTTGTCTCAAGGACTATAAAACTAAGGAAAAAATAGCTACCAAAATGAGGGGGCTGAGCAATTTCCAGTGGCAGGGCTACACAGTTTCTATATTTGCTGACCTCTCCTTGGGAACTTTGCAGAGGAGGGAACTAGCCCCCATAACAAAAACACTCCGAAAGGAGGAGGTGCGCTACAGATGGCTCTACCCATTTGGCCTGGCCTTTACAAAAGGGGACAGAACCTGGAGAATCCATACGCTGGAGGCAGCGTGGGCAGCGCTGAAAGAAGCAGGCATGGAAGGAACGGTGGCAGCAGCTAGAACGGAGTGGCAAGAGGCAGCGCTTGATCAAGCTAGAACCCTCAAGCAAGGAGCAGTGATGCGTGACCGACCCAAGGGCACGGACGGAGACCATTGGAGATCACAGCGGAGAGGGGCGAAGAGATGATGGACAGTATAGACACTGAGAATGAGATTGCACAATGTGATAGAGTGAAAGTGGGTTAGGGATGTGGTAAGATCATTGCATGGGGGTGCGGTTGTGAGAGGGGGGAGGAGGGAGGATGAGCAGGGGGGGGATTGGCACTTGGTAAGCTGGCGGGGGGGAAGGGGGCAAGTGGACCGGTGGGTGGAGTGAGGAGGGGGAGGGGGCGGGGCGGGGAGGGGATGTAAAGGGGGTTGGGGTGGAGCAGGTGAGTCACTACTCCGGGTCAGCCTGGTCGCAGACGAGGCAGAGGGGTGGAGGGGGAGGAGGGGGGAGAGGGCGAGGGGGAGGAGAGGGCGAGGGGGAGGAGGGGGGAGGGGGAGAGGGCGAGGGGGAGGAGGGGGGAGAGGGCGAGGGGGAGGAGGGGGGAGAGGGCGAGGGGGGAGACGGGACAGGAAGGGGGGCCCGAAGGGCAACAAAATTGGGGGTAGGGAGCAGCTGGTAGTGGTTACAGTAAACATCAAGGGATTGCGGACATGGCGCAAGAGGCGCCTGCTAGAGAGGGAGGGTATACGGTTGGGGGTAGATCTGGTGTGCATTCAAGAGACACATTTGAAAGTGGGTCAAGAAGGGTTGTTAAGGACTAGGAATTTCCCGAGAACCCTAATGGCAGGCCAAAGGGAAGCTCCGCGGAAAGGAGGGGTGGGGATTTTGATAGGGGAAAGTATGCAGGAGTGGTGGTGGAGGAAAGAAGGGATCGAGAGGGGCGGTGGGGGTAGCTGTTAAAATAAGGGTACGTGGGGAGGAAGTGTGGGTTGTCAGTATTTATGGCCCAAATGCCTTAAAGGAGAGATTTTATGATAGGCTCCTGAGTGAATTGGAGGGGTGGGGGGCGATACCGGTGATTATAGGAGGTGATTTCAATCTCACAATGAACCCTAGAGTGGATCACAGTGGAGGGGGAGAGGGGGGGAAGGAGAGGAGGAGCTTAGCAAACCTAAAGGAGCGACTGAGTTTGCTTGATATGTGGAGGGTGCGACACCCTGGGGAAAGGGGATATACTTTCTACTCGGCAGTACATGATATCTATAGTAGACTTGATATGCTGTGGGTGAGTGGGAGTTGGGGGGCTAAGGTACAAGCGGTGGAAATTGGCAATATCACCTGGTCGGACCATGCTCCGGTGCATATGGTGCTGGATTTGGGGGTAAGAGACAACGGGGTGAGTTTCTGGAGGCTGAATGATTCCCTGTTGAATGAGAAAACATGTGTGGCCAGAGTCAAAGAGGTGATACGGGACTACTTGCAGATCAACTGGAATGGGGAGGTGGCCACAGGAATGGTGTGGGATGGGCTCAAAGCAGTGGTGAGGGGCCACCTAATCAGTATAGCAGCCCAGGAAAAGAGAAGAAAGAGAGAGGTGGAAGACCAGCTCTTGGAGGTGGAGAGTTTAGAAAGGCAGCACCAACAGGGGGGGGACACACGGACTCTGCAGGAACTGCTCAGGGTGAGAGGTGAACTTGGCCAGCTCAGGGCGGCTGAGATAGCCTACAACCTGACCAAGTTAAAGCAGGGGTGGTACGAGGGAGGGAACAGAGCAGGAAGGAGATTAGCCTGCCGCTTGAGAGCACGGCAACAACGATCTGTAGTAGGGGGGGTGCGCAACCAAAAAGGGGAAATGGTGCATAAGGGGGAGGAAATTAGGAAGGCCTTTGCAGCATACTATGAAAAACTGTACAGCAGTGAGGTGACGGGGGCTGAGAAGAAGGGAGAGGAGTTCTTGGCTCAATGCGACCTGGGCAGGCTTACGGAAGGAGGCGGCAGCTGAACTGGGGCGTCAGGTGACGTATAAGGAGGTGAAAAGCGCGGTGAAGTCTCTTAAGGATGGGAAAGCGCCAGGTTTAGATGGATATATGGCAAAATTTTACAAGGTAATGCAAGATGAGGTAGGGGGGCTGTTAATGGAGGTTTACAATGGAGTGCTGATGAGGGAGGGGCTACCGCCCTCTATGGCGGAAGCGGGAATAACAGTTATACCTAAGGCAGGGAAGGACCACACGGTCTGTGGAGCTTACCGGCCCATCTCACTCATTAACTTGGATGCTAAGGTGTTGGCCAAGATACTGGCACGAAGGCTACAGACGGTGATGCAGAAGCTAGTGCATAAAGATCAGACGGGGTTCATCTCTGGGAGACAGGGAGGGGATAACATTCGGAAGCTATTGAATGTCATGTGGTCTCTGCAGACGACAGGGAGGGAAGCAGTATTTTTGACGGTCGATGCTGAAAAGGCATTCGACAGGGTGGAATGGGGATTTATGTTTCAGGTACTAGAAAAAGTTGGGGTGGGTCCATCGTTCCTAAGATGGATAAAAGTGTTCTATGTATGCCCTAGGGCATAGGTGTCAAACCTGTCCTGGAAGGCCACAATCCTGCCAGGTTTTGGGATAGCCCTAATGAATATGCATGAGATATATATGCATTAGAGATAGCCTGCCAACCTGACTGGTTTGTGGCCCTCCAGGACTGGATTTGGAGACCACTGCTTTACACCTCTGTCATTTAAGATGGTGAGTGGGCAAGGTACAGATGTCCTAGACATCAAAAGGGTAGCTAGAATGTGTCACATTCATCCTCGATTCTCACCACCACCAAAAAGATGTCTAATGGACAATATTTTGGTGGTGGTGAGAAGTGAGGAGGAATGTGACAAATTCTATCTAACCTTTTTGATGTCTAGGACATCTGCACCTTGCCCACTCACAATCTTAAATGACAGAGGTGTAAAGCAGTGGTCTCCAAATCCAGTCCTGGAGGGCCACAAACCAGTCAGGTTGGCAGGCTATCTCTAATGCATATATATCTCATGCATATTCATTAGGGCTATCCCAAAACCTGGCAGGATTGTGGCCCTCCAGGACAGGTTTGACACCTATGCCCTAGGGCAAGGATAAAGGTAAATGGGGGGTATTCCGAGAGCTTTCGATTGGGTAGGGGCACCAGGCAGGGGTGCCCTTTGTCGCCTCTGCTGTTTGCCCTGGTTATAGAACCATTGGCGGACTTTATCCGGCGACAGGGGGATATCTGTGGTATCGAAGTAAAGGGACAGTTAAGTAAGGTCGCACTCTTTGCTGACGATGTTATTTACACTTTAGAACAACCTTTGGTTAGCCTTCCCAATTTGCTGTGGGCCGTAGGGCGGTACAGTGCAGTATCGGGCTATAAGTTGAACCTGGACAAGACAGAAATTCTGGGGTTTAATCTGGATCGAGGGGTGGAGGAGCGGTTGCAGGCCGAGTTTCCCTTCAAATGGGTGCAGGGACACTTTTGATACCTGGGGATTCAGCTGGGTAATACATGGGGCCAAGTGCCGGCTTGGAATTACAAACCCCTGATAGCGGCAATTCGGAAGGATTTAGGAAGATGGAAGGGACTACACTTGTCCTGGTTGGGGCGCATAGCAACCATTAAAATGAATGTGCTACCAAGGATCCTATTTGTGTTTATGGCCTTACCGTATAAAGTGCCGAGAAAAGGTCTTAAGGAGTTGCAGGCTCTGATCATGAGGTTTATTTGGGAGGAGAAGCGGGGCAGGGTGAATAAGCTCACCATGTTCAGACCCCAGGAGGCAGGGGGGCTGGGAGTTCCTAACCTGGCAAAGTATTATGAGGCAGCACAACTTCGGGTGCTCTTTGTGTGGAGAGAGAGAGGAGAAACCCCACAATGGGTATATATGGAGAAAGAAGGGAAGGAGTGTCTGGAAGAAGCGATCTGGGGGGGGGGGGAGAGGAGCGGAGTGGGCCGGGAGGGGTTGAACCCACACAGGAAGTTAACGCTGCAAGTATGGGAAAAATGGAAGGGCAATCTATTGAATGGGAAGAAACTGTCCCGAGCTGCGTACCTGCGTAACATGGGGGCCCTTGCCCCGGGGAGGTGGGGGGGGGGAGTTTTAAAGTGTGGGGGTTGGAGAGGGTAGGGCAGGTTTTAGATAGGACCGGGAGGATACGGCCGTATGCGGAGCTTCAAAGAGTTCGGATTGCGGGATAATGACTTATGCGTACATGCAACTGTGGTATTACTTGCAAGAACCGGGGGTTCGGGGGGACCTACAGGGTGGGGTAACGGAGTTTGAGATGCTGATGGAACAACAAGAATCAGTAAAGGGCCTGGTGTCTAAACTTTACCGTTTGCTGAACGCACGGGAAGAGGGCACGGCCAAGTGGCAGGAGCAGTGGGAAGGGGAACTGGGGGGTCAGTGGGAGGCGGGCCGGTGGAAGAGTATCTATGAGGGAGAAAGGCGGCTTGCATGGGATACGGCGCTGTTAGAGAATTCGCTCAAAGTTAGGCTTAGGATGCTCTGGACCCCAGCCAGGCTACACCGCATTTTCCCGGAGAGAGCGGGCACTTGCTGGAGGGGATGTGGGGGGTGGGGTGACCTCTTGCATATGATATGGAGCTGCCCCAAATTGCAGGAGTTGTGGAGGGCGGTGGAGGATTATTGTGGAGCGGTTACGGGGATACGGATCGCCTTCGTTCCAACCCAGGTGGTGCTTCTGGAGGGGGAGGAGATAGGGACGGGAGGGATCGCTGCTTTCCGGAATTACTGTGTGATAGCGGTCAGATTGGCAATTTTACAAAATTGGAAGAACACGGAACCACCGATAATGAGGGAAATTATTGGCAGGTTAGAGTTTCTGTGGGGGATTAGCAAAGTGCGGGCCTGTGCGCAGGGAACGCAGGCCAAAACATGATGAGATCTGGCAGGACTATGAGAACTGGAGGGAGACGGGGTGGGAGGTATGGATGGAAAAGTGAGGGGGAGGGAGGGGGGGATAGTTTGGGGCAACTCGGGTTCGGGCTGGCTGCTAACTCCTGAGGTGATGGTACATTGGTGAGGGTTAGAATGGGCCTGGGGGGGGTTGGGGGTAGGAGGGTGAGGATGTAAGGGGAGGGGGGGGAGGGGGGAGGGGGGATAGGGCACAACCAAGGCATTTGGGGCTGCCCGCAGTGGTCGAATGCTAGGGGCACTATGTAGGAACAGCAGCTGCGGACATCAGTGGCGGTGCACGCCAGGGTGCGCGCAGCCTGGGGTTGCACTGGGACAACTTGAGTATAGGTTGACTAGTGGCAATGCATTGCAACAATGGGACACAAAAAGGGGGGAGTCCATCTCAGTTGGAGGGTGGTGGTGGGCTTGTTTAGTAAGGGGGGGGGGGGTCAGGCTTGTGCACCAAGAGAGATTTGGGGTTTACATGTTGTGTCTCCCCGGGGTGGGTCATATAAGATGTTGAATAATATGTTGTTGGATTTGCTGATAACACACACCTTTAAATATCACACACCACAAACTGAGTCAACAAAGGTTCAGAGCAGAAATTAGTAGTTTATTTAATATTTCATTTTAATTTTAAATTTTAATATCTATTTTGAATTAACTTGTATTGTTATTTTTATGATGTGGTCAGGAATGTATATGTAATAATGGAACAGAATATACAGACAGTACAATTCATCTGTGCTTAGAAAGCTGATAATCGCACGGGACGGATTAACAGTTGCCAATGTTATTTGTTTAACTTAGTTTAACTTATTTTATTTGTGGCCTTATTTCTATGCGGACCTTTCTTTGCCCTATTTCTTTCTTCCTTTCTTTCTTTCTCTCCACTCCACAAGAAGGGAGGTTTACACCCCTTTGCAAGGAGGGATAATGGACATTATAGGGGTTACGGAAGAATGTATAATACAGACCACCTGATACTGCTCTGTATGGTGTTTTTCTTTTATGATGTGTGTGAATAAAAAACTTTAAATTGGAAAAAAAAACCTAAGACCAAAAGAAAAATGAGTCTGACCCAACTGGACTGGCAATGGAATCATTCCATGTAGGAGAGAAAGGGTATGGAGACCCTTGTATCTGATAAGAAAGTAAGGACAGACTCAGGAGCGCTAAGCTTAAGATTAACTGAAGCTCCGCAATGTCTTTCCTAAATGGGGTTAATTAGGAAAGAAAAAGGTACATGGAGAGCTTCAGGAGTACCTAACCCTAAAAGGTTATGGTAAGAGAAAAATTTGTTAATTACCACAGGAAGTGGTTATATGTAAAACCCTAAGTATGCTGGCACAGCATTGATAGGGGTAGTGCCCATCTGTCAGGATCATATAGGAATGTAAGGATATCTGAACCTAAACAGATAAATAAGTATGTGGATACATATCTACCTAAAAAAATATATCTCACTAGATCTATACATATAAATAAATAAATAAATATATATATATATACACATCAAAATATATACACATATAGGGTATATATGCATATATATAGAGAGAGATATGTATGGGCAGAAGACACACCGATATCTATATCTATATATATATATATCTATGAATATGTAGGCATATAGACACAGGTCTCCAGGTATGTGGATGGAGAGATGTCTATAGAACCAGATCCCGCTTAGGGATATGGGGAGAGAGGAAGATTCATCCGATAGCAAGAAGGTTGATACCTGCTTGAATAGATGCATAGAGAATCCTCTTTCCTTGGTTATGACTGGCAGAGTCAGAGGAATGGTCTCCCTGACAAGGAGGAGTATAGATTCCTTTCAGAATTTGAGCTCTTGAATAACCAGGATGGCCTACGTGAAAAATGCAGAGGATAACTTCAGTCTGCAGGCAGGAAGTCCAGATCTCTCCAGAACTGTAGTATGGAGAATGGATAGAGGACGCCACTGAAGGAAGATACCATAGTGACCCGCCTATGAGGGCAAAATGGGTATCAGGCGTCCTTTAGCTGCCACTGAAAGAAATTATCTCTGATGAGAAGACCAAAGGAGATATGGGCCAAGCCAGGGAATTGGCCATTCTTTAGGTTTTCACGTGATGAAAGGCCTGAGTCTTATGTCTCAAAAAAGAGTTAAGATGAGATGGTAAGGGTAGGGAATACCTACCAGTCATGAAACCTGACTGGGGGAACCCCTCCTAACCATCTGGGGATATCTGCTAGGCAAGATACTAATGCTCTCTAGCAAGGGCCCATAGTGCAAAGCTACCCTGTAGAGTTGCAGAGAGCATGCTGTAGGTTGGTTAGAAGAAAAAACTGGCTGTGTAAAGCCAGCAGGTAACAAACTATTCTGCCAAGGACAAGGGGGCGAAGAATAGAAGTTAATCAACCAGACTGTGATAATAGGGTTTCCCAAAGGAGGTTGATAACCTGTTTGGGGCTTAGCACTGAGGCTAGAAGAATTGCTAGTGGAGGAGAACCCCTGGTTGTGTGGTGAACAGAACCAGTGGCTTAACCACTAGGAATTGCTGTATCTACAGCAGCTACCAGGGCAGCGGAGAAAAATTATTTTCCCCACCCCTTTTTTAGATTGGGAAAAAGAAACAGACACAGTAGGATCTCCTATTGTCTGATGAGCTGCCCTAAGGTAATAAAGGGGGAGACAACTTTGGAAAGGAGAATCCCCCTGTGGAACAGGTAGAGAACAATAGGGGCCTACCAGTGTAAAAGAGCCACTCTTACAAACCAAATGTTGTAGTAAGAGGGAGGTAAGACAGAGTTGAAGGAGACTGACTATGCAGGAAGTCTGACAGGTGAGATGATACATGCCAGTACAGGGAAACAACTCTCTTATTGATAGTTGTCACTTCTCTTTTCCCAAAGAGGAAGAGAAAAACCTGTTAAGTATAGGCATGATCATCATAAAGACTTAGAGTTAAAGAAAAGATGTCTCATGAAGAGATATCTAGGAAGGTTAGGATAAAATTAGTACAGATACTTCAAGTGAAAGAAGCAGACTGCCACCCTAACCACCAAGAGGGCAATGATGATCTATTTGAAACCCTGCGACTGCTGGGTTTGGTGACCCTGTTTAGGTTGTGGATTCTTCAGACCAGGGTGATGTTTCCCCTGTCTGGGAACATCTGTATGATGGGCAGATGGATAAAACTTTCTCCCCCTAGGAGTAGAAAGTTTGGCAGGACATTTCCTGCCAACTGGGAAAGAAGGCGGCGTTGAACAGCCTCTGGAAACAGGAAAGTCAGTGGTTAACTGAGCAACCTAGAGTAAAGAGTCCTTGTTAAAGAGATTTTCTCCAGTGCAAGGAGTATTTCCCAGTCTTTCTTGTGCCCATCTGTCCAAGTCTGAAGCCTGGAGCCAGGCTTTACGTCGTGCCCCTATAGCTATAGCAGAAGTCCTGCTAACAGACTCAAAGGAGTCTAGGGAAGCACGAGTAAGAAACCTAGAGATATTTTGAGCATGACTAACCAGTAAGGAATAAGCTGCACTTTTGGGCTCTTGAAGAAAAGGAGTCAAAAAAAGTAATTTCTTTGTGATCTCCTCAAGAGATAAACCTATATAGAAAATATATGAGAGAATTCTTGCTGAAAGCATAGATGCCTGGAAGGTTTGGCGTCCAAAGGCATCTAAAGTCTTAGACTCACGACCTGGCAGATAAGAGTGCTTTTTAGTACTCTTCACCCACCTCATTGCTGATTCTACAACCATGGAATGATGAGGAAGTTGAGTCTTTTGAAACCCTGGAGAGGGGGGCACCTGATATAGAATATCAGTTGCTCTGGAAGGTGGGGGTACCTTTAAAGGAGCTTCCCACATTCGTAGAAGGAGATCCTGCAAGGAATGATGCAAAGGAAGCATGATGTTCTCTTTTGCTCTCCCAGGAATATAGAGAGAGCCTGTATTCCCTTGTATAGGATCCTGTCCAGGAACAGAAATGGCAAGTGATTTTGCCATATCCAGGAGAAAAGCTTGAAAAGAAGAATCTCCAGAGGGAAATTCTTTTGGAGAGGCTAGATCTGTTGAAGAACTAGCATTGGCACCGAAGGATCTATCCAAATTTATAGGAATAGAAGATGCTGAATGGTGAAGTATGGGATCCTTAGAGGATGGTCGCCGGTACCGCAAGTCGGGACCAGCGACAGTTGGTAGCACATCGTCCATGCTAGGGATCGATTCCAAACTCGGTATCGAGGGAAGCGAGCCTGATGAGAGAAACATGGAATGCACCGACAGCAATGGTAATGTGGATACCGGTACCGATTTCGGTACTGTATCTGATACCGGTGGATGAAGGCCAGCCGGTGACAACTCCAACTGTATCGAAGAAACCGAGAGTGCCGGACCTGGATCATCGGAACCGTGCCTTCGGTACCGTCTGGTGTCGGTACCCAGTCCTCCAGACTGGAGATCGATTCCAGACTCGGCATCGAAGGAAGCGAGTCTATCGATGCACATCTGGAGGGTACCGACGTCAGTACTAGTATTGGTACCGGGAACGAAACCGATACTGGAAGGTCGGTCTGCAGCATATCCAATGGCCCCGTAGGCACCGAGGATGCCAGACTACGATCCTTGGTGAGGAATGTTTCATCCAACACCATTGCCGATGCCGGGGTATCGGTACCGCTCGAAGCGGATGCCACCACCGAGCATGGCTCAGGTATGTTCTGTGAGGGGTGAACCCCAGGAACAACCTGAAACCCCACACGGGCTTTGGAGGCCGAAGAATCCCACCGGGGTTTTGAAACCAGTGTATTCTCGAGGGCAAGGCCAGAGGCATCTCTATGCTGTGCATGAGATCTGCCACTCGAGGACTGGCTAGTCTTAACAGACTGTTTTTGGGTTACTTGATCCTGTGTAGAAGAAGAGCTGGTCGGTGCCCTGAAGTTGGATGGGGACCATGTATCGAGGGGAACTCGATGCTGAAAACTTCTTCACCACAATACTATTGCAGGAGGGACACTCCTGAGGAAAATGGTCAGGACCCAAGCAGGTTAGACACCAATTGTGAGTGTCTAAAATTAAGTTTGTACCGCCACAGTTTGTACATTTCTTGGGGATAGTGGCTGGCGGTTCCATGAAGGAAATTGAATAGGCCTAGCAGGCCTAAAAAACCGTGAGGCACTAAGAAGGAAAAATCTTCCTTAAACAGGAAAAATTTTACAAGAAAAGAGAAAAGAAACACCGGCGGTGTCAGGGAAGGCAGGCGCTACCACAAGAAAACTAAAAAATAAAAGAAGAATTTTCTGCGGTGACAAGACGACTTCCTGCCGGCTCCGCGGAAAAACGAAAACTGAGGAGAGGCAGTTGGGAAGGCAGCACGCAGGCGTGTTGGGATGCTTCCAAAAGTGTTCTGATTGGATGCTGGGAAGCGTTCCCACGCAGACTCCGTCGGTACCGACATACCCATATGTTAAGACTCATTCCTGCTTTTTCCTGGAGATCATCCTTTTCTCCTCAGAGTGAGCTCCATTTACCTGTACTCTGTCGTCACCTCCCACGGAACCAATTTCTAACCCAAGCAGTAACTTTAGGGTCCATCCCTAGGGTGCTCAGTTTGTTTATAAGTCGCCTGTGAGGAACAGTGTCAAAGGCTTTACTGAAATCTAAATACACCACATTCTAGGGCTCTCCCTCAGTACAACTCCCTGGTCACCCAGTCAAAGAAATCAATCAGATTTGTCTGACAAGACTTGCCACTGGTGAATCCATGCTGCCTCAGATCCTGTAATCCGCTGGACTCCAGAAACCTCACTATTTTCTCTTTCAGCAACGTTTCCAATAATTTACTCACCACCAAAGTTAAACCAGCCTGTAGTTTTCAACCACATCCTTACTTCTGCTTTTGTGTAAAGGCATCGCATGAGCCTCTCTCTCCAGTCCTTTGGCACCACTCCGACGAGGCATTGAAAAGGTCAATGACTCGTTGGAGCTGCTAGAACGTTCCCATGTTTCCTCAGTATTCTAGGGTGTATCCCATCTGGCCCCATCGCTTTGTCTACATTAAGTTGAGCTAGTTTCTCATGAACACAGTCTTCTGAAAATTGTTCAAGATGTCCCTCACTTCTGTTCCTGTTTGTGGGTGTTTTCTGAGGTCCTGCTCTTGGTTCTTCATCTGTGAACACAGAACAGAAATATTTGTTAAGCAATTTCCCTTTATCCTCAGCTTCTACATATTCCTCCCCTTCACCCTTGAGTCTGACAATACCACTTTTGCCCTTCCTCTTTCTCACTAACATATGCGAAAAAAGTCTTATCCCCCCATTTTATTGCATTGGCTATTTCCTCCTGTTTTTGAATCTTTGCTTTCTTAACTTATTTACTAAATTCTCTTATGTTTTTCCAAATATAGATGCCTGTCTTTCTCTCTCTGTGATCTCTTGTATTTCATGAAGGCCTCCCTCTTTTTCTTCACCTTTTCAGCTACTTCTTTCGAAAGCCATAGCGGTCTCCTTTTCCTTTTACCTTTATTTACCATTTTAACAAAAAGGTTGGTTGCCCTTAAAAGGCCTGTTTACAGTCAAGGGTATGGAGGGCTGCTTCTGCCCGAGAGGAATGCTGTCTAGAGAAAAAGATAGGAAGGAAAACAGATTGGGATAGAAAGGAGACACCATCTTAGGCATGAAATGGGGGTGAGTCCTAAGGACCACCTTATCATGCTGGAACCGGGTATAAGGCCGGTCTGCCACCAACGCCTGAAGTTCACTGATGAGTCTAGCTGAAGTGAGAGCAATAAGGAAGATGACCTTCCAAGAGAGAAACTTTAGTGAGGTTGTGGCTAAAGGTTCAAAAGGCAACTTAAGGAGCTGTCTTAAGATGACATTAAGATACCATGCCACAAGTGGTGGCCTGCTGGGATGTTTGGTCAATAAGAGCCCTCTCATGAAGCACGTTACAAGCAGTTGTGAGGAGATAGGCTGCCCATCCAAGGGATGGTGAGTAGCAGCAATTGCACTGAGAAAAACCCTCACCATTCGTCTCGAGACCAGAGGACTAAAGATGGAGGAGATACTGAAGGAGAGCTTTCACAGGAGCTGAGAAGGGATTAAGATCCTTCTGGGAACACCAAGTGGAGAACCTACGCCACTTGAAGTCATAGGAATGTCTGGTGGATTGTTTCCTTGAGGCTAACAAGATCTGCTTTACTTCTTGAGGAAGGTTAAGATCTTGCCAACACTACACTCTCAGTAGCCAAGCCATGAGATTAAGAGACTGTGGATTGGGATGGAGTAGTGTCCCTTCCTCCTGTGAGAGGAGATCAGGAGCTGACCAGAGATACTCAAGGGGCGAGTATGGAACAGACGTAGTAGGAGAGGAAACCACGGTTGACGTGGCCAACGTGGGGCTATGAGGATCATGTGGCCCCTGTCTGCTTGAAGCTTGAAAAGAGTTTTGAGAATCAGGGGTATGCGAGGAAAAGTATACAAGAAATCCTGACCCCTGTGAAAGTGGAAAGCATTCACCTGTTGGCGGCTGGACATTGGGGTTCAGGTGCAAAAACAAGGTAGTTTGGCATTTTGCAGAGGGGCAAAAAGGTCTATCTCCGGAGTTCCCCAGGTCTGAAAGATGTAGGAAATTGTTTCCTGATGGAGGGACCATTCGTGTGGAACGAGGATCTGACTCAATCTGTCTGCTAAGACATTTTGCTGTCCTAGCAGAAACACTGCTTGAAGGTGTATTTGATGAGCAATGGCAAAGGACTAAAGATGGAGAGCCTCCCTTGCAAAAGGTCCAAGAGCCCGTTCCCCTTTGCTTGTTCAGGTAGAACATAGCTATCCGATTTTTCATCCAGGCCTACACTCTGTGGCCTTGTAGTTGTTCAAACACTTTGAGGGCATTGAAGATGGCATGAAGATCAAGTAAATTTATCTTGAGCTGCGACTCCTTCTCCATCCAGCGGCCCTGAGTGGAGAGTGTGTCCAAGTGGACACCCCAGCCCAGTATGGAGGCATCTGTTGTCAAGATGCACTAATATGGAGGCATCTGAAAAGGTGACCCTACGAGAAGATTTTCTGGGGTAGACCACTACAGAAGGGAGTCAATGAGGCTGTCTGACTTGGATCTGGATCCTTGAGAGCCCCGGAGATCTGCTTCCACTGGGAGGCAGGAGTCCATTGAGCTGACCACATGTGCAAATGGTCATATGGAACTACATGCACTGTGAAGGACATATGGCTTAGATGTTGGAGCATCTCCCTGGCTGAGAGATTGTCTGAGCCTTACTTGAGATGCCAGCTGCGCTAGTCGAGTACAATGGTCCTGGAGCAGAAATGCTCTTGACCGTCGAGTGTCTAGAAGAGCTCCTATGACTTCTAGTGTTTGAATGGGAACTAGATAGGATTTTGGATGATTTATCACAAATCCCAGCTTCTGCAGTACCTGCACTGTACAAAGGAGAGATAGAGGCACTTCCTGTGAAGTGGCTGCCCTTATTAGCCAGTCGTCTAAGTAAGGGAAGACTAATATTGCAAGAATCCTTAGATATGAGGCTACGACTGCCATACACTTTGTGAAAACTCTTGGAGCAGAGGCGAACCCGAAGGGAAGGCTTCTGTATTGATAGCGATTTCCTTGGAAGATGAAGTGTAGAACCTCCTGTGTTCTGGATGAATGAGGATGTGAATATATGCTTCTTTTAGATCTAGAGAACAGAGCCAATCCTGACTCTGGAGATAAGGTAAAAGGGTTCCTAGTGAGACCTTTTTGAATTTCTCTCAGACCAGAAACTTGTTTAGGATCCTGAGGTCTAAGATGGGTCTGTACCCTCCATTTTTCTTTGGTATGAGAAAGTAAGGAGAACAGAATCCCATCCCCTGTTGGGATGTTGAAACCTCTTCTATACTCTGACAGAAGAGAGTTGATCTCTTGCTGCAGGAGAGCAGTGAGTGGGGGTTGAGAATGATAGTCCCCCAATAGAGAGGAGGGGGGGAGTGCTTTCCAGATGAAGCTTGTACCCTTCTTGCACTATGGTTAGGTCCACTGTTCTGAGGTGATGTGATATGCCACCTGTGGGCATAATGGCATACACTGCCTGCTATGTGGAGGGGGTTCTCCAGAGGCAGAATGGCTATGTTCTCTAGGAAAAAGTTAAAACCAGGTGCAGATTGAGTCTGCGCAGCTGGTTGGGGTTTAGGAGCCTGTGGCTTCTTCTGTTGCTTCCTCTAGGTACCCTGAGGTAGGTATTGAAACGCTGGGGTGTAAGAAAGGTAAAATTTATTCTTCTTACCACAGAAAGGCTTCTTGGCAGCTGCTTTTTTCTAGGCAGGGTTGGCAGTAGCTTTGGAAGCCTATTAAGGGTAATATTCTCAGACTCTGAGAGGCCTTATCTTGCCAATCCTTTCTAAATAGGTTCTCACCAGTACAGGGAATATTACCCATTGTTCAAGGTCTGATACCTGGAGCCATGCAATCCTACGAGCACCTATACAGATAGAGGTTGCTCTGCTAGTGCACTCAAAACTGTCAAAGGTTGCCCTGTTGACACATTTGGAAACATTTTGGGCATGTTTCACCAATGTAAGGTAGTTTGCCCTCTTATCATCCGGGAGAAGAGGAGACATTGTTTCTAGATCCCTAGTTATCTCCCTAAGGAACATACTCACGTAGAGTATGTATGAACTTCCATGGGCTGAAAGCATGGAGGCCTAAAAACATTGATGCCCAAAGGCATCAAGGGTTCCGATTCCCTGCCCGGGGTATTGGAGGAGCTTGTCTTAGAACTTTTAATTTGATAAATGGTCGATTCCACTACCATTGAGTAGTATGGAAGCTGAGTTTTATGGAACCAGGGCTTTCCGGTACTGGATACATGACGACATGATGGTATCGAGTCGAATATGGGGAGAAATGGTGAGGGGCATGTCTCACATCTGGAGCATAAGATTCTGGAGTATATAGTGAATAGGCAGAATAGTTGCCTCTTTAGAGCTGTAGAGTACTGGAGAATGTCCAACTCCACTGCTCTGGTTCTTTCTCTGATGTAGGAATAATGGATAGACCCCTAGTCTTATCCTTGATAAACTGCTGGAAAGACATATCTTCCGGAGGGGACATGCATTGTTGTGGTGACGGTGGAAGACTTTGCATCTCTCGGGTATGAATCGATTCATCATCTGAAGAACTAGAATTGGTAGAATCAAAATATAGACGTTAGCGATGCTCCTGTTCTTGCAAGGTCCGGTACCGATCGAGATTGGAATTGGCTCGAGAGACTTGCCCATACTGGTACCTCGGAACTGGGAACGGACTCAAGAACTGATATGGGTGGAAGTGTGCCAAGCGGCATGAAGCCCGATGCAGACTGCATGAGCATCGTTGACTGTACTGGTACCGGCGATACCACCAGTAATGATCTGACCGGTACCAACATCGCTAACAGAGCCACTAGTCTCTGTTCAACAGCCAGCAAATGTTGCTCCACAGAACTTGCCTATCCCTGGGTATTGGTACTGGAAGCATGGGCTACCATTCCAGAGCATGGAACCAGGAGTTCTCATGAGGGGAGGCCTCGGGAGCATCCTGGATCCCTTTAGCGGCTTGAGAGGATAGGTCCTCCCACTGGGGTAGTTTGGCCGGTCAATCCAACTCCAGGGCAACGCTTGAGGCATCTCTATCTTTAGAGTTCTACCCTTGGAAGGACAGCATGTGTAATACACCGGGAAGATGTATTACAACTATTTGATAAACTGAAGAGTAGCAAATCACCTGGACCGGATGGTATACATCCAAGGGTGTTGAAAGAATTGAAATATAAGATTGCAGACCTGCTATTAGTAATCTGTGAACTATCATTAAAATCATCTGCAATACCTGAAGACTGGAGGATCACCAGTGTTACACCAATTTTTAAAAAGGGTTCCAGGGGTGATCTGGGAAACTACCGACCTGAGAGCCTGATGTCAGTACCGGGAAAAATGGTAGAAACCATAATGAAGAACAAAATTACTGAACATGTAGATCAGAGGTTCCCAACTCCAGTCCTGGAGGGCCAAACACCATTCATGTTTTCAGGCTGTCCCTAATAAATATGCATGAGATGCATTTGCATGCACTGCCCCATTGTATTCAAATGTATCTCATGCATATCCATTAGGGACAGCCTGAAAACCTGAATGATGTTTGGCCCTCCAGAAATGGAGTTGGGAACCTCTGATGTAGATCGTCATGGCTTAATGGGAGACAGCCAACATGGCTTTAGACAAGGAAGGTCTTGTCTTACTAATCTGTTATGTTATTTTGAAGGTGTGAATAAACAGGTAGACAAATGTGAGTTGGTTGATACAGTATCTGGACTTTCAGAAAGCCTTTGATAAGGTCCCTCATCAGAGATTTTTGGAAAAACTAAAGTCATGGGATAGAAGGCAATGTACTATTGTGGATCAGGAACAGGTTAAAAGATAGAAAGCAGAGGGTAGGGCTAAATGGCCAGTTTTCCCAATGGAAAAAGGTGAATAGTGGAGTACCCCAGGGATCTGTGCAGGATCTGCTGCTTTTTGACATATTCATAAATGACCTGGAAAAGGGAATAATGAGTGAGGCTATCAAATTTGCAGGTGACAAAACTATTTAAAGTTATTAAAACCCATGAGGATTGTGAAAATTGCAAGAGGATCTTGATAAAATGGAAGACTGGGTATCCAAATGGCAGAGAAAATTTAATGTGGACAAGTGCAAAGTTATGCACCTTGGAAAGAAAAACCCAAACTATGGTTACACGATGCAAGGTTCCACATTAGGAACCACCTCCCAGGAAAAAGATTTAGGTGTCATCATGGATAACATGTAAAAACCCTCCGCCCAGTGTGCAACGGCAGCCAAGAGAGCAAATAGAATGCTAGATATCATAAGGAAAGGAATGGAAAATAAAACAAAGGATATTATAATGCCTCTGTATCAGTCCATGGTGTGACTGCACCTTGAATATTGTGTGCAATTCTGGTTGCCGTATCTTAAAAAGGATATAGCGTTATTAGAAAAGGTACAGAGAAGAGCTACTAAAATGGTAAAGGGGATGGAAGGAGATAGGCTAAACAGGTTAGGGCTCTTCAACCTGGAAAAGAGACGGCTGAGGGGAGATATGATAGAGGTCTATAAATTAATGAATTGAGTGGAACGAATAAACGTAGATCGATTGTTTACGTCCTCAGAATATGGAAAGACTAGGGGACATGCAATGAAGCTACAGGGTAAACTATTTAAAACTAATAAGAGAAAATATTTTTTCACTCAACATGTAATCAAACTCTGAAATTTGTTACCGGAGGATGTAGTAAAAGCTGTTAGTGTAGCTGGGTTTAAAAAAGGTTTGGACAAGTTCCTGGAGGAAAGGTCCATAAACCATTATTAAAGGGACCCAGGATATCACTGCTTGACCCAATACAAGCATTGTGGGACCTGTCTCTTTTGGGGTAAACTGCTAGATATTTATGACCTAGATTGGCCACTGTTGGAAAGAGGATACTGGGCTTGATGGACCTTGGTCTGACCCAGTATGGCATATCTTATGTTCTTTTGTGTTTCGATACTTGAGATCCATGTGAGGAAGACAATGCCCTTTTATGCGAGTGAAACCGCATCTGAGGCAAAAAGGGAGCAGAGTTTTGCGACCCGATTCTGTAGGCCTCTATCATCTTCTTGCATAGGGGACATTCAGATGGCTGATGATCTTGGCCGAGGCATTTAACACACCAGTCATGGGTATCAGAGATAGTGCTACCAAACTTGGAACATTTCTTAAAACCACTGATTGTTTTTTCCATCTTGTCAGGAGACTGGATGGATGGCCTAGCCCAAAGATGGCACCGATGCACCTGAAAGAACTTTTTTTTTTTTTTTTAAATAAAAAGAAACAAACAAATAGAATCGAAGATATCTATTCCGGTGTTGATGGGAAGGCAGAAGCAACCACAAAAAATAATAAAGACGTCAACATTTTCTGCAGTGACAGGATTTGCTTCCTGCTGGCTCCGCAGGAAATGAAGAACTGAGGAAGGAGAGTCACAAAGGCAGGAAGGCAGCAGCACAGGCACAATGGGATGCTCCCAAAGGCTTTCCTATTGGACACTGAGGAGTGTTCCTGCGTGGGCTCAGTCAGTACCTTCACCCATATGTGCAGACCACTTGTTCCTGGAGATCTGAATGTAACTTCCGGCTGGGGTCATATGAGACGAAACGCTAAGAGGCTTTGTGTGGCCCTGGGTACATTGAAGGAAGCACAGGGCCCTCTTACATTCCAGGGTATGAAGGAAGGTCTGCGCCCTACTGGCATGAGGCCGGCAGCACTACCTCTTGATTGAGGGGGAATGGGGACACCACCTTGGCAAGAAACTTGAGATGTGTGCGGAGCACCACCCTGCTCTTATACAACCTTATGTATGGCAAATCCGCCACTAATGCCTGAAGCTCGCGGACCCTGTGAACAAACATGAGCGCCACTAGGAAGATGACCTTCCATGAGAGGTACCCTAGGTGGCAGGTGGCCAGGGGCTCAAACGGCTGCCCGGTGAGCTTGGATAGCACCACATTGAAGGCCCACTCCACTGCAGGAGGGCAGACAGAGGGCTTAGATAACTGGAGGCCCTGCAAGAAGCGGGTCACGAGAGAATGGACAGAGATGGGCATGCCCTCAATAGGTGCTGGTGCGCCGCTAGAGCACCCAGGTGCACCATGACTGAGTTTGACTTCAGTCCTACCTACAACAGGTGACGCAGATATTGCAGTACAAGCTGCACAGAACATGAGAATGGGTTAAAACTTGCCATTCCGTGCTGAGGATCTGCACCATTTAAAGGCGTAGGCCCATCTCGTGGGGACCCTATGGGAGGCCAGGAGCAGCTACTTTACCTCCCCTGAAAGGTTGAATGGGGCCAAGGCTAACCTTTCAGCAGCCAAGCTGTTAGCGACAGGGACCCCAGGTTGGGGTATCGGAGGAGCTGCCCTCCTACGACAATAACCCCAGGCACTCCCCTGGGGGACCGGAGCTGATGAGGACAAGCAGAGGAGCAGCGGGAACCACGGTTGCCTGAGCCACTGGGGGGGGGGGGCAATCAGTATCAGTGACGCCCTGTCATGCTGAGCCTTGAAAAGGGTCTTGGCAATCAGCAGCGTGGGTGGGAAGGCATAGAGAAGGTCCTCCGTCCATGGGATGAGGAACGCATCTACTGCCACCCATGAGGGGTGCGTTTTGAAGGAGCAGAAGTGGGGGCAGGTGAGTGTTGGTCGGACTCTAAGAGGTCCATCAGTGGAACCCCCCCCACCTCCTAGAGTCAGAAGAGATGAGAGGCCACTCTGGAGTCCAGCTATCACTTGTGCGGCTGGAGGACCCTGCTCAGCTTGTCCGCTAAGGTGTTGAGTTGTCCTGGCAGATACACTGCCAACAGGAGTACCCAACTGCAGAGCGTAAAGGAGCAGAGAGTCAATGCTTCCTAACAGAGGGCATAGGAGCCTGTGCGCCCCCTGCTCGTTCACATAGAACATTGCTACCTGATTGTCTGTTTGGACCAGCATAGATTGGTGCAGTAGGTGGTGGAAAAAAGGCTCTGTGTCAGGAATATGGCCCGAAGCTCCAGCAGGTTGATCTGCAGTTGGTTCTCCGACTGCAACCAGCAGTCCTGGGTGCAGAGATCGTCACAGTGTGAGCCCCAACCCAGTAGGGAGGAGTCTGTGGTGAGGTGACTCTGGGGATCGGGGGCCTGGAAGGGCATCCCTGCCTGGAGGTGCTGCGAAGCTTGCCACCAGCCATCATAGGCTGCTCGAGTCATGAATTTGGAGCACACTGATAGTAGAGGACAGGATCCGGAACCACTGAAGGGGTTCCTCGGCGAGACCAGCCAAGAATCCGGAGAGTTCCTTTGCCAGGTCCCTCAGGTACATGCCCATGTACAGCTGGTATGCCTGGATCTGGCCGATAAGAATTGAGCTCTGGTAGCCCATGGGTATAGAGAAGTATGTCTTCTGTTCTTAAGCCGATGCATGGCTGACTCCACCACCATGAAGTTGTGTGGTAGCGTTGCTTTCTGGAAGCCTGGGCTCCAGCAGACCAGACATATCGAGTTCAGTTGTCGGCTCATGATGGGCACAGATGCCGGTGTTTCCCACATGCAGAGGAGCAGCCATTCCAGGATCAGGGGAATGGGCATTGTAAGTGCCTCCTGCGGATGGGCCTTGTATTGGAGGATCTCAAGCTCCACTGTGCGAGGGTCCTCCTCTGACTCTGTGTTGAATGACAGCACCTTTGACATGTCCTGCACAAAGTCGAGGAAGGCCATATCCTCGGGTGGGAAATGGTGCCGGGTTTTGGAGGGAGACTGGTCTGAGGACACATTGTGGTGGTGACAGGTGAGTTGGGAGATTCCTCATCCTTGGTCTCCCAATCTGACTCAGTCGGTGGAGGAGTCAAGGCGGGGCTGGGTTTCAAGGTCAGGCCCTGAGCCCGACCACCCATGCCCCTTGGAAGCTCTGTGGGCGGAGCTGCAGCCACTCATCGGGGAAGACCTCTATCCCAAGGATCAAGGCCGGGATCAAGACCGGTGTTGAGGATCGGCTCGACATCCAGTGAGGTCCTCTAAGTTGAGGCCCTGGTGGTCTGGGCAGATGACTGGTGGAATCTGGTATCAAGGTCCACTGCTAGGACATGAAGGCAGACAAGTTGTGCTCCAAGGCCGCCATTCTGGTCTCCAGTCCAGATGGCTCTGCAGCCTTTGGCATGGGAAGCGAGGATCTCAGGCCTGACAATGGCTCTAATGAGGAGGGTCCACAATCAGGATGGCCTTGGGGGTCCGAGGTCGGTCATGGAGGCCAATGAATCTTTTTGGGTGACTTTGGTTGGCTGCTCCTGCTCCAATCCCTTAGACTCTCAGCATGGACTGCGGGACTGAGCGCGGGACTTACCACCTTCCCCAACTTGTCCATGGACGCTGCCCTCAAGGATTTCTTCTTCTTGTGCTCCATCTCTGGGGTGCTCCGCTCAGAGGACCCCCCAGTCTTGGTCAGAGGCAGCGAGGTCACTTCAGGGTTCTGAGGTCCTGGAAGGGTACTTGGAGAGTGGTGTCACTGGAGACTTCAGAGCAGAGTCTAACCTTTGGAAGATCTAGTCATGCTGCTGCCTCTTAATGGCCCTGGAGGACATCTTTTTACAGAGGCCACAATCCAGGAGACCATGGTCCACTTGAGACAATGGAGGCAACCGCAGTTTGTGTCTGAGGGACATGGGGTCCATGAGCACCAATCACACTTTTTGAAGCCACTAGCAGAGGCCATGGAGGGGGGGGAGGGGGGTGGAGGAAGGGCTCCAGTGAGGTCGAAGACCAGGGGCTCTGTCAGTGAAAAGGGCACAAAATAATGCCGGTCAAATCAAGAAAAGGGAAAGAAATATGAACCCAAGACGCAAGGCAAGCGTGTTTGGGGGCGGGAAAGGGAACTGGTACTCGACCACTGAAGAAAAACTTCCAAGAGAAAAAAATAGAAATTACACTTACCTGGTAATTTTAAATGTTTATTGTAAGCACAAATCACTAAACTGAGATGTGTAGTTTCAATGTTTATTGTAAACCGCACTGATCTTAAATAGCGCGGTATAAAAGAAAATGTAATAATAATAAAAATAAATTGTCGTTCCTTGAGTTACGACAATTTAGTCCTCCACTTCTGGGTTGTGCACCTCTTCCTGCAGCTAGGAAACTGGGCATGTCAAAGTCGTGACATCACTGGATATAGCCTGCTGGTATCTCCCATCAGCCTCCAGTGTACTATTGACAAAGCAAACTCAAAGGAACAACAAATAAGTAACTATACCATAACTTTAAATAACTCCCCATTCTTCAACCGGAGGAGCCTTTTAAACCGTATCCGTCTTATATTTTCTTTTCTCTCTTTTTTTTTTTTTTTTTATACTTTACATTCATGTCCCCCCTATGCAAACACATATCCTATACCATCACCTCGTTTAAATAAGAGAAAAGAAAGAAAGAACAGAGAGGGATACTCACTGCGATCTAGAAACTGAAAGGATCTGTCTACTCCTTGAGATTGATGCTTCATTCCGCCTGAAAATAAACTCTGAAGAAATCACACTCCTGGGCGGGAATGAGGACTAAACTGTCGTAACTCAAGGAACGACAATTACCAGGTAAGTGTAATTTCTATTTCCTTATCGTTCCTCCAGTTTAGTCCTCCACTTCTGGGATGTAACAGAGCAGTAATCATTGGGAGGGACCTATCAAGCCAACTCACCACACTGCCGACCCGGAACAGGCTTCCTTTACAGCCAAAACATTTAGGCAGTAGTGGTTACTGAGGAAATGAAGAGACGACCTGGAAGCTGCTCTACAAATCCCTCCTGGTGGAATGACACGGTAATTCACCCATGAAGCCGCTTGTGCCCTGGTAGCAAGAGTCAGAAAGCCCCCCGGAATCATACAACCTCGCCAGCAGAAAGCTGAGGCAACCACCGCCTTAACTCAGTGCGAAATGGCCGCCTTCGCTGCTGCTTCCCCTTTGTGGGGACCTCCAACCAGCACACAAAAACAAAGAAAGGAACATCGCACCCTGCATGTAATGTTTCCTATCGGTGTAAGCTACGAATAAAAACCTCCCCTTCCAGAAAAACCGAGAACTGGAAGAGAAACCAATATGCTCAGGAGAAAAATCAGAAAACCACCTTTTGGAAGGACGACAGGACTGCTCGCAAACACCACCCTCTATCCAGAAAGGGTGAAAACGTCTCATTAGATGACAACGCCTGAAACTCCGAAACTCGTCGCACCGAACAACGAGCTATCAAAGCCACTGTCTATAACAGCAAATCCTTTACCGACGCCTGGAGTAAAGAATCAAAGGACTCTTTAGCTAACGCCTCTAAGGCCCAATCGGGATCCTCTGGTGGCACCCGAACTCTCCTTGAGTAGCGCAGTCAGATCCCAACTTAAGGAAACGCTACACATCGATCCGAACACCTAGCGCTATTCCCTTCACAGACTCCTACAGCCGGAAACAGTCGCCCGCTGGATCCTCTAAGGAACTGGCCGCTAGTTCCTTCAGACACTGTCCTGCAGAGAACTCAGACCAAGGATACAGACACCTTTGTCGCCCGGACTTGCCGCCGTGAACAGCAGCCTTCCAAAAGGCGCTAAGCATGGACCTACGTAGCAGAAGCAGCCTGCCTCCTTGCTCTCAACAAGGCGGCGAAGACTGCCGCAGAATAACCCTTCTACTTGGGCCCCGCCCATACAAAGGCCAAACCGTAGGCGGGCACAGATCCACCTGAGACATTCGTCACGGACCTAGCCACAGCAGAACGTCCGCTACCGACAACTTCTAGGAAAAGCCTGTCGAGTAGATGAATGAGAAAAGCCTTGCAGGGAAGCATCGGTTGTCAGCACCTGAGTGTGTGGGGAGGCTTGAAAAGGAACTCCCCCGACCAGGTACGGCCGTCTCGCCTGGCAGCCGCAGCAAGGATCGCTCAGCCGGTTCCACAGAGTACTAGGCTTTTCTCATTCATCTACTCGACAGGCTTAAAATCCCGCAGCAATGGAGAGGCTCCGTCTCACACAGCTTCAGTGTGGCTGTACGGGTCCCGGAGCTTTCTCCCGTACAGTCCAGGGAGAGAGATCCGCACCGGCAAATGCCTGCAGCAAGTGAAAATCACTGACAAGGAGGGAAGGCGAGAACTGCTACTAATTTAAAGAACCAGGCTCAAATTTAAAATTACTGTAAATAAGGAAATTTGCTCCTAACTAAAGGGAACTAATCCCCGATTGTCAATTAACCAAAGGTAACTGAATTAAAAGTAAAATTAAAAGTAAATGAAAGGTAAAAATCAAAAGTAAAATCAGAATTTGTCACACTAAATGCTCCTTATCTGTTCCTCCCAAGTGAGCCCAGGAGCTAGGCTCACTATGTCCTCCTGCTGCAAGGAGACTGGACACACTGGAGGCTGATGGGAGATACCAGCAGGCTATATCCAGTGATGTCACGACTTTGACATGCCCAGTCTCCTAGCTGCAGGAAGAGGTGCACAACCCAGAAGTGGAGGACTAAACTGGAGGAACGATAAGGAACTAGCTCTTTCTGGGGGGAAAAAAAAATAAATGGACAGACACATGTCCGGCTCCATGAAAAAAAAAGGAGATTTAGGCAAGACGGCAGCCTTAGGCAGGAAAGGGACCACACATACGTGATGCATCTCCCAAAGGCTTTCTTTGAAAGCTGGGGTGAAGCTTCCGTGCAGGGCTTTGTCGGCACTGATGTCACCCATATGTGAGGTCTGACTTCCTGCTATTTCCTGGAGAATTTGCTGTTCTGCTGAATTCCAGAAGATGCTGAATTCCTAGACTGCAGAGCAGTGGTGCAGAAAATTTCTAAAGTGATCCTGGTAAAGGCGGGTGAGGAGATAGTAATCTGTGACTTTAAAATTGATTGAACCTTTAGGCTTTTGGGCCCAGCAAACATCAAACTGTGTGATATCAATGCCCATTTCCATGACTATGGTGTGAAAGAAGGTGGCTGGCAAATTTAGATCCATGAAAGTCTTCAAATGGGAGAGACTTGACAGATAGAAGTTTTTGTGGATTTGGCTCAAACTACCTTCCCAGAAGCGTAGAGAGATGGAGGACATTTTGGCAAAGTCCTGAGAAAAGAGGGTTTGTACAGTTGAGCTTTTCCTTTCGGCCTAAATTTTACACTGAAAGAGAAAAGGCACAGGTGGCACAGGGTTTACTTAAGGAAGCAGTGAAAATATTATCACAGGTCTGGAGAAGCAGATTAACAAAGAAGAAACCCAGCAAAGAGTCACAGCGCCAGTCTTCAGACTTTGAGATTAGAGAGGTGGAGGAAACCGGAATGGGCTGCTTGTAAAAGGTTATTCTTTTGGACAATTGAGACAAACTTGCCGAGCTTGAAGTCAGCTGGCTTGAATAACACCAGTTTATTGTTCTAATTTCCCAATAGATGTCCCCATTTGTCCTCGCCACAAGGAAGATGGTAATGCAGTGGCATTTCTCCCTTCTCTGTAGATGGGGGAATTAAGAGAAAGGATAGCTTGAGGACTTGAATTTATATTATTTGATGCATTTAGGGTTTGACGAGCTTTATTCAACTAGACCCCTGTAAAGTTCTTGGATGGAAAAGCTGTGACAACAGCTGGATTGTTGGGTATTTAAGGGCTGGTTCAGCCCTAAGGTTTTGACTGCTGAAGGGATTCCTATGTGTTAACCATGGGAAAAGAGGTTGAGTTCTGAAAGGGTTTGGAGGGGGTGGGGGCTGGATCTGTGCATTACACCTTGATCTGGTAAAGTTGAGGGACAGGGTACAGGCAAGACAATGTTGGGATAAGTCTTGTGATGAGGAGATGTCTAGATGGAAGTTTGGCTGAGGGAAGGGGACACATGTGAGATGGCCTCAGGGCTGCCAGGTATGAGGAGGATTGGACATCAATGTGGTATGAAAAAGGTGTGGCAGGTAACTAGGTGGGGGAGCTTGGGGAGGGCCTGAGCGAATAATTCAGGTCTTATGCAGATGTCCTGCAGCAGTGGAAGGCAGGAGTCGGGTGACGAGGAGGATGGGGTGATTGGGGGGGGGAGGAGAGAGACCCAATGTGGACAAATGTAAATGAAAATTGTGGGTAGGGAGGGGAGGAGAGGAGAGGAGAGAAGATAGAAAAGGATTTGAGCATGGGAAGGGGGAAACTGGGAGGTAAATGGGAGGTGATTTGAAGGTCATTACCCTCAATGTGAGGGGACTTAAGTCTCCTGCAAAAAAAAAAAAAAATCCTCACATAGGGAAGTGCAAGAGGCTGATAGAAGGAAGTTCAAAGGTTTTATCAGGAAGCTTGGTGTGGAGGATGTGTGGTGGGTACCACACCCTGGGTCAAAGCAATATACCTGTTTCTCAGCAGTGCACAGAACATATTCCCAGTTGGAGATGCTCTGGATTTGCAAGGAAAGTTTCTCTAGAGTATGGGAAGCAGAAAGAGAATCTCATGGTTGGCACACTGAATGGTGCTGACCCTATTTCTCAGCCACAGCAGTGCAAGGAAACAAAATATACAAGAGGTTCCTTGATTAAAGCTGGATTCGGGGGAGGGGGTTATAAATGCTATGCATTATAGTTCCCTGATCAGGGATGGCCATTTGGGTATAATGTTCGGAAAGAAGATTCGAGTACCTGTTCAGGATCTCATTCTCACAGATGGAATCCACAAAGCTTTCATTAGGACATTCCAGAACTATGAAAACAGGACCTGGATCCATGGGCGTACAAACCTCTTCCGGCAAAATCTGAAATATGGGACATTTAGTCAGCTACTTTCAGTTATCTCCACAAGACGCATTGTATAAATAAACATGGTCATACAGCACATACTAGCATGCTCTCACTACTGCTGCAGTTTACTTTTCTTTCCATTATCTGATTAAAAATTCTAAACAAATCCACGTTGGTAAAACTAAATCTGAGATGCTACAAATCTATATATGCTTTCCAGGCACATTTGAGAAGATGACACTTTAAAAATGCAACATACTTTACCTCTTTTCCTTCAAAAAGGACACTTTTTCCAGTTTTGACAGCTGCAATTATTGGACCAATGGCTTTGGTACCTCTGCAAGCATTAGGAAAAAAACAACATAAAAAGGCAGAACAATTGTTCTAACATTACTGGCAGAAAGAAATCCTGTTAAGAGACATGCAAACTACTGCACTTACACTGGAAGGCCAAGTTCTTTAGCTTTGGCAACCAGAAAGTTGCCTTTCTTTGGGTGGAGCTGTGGACAAAACATATTTCATATTGAATTAATGTAATTCTATGAACTTGAAATGCTCACAACAAGGAATTGCTACAAACTGTCCAAGAAGTCTGAAGTTGGTAGAACTCAGAACTGATCCATTACTACAAACCATGTCTAACATCATGATCTCCATTATGAGCTCCTGCCAACCTAATAAACAGGATAAAAATATCAGAAAAACCAAACTAGGTCAAACCCAGCGCTGTTTCATTGCTCAATCCAGGCCCAAAGCATCTGGCAAGTCATGAAGAATCAATCCTATGTTACTTACATCCAGGAAAAAGCAGTGGCTTTCCTCAAGTATATCTGGCAAATAGTGTTATTGACCGTTCGGCCAAGAACTTACATTATTTATCTGTATAAAGAGTGCTGCACGGACAGCATTATAGGAGTCCTTTTGTAAGGGTTATGTCATAGACAGAACCCGGTGTGGTAACAGCTCCCCAGCTTTAGACTTTTCCCAAAAGCTTTGGAAGCATTGTACCATATAGTCACATCTGTCCCCGCCTGCTGCTGTCATGTTCATATAGCTGAATGCAGAATACAACTCCTTGGTTTGTGGGGATTCATCCTGTTCTTTATAGAGAAAGCTCGTTTCAAGAAAGTAATTTATTATCCTGCTTGTCCAAATAGAAATCAGTACTCGTGTATGGGAAAGCACAGTTACTTACCTGTAACAGATGATCTCTGGGAACAGCAGGAATAAGTCTTCACATATGGGTACGTCGGTACCGACGGAGCCCGCGCGGGAACGCTCCCCAGCATCCAATCAGAAAGCCTTTGGGAGCATCCCTCAGCGCCTGCGTGCTGCCTTCCCGCCTTTCCAACTGTCTCTCCTCAGTTGAGTTTTATAGCTGAGACAAAAGAGAGAAAGAGGAAAGGAAGATAGATAGAGAGATACAACTCCTAGGGGAGGTGGGTGGGTTGTGAAGACTTATTCCTGCTGTTCCCAGAGATCACCTGTTACAGGTAAGTAACTGTGCTATCTCCAGGAACAAGCAGGAATGAGTCTTCACATATGGGGGGACTCCCAAGCTAAGATGCCTGGAGCCCCAGTATGGTGGGGATTGGAACATGCTACACCTCATATGGCCAGGCATCCTGAGGATGGAGGGTAGGAGTTGAAAAGAGAGGAGCTGTAGGAAAAACAGCTAACCTAAGGACTACAAGTAAGGAGTCCTTGTATGTATGATAATTATCATGAAAAATATTGACATGAACAAACACAATATGTACCTCACCTACTGGATTGCAGGAAGTGGAGAGGCTGATGGAGTCTACTGGAGATCCAGCAGAGGAATGTTCAAGGTGATCTCACTGAAGTGAAGGCGAAGGTCCAAACGGGAATTGACAGGTGACCCAGGTGGCAACTGGGGTAGTACCAAAATGTCAGGTCTTTAGTGGAAACTTTCTGGAAAAAGCTGGGAACTCTTTTGGATACAGAGTTAGTAACATTTAGGAACAAAAGAGGAAGACTGACTGATTTGGACAACTAGCCCAGTCCTGGAGGGAAGAAGGGGTATGGAAAAAAGCCCATATTCCCAAGGAGGACATATGTCTGAAGGGCTGAAACTTCAGATCTACTGAAGATCTACCCTGTCTTTCCTATCTTTCGAGAGATAGGAAAGATAGTGAAGCATGGAGCTTCAGGGATACCTAGACCTAGGGTTAAAGAAGGAGCTGTCAGCACCACAGTAGTGGTTGTGTGCATAATACCTCAGACATACTGAGGGACAGTATGAAGATATGCAAGCCCACTGTCTGGAACCTATAGGAAGGTGAAAACCTTTTATAAGCATAGACAGTTAGAGAGATAAGTATGTAAATACATATCTATCTATAAGGAAGCATCTCGACAGATATATCTATATATATCCTTATATATATGTGTATGTGTATATATATATAGATATACAGGGGTAGATATAGATATATGTCTATAGAGAGATCTGGAGGGGCATAAGATATGCACACCCAGCTTACAGACATATGTATCTATAGAGAAGTATATAGAAATATATACATGTATATAGATGTCTAAAGATAAATGTCTGCAACTAAGCAGATAGAGATATGCCCATAAGAAGATTCACATGGGAAATGTGAAGGAGAAAGATTCATCTAAGAACAAGAAGGTGGAACCTACTTGAGAAGATATCTAGAGAATCTATTCCCCCTGGCTAAGATGGTGCAGGAATGCTATCCAGTGGAATAACCAGGATGGTTGCGTGAAAAACAGAGGATAATATCCGTCTGTAAACAGCAAGTCCTGAGTCCTATAGAACTCTCGCATGGTAAATGGACAGAAAACGCATAGGATGAGATACCAGGTTGACCCACTTGCGGAACAAGGGGGGGGGGGGTATCATGCATTGTTTAATGAAATATGTGCTGTCCATGAAGGATTAGGATACCATGAGGACAAGCTGCAAGGAAAAAGAGCATATTTCCTGTAGAAACTGGGTGACTCTAGACTGTCACATAGAGAAGGCTGAAGTCCTTTATTAAAAGGAAACAGAAGGGTATAAAGAACCCCTACAGTCATGAGGAATGACTGAGGAAGCCTTTTTCAACCATATAGGATAGAAATTAGAGAAAAAATCCTCATGCTCTCTAGCAAGGGCCCATAGTGGAAAGCTTTGCAGTAGGATTGCAGAGAGCACTATGCAGGAGAATTGGGGAATAAAAGTGGCTGTTGGAGGAAACCAGCTGCCACCTCAGTTATGCTGCCAACTCCAGGGATTTGGAGATGACGGAAAAGAAGCGATAAGGATTTTCCAAGATAGATGAGCACTATCTTGGACGCACTACTAAGACTAGAGAAAGTAGTGGAAGACAAGACTGGAACTCGTAGAAAGTACCAGTAGTCAAAGCACTGGAACTCCTGCATGGGCAGCTGCTGAATAGAACAGCAGAGAGACTTCCTCTGTTTGTAACAGAGAGAACAGACAGAACAAGAGGAGAAATCCTGATCATGTCTGATGAGCTGCCCAATGAAAGCAGGGAGGTAACTCCAGAGAAAAACTTTACACTGGAAAGGAAAGGAAGACTGGAAAGGCTAAGAAAGCCTTCCAGTGGCATGGTAGCACTCTTACAGGGGAGTCCCTGAAAAAGATGGTAAAAAAAAATAGGAGCTGAAGGGAGACTTGCTATATGGTAAGTCTGTAGAAGGAAAAATTCATGGTGGTACAGGGAAACTATCATGAGATAGTTGGCAAACCTCTCTTCATGGAAGGAAGAGGAGGAAATCCTTGTGACCCACAGACATGAATCTCCTGACAGCTCAGCCTACTTGAGAGCAAGTGGATGTCCTGGAAACAGGAATACAAGCGTAGAGTTTTAAATGAAAAAACAGTGAAAAAACTTCTGCTGAGAAGAAGTGAACTGTATGTTATAAGAGATCAATTAGAACCCCATTGAGGGTTAATTCTCCTGGCTTGAGTTTGGATTCTTCAGACCAGGGCGAGGTTTCCCTTGTTTGGGAACATCGGCATGAAGGGCAGGAGAAGAATAAAACCTTCTTCTTTTAGGAAAAGGAGGTTTGGTAGGGCATTTCTTACCTGCTGGGGAAAGAGAAGGTTTAGGATGGCCCTCAGAAGCAGGGAAGTCAGTGGAGAAATGAGCAACCTGACGCAAAGACTCCTTGTTGAAGAGATTTTCTCCAGTACAAGGAGTGTTACCCAGTCTTTGTTGTGCCCATCTGCTCAAGTCTGAAGCTTGGAGCCAGGCTCTACGTCGTGCTCCTATGGCTATAGCAGAGGTTCTGCTAACAGACTCAAAGGAGTCTAGGGAAGCACGAGAAAGAAACCTAGAGATAGTCTGGCTATGACTAGGAAGCAAGGAATAGTCTGCAGCCTTGGGCTCTGAAAGAAAAGGAGTCAAAAGAGATAATTTCTCTGTGACCTCCTGAAGGGATAGACTCATAAAAAATATATGAGAGAATCCTTGTTGCCAGCATAGATGTTTGGAAGGTTTGACGTCCAAAGGCATCCAGTGTTCTAGATGCACGACCTGGCGGGAAAGAAGAATGCTTCTTCTTGCTTTTTACCTTCCTCATTGCTGATTCCACTACAATGGAATGATGGGGAAGTTGAGTCTTTTGAAACCCTGGAGAGGGGGGCACCTGATACAGAAGAGTAGTTGCTGTAGAAGGTGAGGAAGCCCTTAAAGGTGTTTCCCATATTTTCAGAAGATCCTGTAAGGAATGATGTAAAGGAAGCATTATATTTTCCTTTTTCCCAGAAAAGCCCTATGTAGGATCATAGCCAGGGATAGGAATAGCCAGGAATGTAGCCATGTCAAGGAGAAATTTCTGAAAAGAAGGATCTCCAATGGGAACAATCCCTGGACAGGCTAAACTCGAAGAACTAGGCTGGGCACCAGTACTTGTGTGGTGCAAAACAGGATCTCTAATGAATGGATACTGGGACTGGCGGGTATGACCTGAAACCGTCAGTACGGTATCGTCCATGCTAGGTATCTATTCCAAACTAGGTATAGAAAGGAGCGATCCTGGTGAAAAAAGCCTGGATGGAGCTGGTCCTGATGTTACTGCAGGTACCAGCATTGACACCGATACCGGTAGCTGAGCCGGAATCGAAGGCGATACCGACATCGAAACAGTCATCGGAGGCTGCTCAAAGGGTACCAAGGAAACTCGAAAGTCTCGGTGAATATCCTCGGTACCGGGCATCCGGAATCGGTGCATATCGGTTCAGAGACACGTTGGTACCCAGTCTTCCAGACTAGATATCGATTCTAGACTCGGCATCGAAGGAAGCGAATCTATCGATGCAGGTCTAGATGGTACCGACGTCAGGGGTCGTATCGACTGAGTTGCCGATACTGGAAAGTCAATCTGGGTATCAATCGGTCCTGAAGGCACCGAGTACACCAGATGACGATCCCTGGTGAGGAGTGGATCGCTCAACACCAGTGCCAATGCCGGGTTATCGGTACCGCTCGAAGCGGATACCACCCCCGAGCATGGCTCAGGTATGTTCTGTGAGGGGTGAGCCCCAGGAACAACCTGAAACCCCTGAAAGGCTTTGGAGACCGAAGACTCCCGCCGGGGTTTTGAAGCCAATGGGGTCTTGAGGGCAAGGCCGGAGCCGTCATCATGCTTGGCATGAGACCTACCACCCAAGGATTGGCTAGTCTTAACAGACTGTTTGTGGGTTACCTGATCCTGTAGAGAAGAAATGGTCGGTGCCCTTACACTGGAAGGGAAAACTGCATCGAGGGATACTCGAAATGGAGAATTTCTTCTCATAAAATTGTAGCCTGATGGCTCTGGAGGAAAAGGGGTCAGGACCCAAACAGGTTAGACACCAGTTATTAGAGTCTAAAAAGAAAACTGTATTTCCACAGTTAAGGCACTTCTTAGGAGAAGGCGGCTCCATAATGGAGAGGCCTTACAGGCCCAAAAATTCAAAACAGAAACAGAGGGAAAAAAACTCCCTGAGTTAGGCGGGAAGGCAGCACGCAGGCGCTGAGGGATGCTCCCAAGGCTTTCTGATTGGACGCTGGGGAGCGTTCCCGCGCGGGCTCCGTCGGTACTGACGTACCCATATGTGAAGACTCATTCCTGCTTGTTCCTGGAAATTGCCTAGTTACTGTCGGACTTGAAAAGAAAAAAAAGGGGAACAAAGAACAGTAAAGGTGTTGAACAGGCAGACACCCATATTTTTTTCTGCTTAGCAATATGCCTTTTCGTGTTTTATCCCCCTCCCTTTTTTTATTTTTTTAAAAGGCACCCTGGAAATAAAAATAAACTGGCCTAGAGGGAAGAACTTGGATTCTATTTCCTTAAAAGATTCTGGAGGACAGATTAAGCAAACCTACTGTCGCATCAGGGGTAGTTTTCCAAACGAAATGGTATGATGATGCTGCCGCCTTGCAAAGCTCCACGAAGGCCCATCTCAAGTAGGCTACTGACAGCCATGGCTCAGACATAATGAGCCATTTTATTTATTTATTTTTTATTTAACACTCATTTATATACCGCATCTTCCAGAGATCAGAAGCGGTTTACAGTCAACAATCAACAAAGCAGGGTTTGTTTTACATGGAACATCTTATATCAATAAACAAAGTATAAGCCAAACAGTGTATGCAAATACAGAACAGAATAAACTATGCACAGGTACAAGTATGTGGGCATTATCCAAACAGTGTATGCCAATACAGAACAGAGTAAACCATATACATTTATTTACAAGTATGCGGGCATTAGAGATTGGATCATCATGTATTTTCATCTATGTATGTTATCTAATTAAGTGAGTGGGCTTTTATTTGACTCAATCACTTAACTAGTTAGCCTTTATCTAGATCGGGTGAGGGGTTATCTATGATGTTGTAGTGCTTGGTATATAGATAGGTTTTCAATTTTTTACGGAATTCCATTATCTCGGATAGAGTATGTAGATCCTCTGGGAGGGAATTCCACATGGTTGGGGCTGCATGTGAAAAGGCTCTGTTATTTGTTAATTTATTTGCTTTTATGAAATCTTTCGGGGTCTTTAGTTTGTTTAATTGTCCTTTACCCTTTACTCACCTCTTTACCCTTGCCTTTGACCTTCCTGAACCTCCCACATGACTTTGTCTTCCCTTCCCCCTCCCCTTACTTTCCCCTCTACCGTCCTGTTGTATGAATCTGCCTAGTTTGCTTTCCTATCAGTCGATGTAACTTTTCCTTTTTTCCCTTCACCCTACGGTGACCATTATGATTTGACCTCTGTACACCGCTATGATGTTATTTTACGTTTAGCGGTATATTAAGCTAATAAACAAACTTTTCTGTGAGTGGGTTTTGAAGATTCTTTACAGAGTAGTTTACATAGTGTGGCAGGAGCCATGTCATTTAAAGCTTTGAATGTGGTTATCATTGTTTTATATATTAGCCTACTTTGTATTGGTAACCAGTGAAGGGATGCCAGTATTGGAGTTATATGTTGGAGTGCATGTGCTTTCATTATGATTCTAGCTGCTGCATTTTCTGCTAGCTGGATTCTTTTAATGTTTTGCTTTGATATACCTATTAGTATTAGGTTGGCAAAATCGAGGTGAGGAGTTATGGTGGCCTGGATTATATTAATAAAGTCTTGTAAGAATACTAGAGGGCGTAGTTGTTTAAGAATTTTGAGCTTGAAATAAATTTTCTTTATGGTGTTTCTGATGTGAGTATCCATTGTAAGGTGTGTGTCTAGAATAACACCTAGATATCTTACTTCGTTTTTTATTTTAATTTCTTGGTTTTGTAGTGTTATGTGGGTTGGTATAGTATATGATTGATTTTTTGTTACTATTAGAACTTCAGTTTTAGAATGGTTTATATGGAGGTTAGTCAGATAGGAGTTGTAGCGGTAGATTAGGGATCGTGAATGGGATGTACATCATGATGTCATCCGCGTATAAATGATAGTGTACTCCAAATTTTTTTAAAGATATTGCAGACCGGTTTTATGTAAATAATAAATAGGAGGGCTGATAACGCTGAGCCTTGTGGTAAGCCAATTTCTTGTTTATATGTGGTGGAGGTTTGATTGCCTATTCTTACATTTTGTGTTCTATTATTTAAATAAGAAGTGAACCATTTATGTACCGTAGAGTTTATGCCTATTTGTCTCAGGTTATTAAGCATTATGGTGTGGTGTACGCTATCAAAAGCTGCTGATATATCAATAAATAGGAGGATGAATGCTTGTTTATGGTTGTCAATCCCTCTTAAAAGAGCATCAGTAAACACTGTTAGGAGCGTTTCAACTCCATGGCGGGGCCGAAATCCATATTGTTGTTCATCAAGAGGGTAGGATAAGTCTAAGTATTCTTGTGTCTGTATTTGTACAACTTTTTCAATTATTTTGGCCAAAAATGGTATACTTGAGATGGGTCTGTATGATCCTGGGGATGTTTTATCGAGTTTGCAGTTTTTTAGTATTGGGCGGATTTGTGCATGTTTAAGTGCCGGTGGTAAGTAACCTTGAAGTAGCGAAAGGTTGACTATGGGGAGAATGTAAGATAATAGTATTGGAAGTGTGTTTTTTATCCAAATTACTGGACATGGATCAAGGTAGGAAGTAGTGGTGTTGAGATTGGAAATGATATTTTTTAATGACTCTTTAGATATGGGGTGAAAATCGGACCATTCATCTAAATGTTGGTGAGATTTGTTAAAAGGATCTACAGGCATTGAAGGTTTTTTTGATTTGTTTTGATAGTGATTAGCTAAGGTTTGTACTGAAATGTCAGTAATTTCGTTGCTAGAGGTTGGAGCATTATTAGTTAGGTTTCGGACAATGGAAAATAACTCTTGGTCTATTATACGAGTTTGATAGGGTAGTAGCATAGTAGTTTTTCTTCGTACTGTCTAAGGTGTCCTTGTATTTTATTAGATGGTTATTGTATATTTCTTTGTGGATAGTTGATTTAGATTTGCGCCATTTGAATTCTAGTTTTCTTAGTTCTCTTTTCATTTGTTTTAACGTGTTGTTGAATCATGGGGTTCTATTTGTTTTAGAGTAGGTTTTCTTTTTATTATTTTTGGCTGCGTTGTTTATGGTTACATTCCAGTTTTTGACTGCATCATCCAAGTCCGTTGAGGAAGGTGAGAGGTGAGGGATTGTTAGATCTAGGAATTCGGTTTCATTAAATTTTTTAAATTTTGTGGTTGGTTCGCTTCTTGTGTAATTATTGGTACTAGTGGTGAAAGATGTGAGGTTAAATTTGATAAGGGAATGATCAGACCAAGGTATTTGTGTACATTCTACAGAATTTGGATTGAATAGCTTGAAAAGGGTATTAGGGAGAAAAACAAGGTCAAGTATCCCTCCTTTGATATGGGTCATGGTGTTTATTATTTGATGAAAGTCCATGTCAGATATGGAATCTAGAAATAGGTTAGACTCCGATGTTGGCAGTGAAGGGAGGTTGAAATCACCTAGCATGATTATAGGGTTTTGATCAGTAGATGAACTGAGGAGTTCAATTAGTGAATCAAGGTTATCTGCTTTTTGGTCTGGGGGTCTATAAAACAAGCAAATTCTGAGGAGACCAATTTTTATTAAGAGTGTGTCCACATTGTTAGAGATATGTAATTGACTTGAACCTCAAGAGTCAAGCCTGCCTGCACATCAGTGAAGGAGATACAATCTGCTAGCCAATTGGCTAATGTACTGTTTGCTCAGCCCTGACCTGTTAGGGTCAGAAGAAAAAAAGATGGGTGGACTTTTAAGGGCCTTAGTTTGCTCCAAACAGAAAACAAAGGCTCTCTTGCAGTCCAAAATGGACATCATCATTTCACCCTTGTAGGCATGAAGCCTGGGAAAGCGTAGTTACTCACCTGTAACAGATGTTCTCCATGAACTGCAGGAATCAGTACTCACATATGGGTGACGTCTGTGCCGACGGAGCCTGGATAGATCCACTCCCCAGCTTTCAAAGAAAGCCTTTGGGAGTTACAGCGCGCATCAGCGGTCACTTTCCCACCCAAGGGTGCCATCACCACTACACAAGATGGCAAAAAAAACTCCTCCACAGGGAGGAAGGAGGGTTGTGAGGACTGATTCCTGCTGTTCCCGGAGAACACCCGTTACAGGTGAGTAACTATGCTTTCTGCAGGAACAAGCAGGAAGTCAGTCCTCACATATGGGACGCCCAAGCTACAGGCTACTGAAAAACCTGTAAAAGCCATGGACTCAAAAAGCAGACCATAAAGGGCAGCAGGGGGTGCTGGTTGGCTGGAAGTCTGACAAGAGCAGTAGCATTGAAGATGCAATCCCCTCTCTGGTAGCTTGGACACTACGGGCTGGAGGGAAGGAGTTGCGCTATTCCCCAAAGAGGTGACCGAGTACTGCCTGGCTGAAGGCACTGCCCCTCTGGGAAGTCTCTTCCAAGCAGCAGTGTGCTGCAAAAGTGTATATAGAGGACTGGTGGCAGCTCTCAGACGTCCAAATAAGGGCACCAAGCACACGATGGCAACAGAGGCTGCCATGGCATGCACACTGTGTGCAGTCACATGATGCTCCAGAGAAAGCCCTGCCTGCTGGTAGGCAAAGGAAATGCAATTGGCCACCCACCGTGAGAGGGTGCAGTTAGGGACTATGACCCCAAATTGACTGGTGTCAAAGAGACAAAGCGCTGCACTGAGTGGCGGTGGGGCTGTGTTCTCTGGATGTAAAATGACAAGGCAAGCTTGCAGTCCAGCATGTGTAGGGAGACTGCTGCTCTGGAGGAATGAGGCCTGGAAAGAAGGTGGGTAACACCACAACTTGATTCAAGTGGAAGGCAGAGATGACGTTTGGAAAAAATTTGGGGTGAGTCCAAAGAACAACAGCTACTTCTGGAGAGAGATCTGCAATTGTGAGTATATACTTCTGGGAATTTTTCTGAAGGGACTTCTTTGGATTAAAGCTGATTAATCTGTGAATCCAGTGTATTTGTTAAATCAGTCAGGGCCTAGTAGCAGCAGTTTAAGTTTAAATTTAAAACAAAGAAGAGAGGTTTCTGGTTAAATTTAGAACCCAGCAGAGAGCATCTAGCTTAAATTTCATAATAAGTCAGAGCCTAGCAGCAGCAAAGAGCTTTAATTTAAATCAAATCAGAATATAACTTAGCATAAAACGCAAAATAGGGTCAGTATTTTATTTATTTATTTTTATTTATTTATTTTATAACTTTTATATACCGCGCTATTTGTTATCAGTGCGGTTTACATACAACAAGGGTGCACAGTCAGAAGTCTGTTCTGTGCTTACATTGTAACAGGAGTTTAAACTTGGAACATACATTGTATTCTTTGAGCAACAAATAAAGTCTTCTACCTAGGGGGCAAGAAACCTGTAAAACATTTTCAATAGGTGTTAACACCAGGTGGAAGGTCAAAAGGCCATTTTGAAAGACATCTTCTATCCAAGCAAGGACTGTTAATCACCCAGGAAGTTGGTCACAGCTTACTTCTGAAGCACAGGACAGGGTACTGTGTAGCAGCCCTCTTTTAATGAGCGTTATTTCCCTGCCTCCCTCCCCAACACCCACCCACCCCTGGGATAATCGTAGCTTTATAGGTACTTACACATTTTAAAGGAAAGGAGATGCTCTCAGGTGCAGCTCGTTATCCAAATCAGTCATACACTAAGGACCTGAGATTAATTAAGCTTCAGGTGAACAAGGTATATTAGACGTATTAGGTACAATTTTATTAGTATAAGTATCCAAAGCAACCCTTAGTAAGTAAAGAACTTAAAGATCTAAACACAAACTTAAAACTAAGATGCAGACAGCAGTCCAGCAGCAAGATGGGGGCTTTCCAGTCTTTTAAATTGAGTGTCACATGCATGATTTTCTCTCAGTTGGTGAGAGGTCTTACGTGTGCACTGAGTGAAAGGAGCTCTTTGCTCTAAGGGAATGAATCAGTTCTCTAGAGGCTAGAGTAGCAGGACTTGGAAGACATAAGACAGACAGAGGTGTACATAGACGAGACCTACAGGGATATAGTCCTGAAGTCCCACCTCCAGTCTGGCAGCATCCCTGTTGCCATGGAGGAGAGAGGTCACGTAATAGGAGAGCATCACCCTGGTGTGGCAGGAAGTGATCCTGTAACTAGGACCTGTCCTCCAGGTGATGTAAAACCCTCTTGCACCGAGAAAGATTCTCCAGGGCCATGTGCCCATGAGGGAAGGGTTAAGACAGCCGTTATAGTTGGTGATTCGATCATTAGGCATGTAGATAGCTGGATGGCTGGTGGATGCGAGGATCGCCTGGTAACATGCCTGCCTGGGGCGAAGGTAGCAGACCTCACAACCACCTAGATAAGGTCTTAGATAGTGCTGGGGAGGAGTCTGCTGTCTTGGTACATGTCGGTACCAATGACATAGGAAAATGTGGTAGGGAGGTTCTGGATGCTAAATTTAGGATTTTAGGTAGGAAGTTGAAATCCAGAACTTCCAGGGTAGCGTTCTCCGAAATGCTTCCCGTTCAATGCGCAGGACCCAAAAGGCAGGCAGAGCTCCGGAGTCTCAATGCGTGGATAAGACGATGGTGCAAGGATGCGGGTTTTGGATTTTTTAGGAACTGGGGAACATTCTGGGGAAAGGAGGGGCTCTTCCGAAGGGATGGTGGTTCACCTTAACCGGGATGGAACCAGGCAGCTGGCATTAACCTTTAAAAATGAGAAAGAACAGTTTTTAAACTAGCTAAAAGGGGAAGCTGACAGTCGCACAAGAGCGCATGGCTCAGAAGAATGTATTCTTGAAGGAAACAACCAAAAGCGGAGAGGTTCCAAAAAAGAATAAAGTAGCCCAAATGCCCTTGAGTATGGAGCAGAGAGAGCTTAAAGATCCCAAATTACCCATGCCTATCACAAGCCAGATTGATATGAATAAAATACAGTCAATAAAATGCTTGTATGCAAATGCTAGAAGTCTAAAAAATAAGATGGGAGAATTAGAATATATAGCACTAATTGAGAGGTTAGATATGATTGGAATCTCAGAGACATGGTGGAAGGAGGACAACCAGTGGGACACTGATACCTGGGTACAAACTATATCGTAATGATAGAGCTGATCAAATTGGTGGAGGGGTTGCGCTCTATGTTAGAGAGGGCATTTAGTCAAAAAGGATTAAAGTTTTGCAGGAAACAAAATTTGCTGTAGAATCTCTATGGATTGAAATTCCATGTAAACAGGGGAAGGTGATGGCAGTGGGGTTGTACTATCGACCGCCTGGCCAGAATGAACAAATGGATGATGACATGCTCAAAGAAATCAAGGAAGCTAACAAAAGTTGAAGCACAGTAATTATAATAATGGGTGATTTCAATTACCCCGGTATCGACTGGGTCAGTATCACGGCAGGACATGCTAGGGAGATAAAGTTCCTAGATGAAATAAATGACTGCTTCTTGGAGCAGCTGGTTCATGAACCGACCAGAGTGGAAGCCATATTCGACCTAGTCCTTAGTGGAACACCAGATCTGGTGCAAGAGATAAGGGTGTTGGGGCCACTTGGCAATAGTGATCATAGCATGACTGCGTTTGATTAGTGGATGAGGGATAGTAAGGAAATACACAGTACTACCTTTTAACTTTCGAAAGGGAGACTATGATAAAATGAGGAAAATAGTTAAGAAAAAACTAAAAGGAGCAGTTGCAAAGGTTGAAGACGTACATCAAGCTTGGGTGTTGTTGAAAAATACTATCTTGGAAGCCCAGACCAGCTGTATTCCACGCTTTAAGAAAAGTGGAATTTCAAAAAACTGCCAGTATGGTTTAAAGGTGAGGTCAGAGAGGCTGTTGTTGCCAAAAAAGCATCTTTCAGGAAATGGAAAAATGAGCCAAACGACGAAACCTGGAAACAGCACAAGCACTGGCAAGTTAAATGGAGGGAGGGTTGTGAGGACTGATTCCTGCTGCTCCTGGAGAACACCTGTTACAGGTGAGTAACTACTCTTTCTCCAGGACCAAGCAGGAAGTCAGTCCTCACATATGGGTGACTCCCTAGCTCTGGGCTACCAGGAACCCAGGCTGAAAAATAGAGCTCCCTCTAGAGCCTCAGCAACAGTGAGAGAATCTTCTCGGAGACCACACCTGAACGGTAGCCCAACACCAGGGCCGGAGGGTAGGAGTTGCCTAAACCTCAAAGAGATTACGGAGTACCGCTTGCCCGAAAGCACTGTCCCTACGGGACTCCCTCTCAAGGCAGTAGTGGTCCGCAAAAGTCTGGCTTGAAGACCAAGTAGCGGCCCGGCAGATGTCTGCCAACGGAACAGAGCCGAAGTGAGCTACTGATGCGGCCTTCGCCCTGACCCGGTGGGCCGTGACTCGACCCTCCAGGGAGAGGCCGGCTGCCCTGTTTGCCCAGGCAATGCAGTCTGCCACCCAGAAGGACAACGTACGCTTAGTGACAGGCAACTCCAATTTATTAGGGTCAAAGGAAATGAAGAGCTGAGAAGCCCTTCTATGCCCCTGCGTACGTTCCAGGTAAAAGGACAGCGCCCCTCTAAATCCAGGGTATGCAAGACAGTTTCTGCCCTACTGGCGTGCGACCTGGGAAAGAACGTCAGAAGTACCACCTCCTGGTTGAGGTGGAAGGAGGACACTACCTTGGGAAGGAACTTAGGATGAGTCCTCAAGACTACCCTGTTCTTATAGAACCTGGTATACGGCCTATCCGAGACCAGGGCCTGACATTCACTCACACACCTGGCCGAAGTGAGTGCCACAAGAAACAACACCTTCCAGGATAGGAAACGTAAGTGGCAGGTAGCCATTGGCTCAAAAGGTGGGCGAGTCAGTTGCTGCAAGACCACATTGAGATCCCACTCAGTGGCCGGTGGACGAAAAGGAGGCTTGAGCAGAAGTAGGCCTCTGAGGAAGCGAGACACCAGAGGGTGGCCCGAGAGGGATTGTCCATCCACCGGCGAGTGGTGAGCTGAGAGGGCACTGAGGTGGACCTGGACAGAGTTGGACTGAAGTCCCAGGTTGGACAGGTGGAGCAGGTATTGCAGTACCACCGGGACCGAGCAGGAGAAGGGATCCTCCTGCTGTTGAGAACACCAAGTGGAAAACCTACGCCACTTCAGAGCATAGGCCTTCCAAGTGGAATGCTTCCTGGAGGCCAACACCACCTCTTAAACCTCCTTTGGTAGGAGCAAGGGAGCAAGGACTAGCCTTGCGGCAGCCAGGCCATAAAATTGAGGGATCTGAGGTTGGGGATGCAAGAGGGACCCCTGATCCTGAGTCAGAAGGTCGGGTTGCAGCCCCAGAGGAAGTGGAGCATCCACCACCAAATGCAGAAGAGGAAACCACAGCTGCCTGGGCCATCTGGGGGCTATCAGGATCAGTGTGGCTCGGTCCTGCTGGGTTTTGAATAGAGTCCGGGCCACCAGGGGTGTGGGAGGAAACGCATACAGCAGGCATTCGGACCAGGGGATCAGGAAGGCATCTGCCGCTGCCCTCAGAGGATGCGGTTGTCTGGAACAGAACTGGGGTAGTTGCCTGTTCAGCGGACTGGCAAAAATATCAATGGTTGGAAGTCCCCACTTCAGAAATATCTGTTGGACTACCCGAGGATCTAACTGCCACTCGTGAGGCTGCAGAAGTCTGCTTAGCCTGTCCGCCAGGTAGTTTTCCTGGCCTGGGAGGTAGGCAAATCTTCCGGCTTACCAGCTCCAACGCCTGCAGCTTTTGCAAAACACAGCTGCCCGACTGGTTACCTCTGCCCGTAGATCTGATCATATCACCCCTCTTCTGTATCGCCTCCATTGGCTTCCTCTGCGCTTCCGATTTCGATATAAGTTCCTTATACTAACCCACAGAGTCATTCATTCCTCCAATCCCCTATACTTAGCTGACTTGATCTCTCTCCATACTCCCTACCGACAGCTTCGCACCTTACATGCCAATCGTTTATCCCTTCCGTCCCCTACACAAGCTCATCTGGAACAAACACGTCACGCTGCTTTCTTTTTCCTAGGACCTTCCCTATGGAACTCACTTCCTCCCTCCCTCCGGCTAGAACCCTCTTACCAGAACTTCAAGACATTATTGAAGACCCACTTATTTCAACAGGCGTTTGACCTCCCCCCTTGAGTGTCCTGTATAGTTCTCTGTCTGTCTGTATGTTTATTGTCTTACCACCCAGTTTGATTATTGTTTGACTTTGTTGTCCTTATTGGTCTTTTGACATTGGATTTGTCTGGTTATTGTTTGAATTTACTGTTATTTATTGAATTTACTGTTGGGTTATTGTTTGATTTTACTGTTTTGTCCGGTGGCCCCTTTGGTCCTTCTTTCTCTTTATTTTAATGGAGTTCCTTTCTTTTAATGCCAGCATTTACATTTATTTTATTGTAAACCGCCCTCATGTTTCGACAATGGGCGGTATATAAAATGTGCAATAAAGATAAAGATAAAGATAAAAGATAGACCGCAGGAGCAGAGAGCTTGTGTTTCCAGGCACAGGAGTCGGGATCCTGTGCCTCCCTGCTTGTTCACGTAGAACACAGCCACCTGGTTGTCCGTCTGAATTAGGACAGACTGGTGAGAGAGGACCCGAGAGAAAGTCCGTAAGGCTAGCCAAATGGCTCTCAATTCCAACAGGTTGATCTGCTGGGCGGCCTCCCACGGAGACCACAGGCCTTGGGTGCAGGTCCCCTGGCAATATGCTCCCCAGCCTTGCAGGGAAGCATCCGTTGTCAGCACCTGAGTGTGTGGGGAGGCTTGAAAAGGAACTCCCCCGACCAGGTTCGGGAGATGCCTCCACCAGCAAAGGGAGTCCACAAGGGGCTTGGACACCCTTATCCTGTCTGACAACTTTCCTGTGGCCTGTACTCACTGTGCCCTGAGGCACCACTGAGCCGGCCTCATGTGCAGACGGGCATTTGGGGTGACATGCACTGTGGAAGCCATGTGACCTAAGAGCCAGAGGAAGTGTCTGGCAAAGACCAGAGAGTTTGCCTGAAACTAGCCGGCCAACTTCATCAGCCTGTGAGCTCTGGCCACAGGCAAATAGGTCTTTGCATGGATGGTATCCAACCTTGCCCCTATGAACTTCACGTCCTGTGAGGGGACTAAAGTGGACTTTGGGAAGTTTATAACGAACCCCAGGTGCTGAAGGGGGGATATGGTTCTGAAGGTGGCCTGCCTGGCCTCTTGCGGAGACTGGCCCCTGATAAGCCAGTCGTCCAAGTAAGGGAACACAAAGATTCCCTGGTTCCTGAGGTAGGCCGCAACCACCGCCAGGCACTTTGTAAAGACCCTGGGGGCGGAGGTGAGGCCAAAGGGAAGCACTCTGTACTGGTAGTGGTTCCCTCCCACCACAAATCTGAGGTATTGCCTGTGACTTGGATGGATGAGGATGTGAGTATAAGCATCCTTCAGGTCTAAGGAGCATAGCCAAACTCCCTGCTGGAGGTAGGGCAATAAGATTCCAAGGGTAAGCATCTTGAACTTTTCCCTCTCTAGAAACTTGTTCAGATTTCTCAGGTTGAGGACGGGTCTGAGGCCTCCTGTTCTTTTTGGTACCAGGAAGTACCTCGAGTACAAGCCTTGCCCTTCCAGGTGGTGAGGCACCGGTTCCACCGCCTGGTCCTGTAGTAGACCTTCCAACTCCTGAAGGAGTACGTTTCTGTGCAGAGGGGGTCTTGGAGCCACCCACCTCCTACTTTCCAGGGGAATCTGGGTGAAGTGGAGCAGATGGCCCCTTTCGATGATGCTTAACACCCAAGTATCCCCTGTGATGGCTGGCCACCTTTCTGCGTACAGGGTCAGTCGACCTTCTGTGCCCTGGAGAGGAGGAGAGGCTATGTTGACATAGTCAAAAAAACCCTCCCTGTTGAGCAGGAGCTGGAGTAGGAGGCTTGGGAGAATTCTGCCTACGGGGCCCATAACCCTGCCCCTTGGCCTGCTGGCCCTGTTGGGGAGCTGCAGAGGCCTGGTAGTGAGGGTAGGTTGTGTAGGCAGTGGTCTTCCTCGGGTAAAAGGCCTTTTACTCCGAGCCCTTCCTTCTTCTGAGAAGGGGCAGAGGTTTTCCTGGACAGCCTTGTCCGGGTAAGAGTCTCGGTCTCGAGTTCTGCAGCCTTTTCAGCCATGGGCTTAAGAACATAAGAACATAAGATATGCCATACTGGGTCAGACCAAGGTCCATCAAGCCCAGTATCCTGTTTCCAACAGTGGCCAATCTAGGTCATATGTACCTAGCAGTTTCCCCAAGAGACAGGTTCCACCATGCTTGTACTGGGTCAAGCATTGATATCCTGGGTCCCTTCTTAATAATGGTTTATGGACCTTTCCTCCAGGAACTTGTCCAAACCTTTTTTAAACCCAGCTACACTAATAGCCTTTACTACATCCTCCGGTAACAAATTACAGAGTTTGATTACACGTTGAGTGAAAAAATATTTTCTTTTATTAGTCTTAAATAGTTTACCCTGTAACTTCATTGCATGTCCCCTAGTCTTTCTATATTCTGTTAAGGTAAACAATCAATCTACGTTTACCTGTTCCACTCCGTTCATTAATTTATAGACTTCTATCATATCTCCCCTCAGCCGTCTCTTTTCCAGGTTAAAGAGCCCTAACCTTTTTAGCCTTTCTTCATAGGAGTATCCTTCCATCCCCTTTACCATTTTGGTGGCTCTTCTCTGAACCTTTTCTAAAATCGCTATATCCTTTTTAAGATACGGCGACCAGAATTGCACACAATATTCAAGGTACGGTCTCACCATGGAACGATATAGAGGCATTATAATATCTTTTGTTTTATTTTCCATTCCTTTCCTTATGATACCTAGCATTCTATTTGCTCTCTTGGCCGCCACTGCACACTGGGCCGAGGGTTTTAACATCGTATCCACAATGACGCCTAAATCATTTTCCTGGGTGGTGGTTCCTAATGTGGAAACTTGCATTGTGTAACCATAGTTTGGGTTGTTCTTCCCTAGGTGCATAACTTTGCACTTGTCCACATTAAATTTCATCTGCAATTTTGATACCCAGTCTTCCAATTTATCAAGATCCTCTTGCAATTTTCCACAAACCTCTTCGGTTTTAACAACTTTAAATAGTTTTGTCTCATCTGCAAATTTGATAACCTCACTCGTTATTCCACTTTCCAGGTCATTTATGAATATGTCAAAAAGCAGCGGACCCAGCACAAATCCCTGGGGTACACCAATATTCACCTTTCTCCATTGGGAAAATTGGCCATTTAGCCCTACCCTCTGCTTTCTATCTTTTAACCAGTTCCTGATCCACAATAGTACACTGCCTCCTATCCCATGACTCTTTAGTTTTGCCAAAAGTCTCTGATGATGGACCTTGTCAAAGGCTTTCTGAAAGTCCAGATACACTATATCAACCGACTCACCTTTGTCCACCTTATCTAAAGCCATGTTGGCTGTCTCCCATTAGGCCATGACTATCTACATGCTGAGTAATTTTATTCTTTATGATGGTTTCTACCATTTTTCCCAGTACAGACGTCAGGCTCACCGGTCTGTAGTTTCCCGGATCACCCCTGGAACCCTTTTTAAAAATTGGTGTTACATTGGTGATCCTCCAATCTTCAGGTATTAGAGATGATTTTAAGGATAGTTCACAGATAAATAATAGCAGATCTGCAATCTCATATTTCAGTTCTTTCAACACCCTTGGATGTATACCCTCCGGCCCAAGTGATTTGCTACTCTTCAGTTTATCTAATAGTTGTAATACATCTTCCCGATGTATCGATCTTTCCTTCAATTCAATTCTTCCGCACCTTTAAATACTTCAGCCATGGGTAACATCCTTACATCTTCCTCAGTAAAGACGGAAGCAAAGAATTCATTCAGTCTCTCCGCTATCGCCTTGTCGCCTCTTAGTGCTCCTTTAACCCCTCTATCATCTAATGGACCAACTGACTCTCTCACAGGTTTTTTGCTACGAATGTACTTGAAAAAGTCTTTATTTCGTGTATTTGCTTCCGCAGCAAGCTTCTTCTCAAATTCTCCCTTTGCCTGCCTTATCAATGCCTTCCATTTGACTTGCCAGTGCTTGTGCTGTTTCCAGGTTTCGTCGTTTGGCTCTTTTTTCCATTTCCTCAAAGATGCTTTTTTGGCAACAACAGCCTCTCTGACCTCACCTTTAAACCATGCTGGCAGTTTTTTGGACTTCCTTCCACTTTTCTTAAAGCGTGAAATACATCTGGTCTGGGCTTCCAAGATATTATTTTTCAACAACACCCAAGCTTGATGTAAGTCTTTAACTTTTGCAACTGCTCCTTTTAGTTTTTCCTTAACTATTTTCCTCATTTTATCATAGTCTCCCTTTCGAAAGTTAAAAGGTAGTACTGTGGATTTCCTTACTATCCCTCCTCCACTAATTAAATCAAAGGTGATCATGCTATGATCACTATTGCCAAGTGGCCCCAACAACCTTATCTCTTGCACTAGATCTGGTGTTCCACTAAGGACTAGGTCTAATATGGCTTCCCCCTCTGGTCGGTTCATGAACCAGCTGCTCCAAGAAGCAGTCATTTATTTCATCTGTCCCTCTGCTAGCATGGTTGCCTCTCCAAGATTTTGGCAATTTTGCTGTATAAGGAAAGTGTGCAAATATTTAGGCACCCCAGACATAAATTGTTCAAGCATTATAATATCTAATAACATTTCTACCGTCTTTTGCTCAGGCTCCAACCATTTTACAGCTAAACCTCTGATTCTCTGACTCAGAGCCCTGGGTGTTTCACCCACTCTCAATGTAGTAGCTCTAAACATTCGCCTATACTCTGAAATAGACAACCCTAGGCGATCTCTAATAGCAGCCTTTACATCCTTATAATTCAAAGCCTGGGCTGCTGGCATTGCTCTATAAGCTGCAAGCGCCTCTCCAGTTAATGAGGCTGCCAGACTTACTGCCCACTGGGTCTCTGGCCATGCTAATGCTTGTGCCACTCTTTCAAAAGACTCTAGAAAATCATCAACATCATCATCTGGAGTTAGCTTCCCAAAACTAAATGCACCAATCCCTTGATTGAGTCCCACTCTGTCCACATGTGGTGTACCAGTATTTACTGCTGGTCTGGCTTCTGTTCCACTTTGGTTCTGCAGCTGAACTAGGGCTTGCACCAGATCAAGCACTGGCTTCTGCTGGTCCATTAAGGCTTTCATAGCAGTGTCCTGTGCTTGCCGCGATAGCTCCTGTTGCCTGATAAACTGGGCTGCCATCCAGCTAGCCATCTCCCTCGGATCCATCATGATCCCTGCAAGAAACAAAGAGGAAAAAAAAAACCAAAGTGCACCACCTTCCAAACAGGTGTGGTTTTTTTTTTTTCCAATTACCCTGTGCTTACTCCCATCCACCACTAGACATGCCCAGGTACTTATTACCTTGTCTCAGTGATGAATCCAGCTCTGCACAGGGTCTTTTCCTCCTGGGACAGCTTCCTGGAACAATCCCTTTTCCTCCAAAGTGTAGAGGGAAAATCTTTTTTTTCCAGCTTTAAACTTGAACGTTGTAATCCTCAGCAAGTAAATCCCCTTTTGTGCAAAAGCAATCCGAAAAACTACGCCATTTGTCAGACGGCTGCCTGGGTGAGAATCTTCACAGTCTTGTCAAGTGCATATATCTATATGATTTGCAAGGTATTGTGGGCAATGTAGTTCATTCACACCAGACACAGCTGCTGACAATAATTTAGTTGTGCTCTTGGGTAAAGCCAATAAGATATTTATTTATGGGGTTATTTCTCCCAACACAGATATGCTTGGTAGCACATAAATTAGGTTACTTGCTTTCAGTGTTAACTTGGAAAAACAAAGTCAAAATCAGGAAAACAACAAATGAAAAGCCACAAAGCAAGAAACAAACTGTTCTTTTCAGGTTAACTTCTGATTACTTCCCACATAGATACAGAAGTGATTCTCTCCTAGCTCACAAACAATTAGGTAAGGCTTAATTGCTAGCAGTTACCAGCTGAAACCCCTTAGCTGGCTTGCCTTCCACTGTGTGGGTCAAATCCTGCTTCAGGAGCTTTTCTGAGTAGATTAAAGAACAAATTTGTATTTCTTTGTGATGGTTGCTGTACTTTATAACAGAAAGTTACCAACGGAGTTTAGATAGAGAGCAGTTCATATAAACAGGATCCTCATCTGCTATTATTCCCCTTGTTCAACAAGCATGGGTTCAATATCATGGATTGGCACAGATGAATCTCTCAATGGAGCATTTTCAGGAGAATACTTGTTTCCCTGCTGTTTTTCAAGGTTATAGCTAGGGCATAGATCAGTGTTCATACCTGAGCTTCCATTGCTGCTAGAGTTCCTCTCTATATAGCCTGGCCAGTATGTAGTCCAGTTCTTATGTCCAGCCTTCCAAACCAGATCCCTGGACACTGGATCTCTCTTCACATACCTTCTGGCACAGGTCTTAGGGTCCCTTCCACGTGCAGCCGTCTCCCTCACAGGTAGCCTCTGGTGATTCCTAGCTCTGCAGCACCATTCCTCTGGCTTTCCCCAGTCCAATGGTGTATGCTGGCCCTTGGAATATCTCCCAGTATACGTACTGCTTTGGATTCTTCTAGACCTCTCAAAGGCTTTTCTCTTCCTTCTTCCAAAGGGTCTCTTTCCCTCTCTGTCCGTCCGGTTTGGCTTCTGCTTCTGATGATCCTTCAGATGAAACTGATGATCAAACTCAAGCTGATTCTCAGGATACTGAGGACAATTCTCTGGATATCCAAGGTGATCATGAAGATGGTCATCTGTAGAATAAACTATACCTTTATTCTGCCTAGATGAGTGCTCTTCCCTAACACAGCGCAGCTGTGCTAAATCAGGCCTTGCCCTTTGAGATGAGTGTTCCATCCTAGTACAGCGCAGCTGTGCTGAATCAAGCCCTGCTCTTTGCAATGAGTGCTTGGGGATTACCTCATAGCCCTTTTGATTGAACACACGTTTTCTCACTTCAGCTCCTCTCATGGCTGTTGGAAACCTGGTGCATTCTGGGACTGGTAGTCTTTTATGGCAAAATTCTGTTTTCTCATTTCTACCAGCACTGACAGGTTGCTTGTTCAGAGACACTTCACCTTTTCTATAGCCCCTTCCTGAGCTATGATAAGCTTCCTTATCACAGGTTGCAGGATCCGGCTCAGTCTGTCTGCCAGGCAATTTTCCTGACCTGGGAGGTAGACAGCCTTGAGAAGGATTCCGTGATTGACAGCCCAAGAGCACAGTCGCTGTGTCTCCTGACAAAGAAGGAAGGAGCCTGTGCCCCCTTGTTTGTTCACATAGAACATGGCAACTTGATTGTCCGTCTGGACCAGCACAGACTGGTGAGAGGCGAGGTGGGAGAAGGCTCTCAGAGCTAGGCGTATCGCCCGTAGCTCCAGGAAGTTTATCTGCTGCGTAGCCTCCCAAGGGGTCCAGAGACCCTGAGTACATGCCCCTTGGCAATGTGCTCCCCAACCGAGAAGAGAGGCATTGGTTGTCAGCACCTGAGTATGCGGAGGGGATTGGAAAACCACTCCGAGCACTAGATTTGGAAGATGAAGCCACCATTGTAGAGAGGAGATCAGGAGGTCAGAAATCCTCACTGAGTCCGCTAGGCCCCCAGTGGCTTGATGCCACTGAGTGTGAAGGCTCCACTGAGCAGGACGCATGTGCAGGCGGGCATTGGGGGTGACATGGACTGTGGAAGCCATATGGCCGAGTAGTCTCAGGAATTGCCTGGCAGAGACCAGGGAATTGCTGCGAAACTGGCTGGCCAGATCCATTAGCCTGTGGGCCCTGTCCAGAGGCAGAAAAGCCTTTGCTTGAAGAGTGTCTAGTCTGGCCCCTATGAACTCTAAGTTCTGGGACGGGAGCAAAATGGACTTTGCGAAGATTATGACAAACCCCAAATGCTGAAGCAGAGCCACAATGCGAAGGGTGGCCTGGTTGGCCTCCTGGGAAGATTGGCCCCTTATGAGCCAGTCGTCCAGGTACGGAAACACAAAGAGACCCTGAAGCCTCAGGTAGGCCGCCACCACTGCCAGGCACTTGGTGAACACCCTGGGAGCGGATGAGAGGCCAAAGGGAAGCACACTGCACTGATAGTGGTTTCTTCCCACAACAAACCTGAGATATTGTCTGTGGTCTGGATGGATAAGGATATGAGTATACGCATCCTTTAGATCCAAGGAGCATAGCCAGTCTCCCTGCTGGAGGTAGGGCAGCAGGATTCCAAGGGTAAGCATCTTGAACTTTTCCCTCTGCAGGAACTTGAGGTTTTGCAAGTCTAGGATGGTTCTGAGGCCTCCTGTTCTTTTTGGTACCAGAAAGTACCTGGAATAAAAGCCTTGACCTCTCAGGTGGTGGGGCACCGGTTCCACAGCCTGATCCTTTAGTAGACCTGTCAACTCCTGAAGGAGTAGGTCCCTGTGCAGAGGGAGTCTTGGAGGCTCCCCTGGAAAATAGGAGGGAGGTACCTGGTGAAAATGGAGAAGATAGCCCTTCTGGACTATGTGAAGAACCCAGGTAATCTGATGTGACGGCTGACCACCTGTGGGCAAAGTGGGCCAGCCGGCCTCCTGTGCTGAGAGAAGCCAGCTGAGAAGAGGCTATGCTGTTTGAGTCAAAAACCCCCACCCTGCTGAGCAGGGGCCGGTGTTGGTGGCTTGGGGGTCTTCGGCCTACGGGGCCCTTGACCCTGCCCCTTGGCCTGCTGACCTTGTTGGGGAGCTGCAGAGGCCTGATAATGAGAGTACTGTTTGTAGGCAGATGACTTCCTCGGGTAAAAGGTCTTTTTTCCCGAGCCCTTCTTTTTCTGAGAAGGGGCAGAGGTTTTCCTGGAAAGCCTAGTCCTGGTCAGAGTCTCGGTCTCGAGTTCTGCAGCCTTTTCAGCCATGGGTTTGCCAAAGAGGTTTTCACCTCGGCAGGGGACATCGACGAACTTGTCCTGGACCCATGGCTCGAGGTCGGATGACTGTAGCCAAGCCTGTCGGCGGGCACCGATGCCGGCCCCAGCTACTCGGGCCGAAGCCTCGAAGCCATCGTAGGCTGCTTGAGAGATAAACTTCGAGCACTCTCGAATACCGGTGGACAAGGCCTGGAACCTCTGCAAAGGTTCCTCGGAGAGACCAGCAGAGAACCCGGCAATCTCCTTTGCCAGGTCTCGGAGGTACATGCCCATGTAGAGCTGGTATGTCTGGACACGGCAAGCAAGCATAGAGCCCTGGAAGCACTTCTTACCGAGGGCATCCAGGTTCCGGGCCTCCCGGCCGGGAGGCACCAAGAGTGCATCTTCTGACTTTTCAGTCGATGCATGGCCGATTCCACAACCATGGAGTGGTGCGGTAATTGTGCCTTTTGGAACCCGGGGCTCTTGCGGACTCGATAAATGGAATCGACCTGCATGCTTAACACCGGCGTCGAAGCCGGGGTCTCCCACATGCGGAAGAGAAGCCGCTCCAGCATCGGAGGAACCGGAACAGTAAAGGCCTCCTTCGGGGGAGAGTCATACTGGAGGGCCTCGAGCTCCTCGGCTCGAGGCTCCTCCTCGGGATCCGCGGCCTTGGCCATATCCCGCACGAAGTCCGAGAACCGGGTATCCTCCAGTGGGGACCGTCTTCAAGGTTCGGACTCGGGTGAGTCCGAGGGGACACACCGAGTCCGATGGGTGTCGGGTGACTCTTCGTCCTCCGTCTCACAGCCCGACTCCTCGGAGGAGGAATCGAGCGGCTCCGGTCGGGCGGGCACCGATGCCCTCTGCCCAGACACCAAGGGTATCGGCGTCGACGATCTCGGCCCCGAACGGGAGGTCGAGGGAGACAGTGGCCGAGGATCGACTCGAGCCCGCATGGACTCTAGGACCGGCGATCAATGCCCGCTGCTGTTCCATGAAGGCAGCGAAGCTGCTCTCCAAGGCCGTCAACTTGAGTCCGAGCTCATAAGACCCAGCAGCCCCCGACTCGGGCCCCGATGGCATCGGGCCCGACGTCGGCTCCCTCGGAGGAGAGTCAACGAGGACAACAACACTTACGTGTTGTCAGACGGCTGCCTGGGTGAGAATCTTCAGAGTCTTGGCAAGTGCATATATCTATATGATTTGCAAGGTATTGTGGGCAATGCAGTTCATTCACACCAGACACAGCTGCTCACAATAATTAGTTGTGCTTTTGGGTAAAGCCAATAAGATATTTATTTATGGGGTTATTTCTCCCAACACAGATATGCTTGGTAGCGCATAAATCAGGTTACTTGCTTTCAGTGTTAAACTTGGAAAAACAAAATAAGGAAAACAACATTTTTAACTTCAGGCAATCAAAAGCAAAAGAAATAAGACCTGGTTGATAACAAACTGGTCTTTTTCTGTAGGCTTAGCTAATATCCTCTTAGCAAGTATCAAACAACAAACCAAAAGCCACAAAGAGAAAAAAAAACCTGTTCTTTTCAAGTTAACTTCTTCTTATATCTTCCCACATAGATTCAGAAGTGATTCTCTCCTAGCTCACAAGCAATTAGGTAAGGCTCAATTGCTAGCAGTTATCCAGCTGAAACCCCTTAGCTGGTTTGCTTTCTACTGCGTGGCTAGAAATCTTACTCAGGACCTTTTCTGAGTAGATTAAAGAACAAGTTAGTATTTCTTTGTGATGGTTGCTGTACTTTATAACAGAAAATCACCAAAGGAGTTTGGACAGAGAGCAGTCCATATAAACATTCTTCATCTGCAATCATTCCCCCTTCTTCAACAAGCATGGGTTCAATATCATGGATTGGCACAGATGAATCTCTCAATGGAGCACTTTCAGGAGAATACTTGTTTCCCTGCTGTCTTTCAAGGTTATAGCTAGGGCATAGATCAGTGTTCATACCTGAGCTTCCATTGCTGTTAGAGTTCCTCTCTATATAGCCTGGCCAGTATGTAGTCCAGTTCTTATGTCCAGCCTTCCAATCCAGATCCCTGGACACTGGATCTCTCTTCACATACCTTCTGGCACGGGTCTTAGGGTCCCTTCCTCGTGTAGCCGTCTCTCTCACAGGTACTGTCTGGAGATTCCTAGCTCTGCAGCACCATTCCTCTGGCTTTCCCCAGTCCAATGGTGTATGCTGGCCCTTGGAATGCCTCCCAGTATACGTACTGCTCTGGACTCTTCTAGACCTCTCAAAGGCTTTTCTCCTCTTTCTTCCAAAGGGTTTCTTTCCCTCTCTGTCTGTCCGGTTTGGCTTCTGCTTCTGATGATCCTCCTGATGATGAAGATGATCAAGCTCAAGCTGATTCTCAGGATACTGATTCTCTGTAGAATAAACTCTACCTTTATTCTGCCTAGATGAGTGCTCCTCCCTAACACAGCGCAGCTGTGCTGAATCAGGCCCTGCCCTTTGAGATGAGTGCTTAGGGATTACCTCATAGCCCTCCTGATTGAACACACGTTTCCCCACTTCAGCTCCTCTAATGGCTGTTGGAAACCTGGTGCATTCTGGGATTGGTAGTCTTATGAGAAAATTCTGTTTTCTTATTTCTACCAGAACAGACAGGTTGCTTGTTCAGAGTCACTTCACCTTTCCTATAGCTCCCTCCTGAGCTATGATAAGCTTCCTTATCACAGTGTCCAGGAGACTCCATCTCGACACGAGGATGCTTCGCAGGCCTCTCCGACTCCGAAGACCCGGGACGGCTATCGGGGCTATGCGACCTGGCCCTCGAGGAACCAGGAGCGTCCACCGATGCCGCCCTCGTGGGTTTCTTCTTCCTGCGATGTTCCCGCGAAGGAGACCCCCGCTCAGAGGAACCCTGACACTGCTCGAGGCTGGAGTCCCGAGACGTCGAGGCCTCTGATGAGGTCTGGGCCCGGCTGGACGCGGAGTCAGAAAAAATTCTATCCCTCTGGTGCTGCCGACTCAACGCTTTCGAGGACATTTTGCCACACGGACCACAGATCATCGGGTCATGATCGGGTCCAAGGCAACGGAGGCAGCAGTCATGTGTGTCGGTAAGAGACATACGTTTCTTACACCGATCACATTTCTTAAACCCACTGGCAGCCATCGGGGGAAAAAGGGCCCCTGCTAGGTCAAAAGACCGGTCTGCCAGGGAGAAAAGAAAAAAAGGCACGAACGCCAGTCACAAAGGACAAAAACCGAAAAAGAGAGAAAGGACTCGATACCGGCGTATCGGTTCAAGCGGGAAAAGGATCCGGCGTCGAACCGGAGAAAAAATAGAAAAATAGAGAAAATCAACTTTTTCCTCGTGGAAAAACGAACTACGTCCGTCGGGCTCCGCGGAAAAAAGAAGACTGAGCAAGATGGCACCCTTGGGCGGGAAGGGGACCGCGCATGCGCGCTGCAATTCCCAAAGGCTTTCTGTGAAAGTTGGGGAAATGTTCCGCACGAGGGCTCCGTCGGCGCAGACGTCACCCATATGTGAGGACTGACTTCCTGCTTGGTCCTGGAGAAAGACTTATACACAGGCACTATCACCTCCTTTTTTCTGCTAGCCATTCCTCTCCGTATGCACCCAAGCATCCTTCTAGCTTTTGCCGTCGCCTTTTCTACCTGTTTAGCTACTTTAAGATCATCAGACACAACCACGCCTAGGTCCCGCTCTTCTTTAGTGGACAAAAGTACTTCACCTCCTATGCTGTATTGCTCCCTTGGATTGCTGCAGCCCAAATGCATGACCTTACATTTTTTAACATTAAATCCCAGCTGCCAAATTCTAGACAATTCTTCAAGCTTAGCTAGATCCCTCCTCATGTTATCTACACCTTCCTGCAACTCCACTGACTGACCTTTTCAATGCCTCGTTGGAGTCAGGAAAGGTGCCAAAGGACTGGAGAGAGGATCATGTGGTGCCTTTACACAAAAGCGGAAGAAAGGATGTGGTTGAAAACTACAGGACGGTTAGTTTAACTTTGGTGGTGAGTAAATTATTGGAAACACTGCTGAAAAAGAAAATAGTGAGGTTTCTAGAGTCCAGCGGATTACAGGATCCGAGGCAGCATGGATTCAGCAGAGACAGGTCTTGTCAGACAAATCTGACTGATTTCTTTGACTGGGTGACCAGGGAGCTGGACCAAGGGAGAGCCCTAGATGTGGTGTATTTAGGGATATCATTTTGAACCTTTCCTTGACCAGGAAGCGGTTGAGGTCCCACAGATCCAGGATGGGCTGGAAGCCTCCTAATTTCTTAGGTACAAGGAAGTAGCGGGAGTAAAACCCCTGACCCTGTAGAGGATGGGGGACAAGCTCCACTGCCTGATCCTCGATCAAGATCTTGAGTTCCCTTTGCAGGAACTCCCTGTGCAAGGGGATCCTTGGGTAATGTCCCTGGGAAGAAGGGAGGCAAGTGGAGGAGATACCCCTCCCTGACCACTTGCAGCAACCCAGGCATCTGCGGTGATGGTCGGCCACAGGTGAGCAAGGTGGACTAGCCTGCCTCCGGTTACCTCCGGGGGGGGGGGGGAGGAGGCTATGCCCAAGGTGTCAAAAGCTCCCACCAGGCTGCGGCTGGGGCAGTTTGGGTTTTGGGGGCCTTTGGCTTACAAGGGCCATGCTCCTGGCCCTTGGCCTGCTGCCCCGAGGGGGGGGGGGGAGCATGATAGGTCTGGAACTTGGGGTAGTTTCCGTAAGTCTTCTTGGCCTTCAGGTTAAAGGGCTTTCCCCCCCCCCCCCCAAAGTCTTCCTGCAGGAAGGTTCAGACACTTTCTCAGGAAAGCCTTCTCCAGTGAGTCAGCCTTCTCTGTCATGGGCTTGCCAAAGAGGTTCTCTCCCTGGAAAGGGACGCTGGCCAACTTGCCCTGAACCTACTGCTCCAAGTCTGAGGACTTTAGCCTGGTAAGGCAGCAGGCACTAATGCCCACCACAACTACCCAAGCCACTGACTCAAAGCCATCGAAGGCCGCCAGAGTTTGAAACTTGGATCCTGAAGTGCCCAAGAGGTTCGCCTGATAACCCCAGCCGAGAACCCGGCAAACTCCTTCACTAGGTCTCTCTGATACATGCACATATATAGCTGGTATGCCTGGATGTGGGCTGTGAGCATGGAGCCCTGGAAACACTTCCTGCAAAAAGCATCTATGATGTGGGCCCCCCTGCCGGGGGCACCAAGGAGTGCAACTTTTGGCTTTTAATGCGACACATGGCTGACTCCACCACCATGGAGTTGTGCGGCAGTTTTGTCTTTTGGAGACCATATCTTGCAGAAGATGTAAAAAGACTGGAAACTGTTCAGAGGAAGGCGACCAAAATGATTTGGAGCCTACGTCAGAAGCCTTATGAGAAGAGACTTGAAGAGACTTGAAGACACTTTGGAGGAGAGGAGGGACAGGGGAGATATGATTCAGGCCTTTAAATACTTAAACAGAAATGATGAACAAACAAACCTCTTCCAAAGACGGGGAAGCTGTAAAACTAGAGGGCATAACATGAAGCTGCAAGGTGGTAAATTGAAAGGCAATGTCAGGAAATATTTTTTCACTGAAAGGGTGGTAGATGTTTGGAATGCCCTCCTGATGGAAGTGGTGGGGACAAACACGGTGACGGAATTCAAAACGGCATGGGACAAACACAGTAGATCCCTTTACAGCAACAGGATAAAAACAAAATAAACTGAAACAATTTCTGAACCATATAACAGCTCAACAAATAGGGGTGTCCTACATGGAGTGGTGGGTTCACCCCTAAACAAAGACAGAGAGGGTTGGCCTGCACCTACTCTTGCCATCTTGCTGGGCAGACTAGATGAACTATGCTGGTCTTTATCTGTCGTCATCTACTATGTTACTATGGAAGGCGGGGCTCCAGCAGAATCGATACTGCGAATCGAGTTGACAGTTCACAATCAGCATCATCACCAGGGTCTCCCACATCCTGAACAGCTGCTGCTTCAGGATGAGGGGCATGGGCACCATAATTTCCTCCTGAAGAGGAGCCACGTATTGGAGGATCTCAAGATCCTCTGTACATGGCTCGTCCTTGGGCACCATCATGAAGACAAGTGCCCCAGAAATCTCCCTCACAAACTCTACGAAGGCTAGATACTCCGGGGGTGACCACCGCCAATAGTGTGGTGGAGACGGGTCAGAGGGGTATCCCAGTGGAGGATGGTGTCAGGAGACTCTTCGTCTGTTTTCCACGTCGACTCAGAGTCGGAGGAATTGGCAAGCGCCCCTTGGTCGTTTGATTCAGCGTCGACTACTCCTGGCGTCAGAGCTCCTGCACTGCCACGCCCAATGTTGTGTTGGGCCTTGAGACGATCACTGACTGAGTCTGCACCGCTCGAGTCAACATCGAGGATGGGTGGCGCATCCTCTGGGGAGGTACTCTACGAGGACAGCCCTGTGGCTGGCACAGACAATCCGGAGGTATTGTGAGTTGGGTCCCGCTGTGCCTCAAGGAACGCAACAAAGCTGTGTGCCAGGGCTGCCATCCTGGCCTCGATACCATACGGCTCTGCAACGGCATGCGTTGGCTTCGAGGTCGTAGAAGCCGGCATCGGGTCCCTGGTAAGGGAATCCCTGATGGTGACAGCATCGGGGGGGGGGGGGGGGGGACCGGACCCAATCCCCCAACTCTATGGAAGACTCCTCCCACCAGGGCTGCTTCTAAGGGTGCTCCCAGCCATCATCATCTGCGTCGGGTCAAGGGCTCTGCACCCGGGCACCAGAGGTTTTATCCACTAGGCCAGGGTTGGACATCAACTTCAGCTTTGAAGCAGCCCACGACGCCCGGAGAAGGTTCTCTAAGGACCACGCAGATGCCTGATGCCTTTGGGGCTCCGACTGAGCCTAGGCACACAACAAGTCGCTTGACCCCAGTGTTGAAGGCAGGGATTCCACCCCGATGCTGATCCCGAGACAGACTTCCTAAACAGCTCCCCCTGCCACCTTTCACCTTCCTTCCGGATCTTAGCAGACATCAAAAGGTAAAGTGGACAGGAAGACATGTCATGGTCTGCCCCAAGGCACTTAATGAAGGTACTGTGGCAGTCTGTACAGGACATAGTGCAGTTGCACTTACCACACTGATTAAATCTGCTAGTTGAAGACAAACAGCCCCCACAAGATCAAACTCAGACGTTTCAACCAGCTAAGCCATGAGCAAAAAACCCTGCATGCCAAAAAATAAAGGAAAAAATATGTGTGCCAGAGCAAAAAGCACGATGTAGAGGTGGTGGATTCCAGCAGCGGAAAGGTGATAGAACCAATCCCAGTGAAAAATACTAAAGGACAGTGGAAAAATCAGCTTTATCTGGGGTGCACGGAGAACACATCTGCAGGGCTCCGTGGGGTTGGGGAGGGGGGGGAAGAGGACTGAGGTAAGATGGCACCTTTGGATGCGCAGTGTAACTCCCAAAGGCTTAATCTGAAAACTGGGGAGTGGATCCACGCGCGCTTTGTTGGCACCACCATTACCCATATGTGAGGACTGACTTCCTAGAATGAATGGTTGGTTTTAGTAGAAATCCAATACCACCACAGAAAGGAACTTTGAATGAGTGCAGAGAACTACTCTATGTAACCATTTTGCATAGGGTGGATCAGTTACTTGATCCTACAGCATACTAATTCTGCATGCTGAAGTTACCACCACCAAAAAGGGAGTCTTCCGGGTCAGATACTTTAGTTCATAGGTATTCAGCTGGGTTAAGGCTATGTTTAGATCCCATGACACTGCAGGTGGTTTGATGGGAAGCTTTAATAAAAGTAAGCCCCCCATGAAGCTAACTACTAAGTTTGCCTTTCACATGGTGATGTTATGTCCCACATTATGATGTACTCTAAGGTTGATGGTTTTGAAACCCTACTAAGATGTTTAGGTGTGGGACAGGAGTAAAGATCAAGGGTCTTTCCATCACAACAGATGGCAAACCTCTTCTGTTTAAAACTGTATGACCTTCTAGTGGAATCTCCCGAAGTCAAAATGGCTTTTAAGACACTGCCCAGCAAGTTTAAGGAAGCCATTGTTACCCTCCTCAACATCAAAGCCGTGAGGGCTAGGGATTTAATGTTGGGGTGCAATAGCATTCTTTGATCCTGTGCGACCAGTGCTGGCATACTGTTTAGTCTCATGGAAAACTACTTAAGAGTTCTAGAGGAGGGAATCATGGTTGCCACGGCTAATAAAGCACTACAAGGGATCATGGAAACACGTCACTTGAGTTTCAGGAGAGTTTTCCCTATAAGTATTATCTTCTCCAGTGTTATGAATGAACCTGCTCTGGGCTTATCTCTGAAGCTAAGCAAGGTCAGGCCTCTCTAGTACTTGGATGGGTGACCACCTTGGAATACCAGGACTGTAAAACTCACTGCACGGAAGAAAGGCCTGGAAATCTACATCTGATCACACCTTGCCAAGAAAACCCAGGGGGGCTGGGTTGCCAGGAGTCAGCATTGACTCAAAGGCACACACTGCATTTTCTCCAATGTAGAAGATAAGCATTCACTATTAGTTTTCTAAGTCTTCCAAATCTGGAACAGAACTGTGGTGCTTTACTGTTCTGGAGTGCAGTAAACAGATCTATTGAGGGAGTGCCGCACTCTCAAAAGATTTTTTGCATTACTTCCATGTCCAGGGATCACTCATGTGGTTGGGATACATAAACTCAGCCTGCAAGTCAGGGTACTGTTCTCTCCTGCCAGATTTGTGTCAATGTCAAACCCCCCCCCCCCCTGAAATAATGTCACAGACTTTTAAATTTTTATTAACGGACCTCAAATATAAAAGGAGCCATATAGCTTTCAGCAAGAAGACTCTATGGAAACCTAAGGCTACCGAGCCATGATTGCTCTCGTTTTATCATTGGTCCATTATAAGCTCAAACTGCCAAGAGGTAGATAAACATTTTCTCAACCTTATAGTAAGGTCCAATGAGGTTCAAATATTCCACTGTTCAATCTACTTAAATATAAATGCATTTCACAATATGTCAGAGCAAATATTCATTAAAGTTCATAAAATCTATAGTCATTTCCAAATCAGACAATATTGTGTTTCGAACTTATCTGCAGCAGGGATCAAACAGCAAAATTTTCAAATCAGCAGGCTCATTCATAGATGCATCTTCCTTCCAAGCAGCCAAAGTTTAGAATGCCCCATGCTCAATCGCATAGTTCCACACTCCAACAGTTTTCCATCATAGGTAGTAACCATCCTGTTCTTCCCTGTTTGACGACTTGATTGGGCAACCAATCTTTGAAAGCCTTTAAAGCATCTGATATTGCCCTGAATTTCAGGAAACTGATATGGTGAAGTTTCTTCTGGGCAAATCACATCCACAACCCCCCCCCCCCCCTAAGTGTGAACTCTATTAGAACATAAGATATGCCATACTGGGTCAGACCTAGGTCCATCCAGCCCAGTATTCTATTTTCAACAGTGGACAATCCGGATCACAAGTAACTAGCAGGTACCCAAAAAAGTACACAGATTCCACAATGCTTATCCCAGGGTAGGCAGTGGATTTCCCTGGACCTCTTTAATAATGGTTTATGGGCTTTTCCACCAGGAAATTGTCCAACCCTTTAAGCCCAACTACACTAACAGGTTTTACTACATCCTCCAGTAATAAATTCCAGAGTTTCATTACACGTTGAGTGAAAAAATATTTTCTCTTATTAGTCTTAAATAGGCTACAATGTACCTTCATTTCATGTCTCCTAGTCTTTCTACTTTTTGACTGAGTAAACAGATCTACATTTACCTGTTCCACTCCATTCATTAATTTTATAGACTTCTGTATCATCTCCTATCAGCCTTCTCTCTTCCAACCTGAAGAGCCCTAACCTTTTAAGCCTTTCCTCATCAGAATATCCTTCTATCCCCTTTACCATTTTTTTTCAAAGATCTGTTTATTAATTTAGACAGTTTAGACAGGTTTTTTTTTTTTGTATACCGCCTTATTCTTCAATCAAAGCGGTCACAACACAATTGGGGGATGCATTTAACACACGGGGATATGAGACACATACACTAATACTTACAGGGAACATGGGCAATGGAGGGTTAAGTGGCTTGCCCAAGACCACAAGGCGCATCTGTGGGACTAGAAACCCCAGTCCTTCCGGCCCAAGGTTGCTGTCCTCTAGTGGGATTTGAACCCCTGACCTTCCGGCCTGAAGTACCTTGCCCCAACCACTAGGCTACTCCTCCCTGCAGCAGAACAAATAACAATAAAACAAACTTTAACCTCGTTTTCCTTTGCTTTTTCAAAACACCCCGGGTGGGGTTGTTCCTTATCCACCACCCTAGGAAAATACAACAATACAAAATGACAAACTGCACAGTACACAATAAGCAAAAATGTATATACCCTCCCAGTCCGTCCCCCCCCATTCCCCCTAAGCCAATTGTAATATCCCACCTCTAGGAGCAACTATTCCGTTAACCACATAGGTATGCCACCCCTCGCCCCCCCGTCGGGGCCCCCTAAGTACCACCACAGACTAACCCACCCTTAACACCTCACTTCTGGTCTTAGGCCCCAATTTCTGAATGTAAGGCATCCAAATCAAAAGAAAAGAGGCCCATCGCTGGGCCGTCCCTCTCGCGGCTCTTCTTTCCAGGAGCATAAGCTGATGAAAGCTATTGCGCCACTCCCAGAAGGAAGAAGCTATTGGTTCCCTCCACCGATGAAGTATAGGGCCCTTCCCTACCAAGCAAGCCTTCCGCACTAAGATTCTCTCCCATCTCCCCTTCGGGTGAAGTAGTCCCAGTTGATCCAACACAACCAATGAGCCTGTACAACAGACCTGCTGCCGCAATAATGCGCTCAAATATGCCACAATTCGCATCCAGTAACGGCAAATATACACGCACCCCCACCACATATGACCCAAATCCGCCAGGGAACAGGAACATTTCGGACACCCGCATAATCGGTAAGATGACTTCTCAATGCTCGCCGTGGGGAAAAATGGGCTCGAATAATACATTTAAACTGCACCTCCCGCCATCTAGCCCCGTCAACCAAACCTAGCCCCGTCAACCAAACCCACGATCCGACCCAATGCACCGCTAACTGAGCCCAGGGCCAGTTCACAGCCCAACTCCCTCGCCCACAGGGTTTCCTCCGCCGAGTAATCGGGAGGAGTACCACATTGATCGAATCTGCGCTTCAGTTCGGCTATAGAGGGTGATGTCCCCTTTTCCCAAGGCAAAAATTCCAAAATCCGCGCCGAGTGTTCCACTTTTAGTTCTTGCTGTGGCAAGGCACCAACATGAGAGAGTTGTAGATATGCAAAAAAGGAATGCCCTGAATTCAAGTCATACTCCCTACATAGCACAGCCAAGGCCTTACATCTCCCCTCCGGAGTAACCACATGTCCAAGGCTTCGTATCCCCCGCTGCCTCCACTGCTGGAAGAGAGCTGATTCCGTTCCCGGGGCGAAACGGGCATTTCCCCATAGGGGCAGCCAGCTCGAAATCGCTGGCGAGCTACCCCAATATTTATTCAATTGTTGCCATGTACGCCGGAGCGGAAGCACCAAGAGACTATTCAATGTTCGACGAGGTAAAGCTGAGCGGGCTAAATGCAGAACCGCTGTCAAGGCATGCGGCACTACAAACGCTTCCTCTAATGCCCCAGGGGTATAATCCTCCGTGTCCCCCAACCAATCTCCAAGATGCCGTGACTGACAGACCAAGGCTTATTTCCACAAATCGGGGACTCCAACCCCTCCCGATTTCCATCCCCCTCTCAGCCGGTTTAACGGTATACGTGCTGTCGCCCCCTCCCAAAGGAAATCTCGGATCTCCCGCTCTATGCACAGCAGGTCGCGGCGCAGCAACCAAACTGGTAGGGTTTGCATCCAGTAAAGCTAGCGTGGAAAGACAACCATTCCCAAGGCTGCCACTCTACCCAACAAAGACAGTGGGAGGGGGGCCCAAGCCTGCAACTGCGCCCGAAGTTTAGAACAGACTCGGTCTAAGTTTTTCTTATACAACGCCGCCGGTTCCCTGGTCAACAATATACCTAGGTAAAGGAAAGACTCACCCGCCCACCGAAGTGGGAAGGGCCCCTGCCAACTCCCTCGAAGTGTACCTGCCACATCCATAGCCTCAGACTTGTCTGTATTAATACACAATCCAGCAAAGCTACCATACAAAGCCAGTTCATCCAGCAGGCTAGACAGCGACTGTTGAGGAGCCAACAAAGTGCACCAGCAGGTCATCCGCGAAGGAAGACATCTTAAACCCCTGCGGCCCAATCTGCACTCCACATATACTCAAAGAATCCTCAACTCTCCGCATCAACGGATCTAAAGTTAGCACAAAAAGCAGAGGGGATAGTGGGCATCCCTGACGTGTACCCCGTTCTAGGTTGAAATTGTCCGAAAGTACCCCATTGCAGAGTATCCCAGCAGTGGGGCCCGCATAAAGCAGCTCTACCATCCTACAAAAGGAGTCTCCTATGCCATAGTGGGGCAAAAGAAATTTCAAGTATTCCCAATTTACCTGATCAAATGCTTTTTCTGCATCAAAACTGATCAGCAATGATTGTAACTCCCGCTCCCGAACCCACTCAATCGATGCCAAGATTTTACGCAGATTGCGCACCGCATAGCGCCCTCTCACAAACCCCACCTGAGAATCATGCACCAGTTCCCCCAACATTGGGGCCAAGCAATCCACCAAGATCTTGGCCAGCACCTTCAGATTGAAATTTAATAGAGAGATGGGCCTATAAGAGGCGGCCTGTGTGGGATCTTTCCCTGGCTTAGGTATCAAGGTAATATGTGCGTGGTTCATCCCCCAGCTACATCTCCCCTGATCTATCCATCTAAGGTACATTGCAATGAAGGCAGGAGACACCTGATCTCCCAATAGCTTATAAAATTCTGCCCCAAAACCATCAGGGCCCGGCGCACGACAACAGCTGGCTTTCTGAACAACCCTATGCACCTCCTCCACAGTCACTGGTGCATCTAACTGCACCTGTTGGTCTACCGTCAGCTTAGGCAATCGCACTTCACTAATGTACCGCACCATATTAACCCAAGACCCCTGCCTCCCGGCATACAGCTCCTGAAAATATGCGCGAAACACTTGGGCTATCACTCGGCTATCCTTATGTAGCCGTCCTTGTTCGTCTCGTAGTGCCGCTATTGACCGAGTACCCTGGCTACCTCAGAGACAGCGTGCCAAGAGCTTCCCAGGTTTATCCCCAAAGCGATATAGTTGATACCAGTAGTACAGGAAAGATTTTTTTGCTCTCTGGTGAAGCAATTCATTGAGAGACGTCTGGGTCTCCCATATTCGCCTCCTATTTGCTCCCGAGGGGTCGTTCGCATACCGTCGCCTATCCTTCACCGATTGCTTTTCTAACTGAACAATCTGTGCCGCTAATAATTTTCGCTTCTGTGCTACATACGCAATAATGTCTCCCTGCAGAACTACTCTTGCCGTTTCCCAAAGCAGTTCCGGGTCGCCTTTGTGTTGCTCATGATGGATCATAAAATCCTGCCAGCATTGTTTGAGATAGAGATGAAAGTCAGTGTCCCTACAGAGCCCCACGGGGAAGCGCCAAATTCTAGCCGGAGAGGCCACGGCACCCCAGGTGAGAGTTCCACCCATACTGGCGCATGATCCGATATCTCCGGAGGGCCAATCTGCGCAGCCTCAACCTGCGCAAACAGCCTCTCTGAAACCAAGATATAATCAATTCTAGCACTAGAATCATGCGCCCTTAATTGGTGTGTAAAATCCTTCTCCCTCGGGTGTAGTAAACACCAGGGGTCCACCATTCCTAGCTGAAAGTAAGCTCTGCAACGAGAGGGCATAGAATGAGCGTGAAAGGGAATAGACTCTTGAGTAATATGTGGAAATATTCTTTACGGAAAGAGTGGTAGATGCGTGGAATAGTCTCCCAGTGGAGATGATAGAGACGAGGACAATATCTGATTTCAAGAAAGAATGGGAAAAACACAGAACAACTCTAAAGGGGAAAAAGGGACTAGAGTATTTGACGTGGAAAGAGACTAGATAGGCCATATGTTCTTTTTCTGCTGACAAGCTGTAAGACTGAGTATTAGCAAACTCTTCTGAAACTCTGAGACAAAGGGGACAAGCTATCAGAGGAGCTGGAGGATAGTTTAACCTCTGTGGTTACTAAATTATTGGAAAGGCTACTAAAAGAGGTTTCTGGAGTCCAATGGATTGCAGGATCCAAGGCAGCATGGATTCACCAGAGGCAGGTCTTGTCAGAAATCTGATTGATTTTTTCTGACTGGATGAACAGGGAGTTGGACCGAGGAAGAGCCCTAGATGTGGCGTATTTAGATTTCAGAAAAGTCTTTGACAGCGTTCTGCACACACAACTTATAAACAAACTGAGCACCCTAGGGATGGACCCTAAAGTTTCTGATTGGGTTACAAATTGGTTGAGTGGGAGGAGACAACAGGGTACAGGTAAATGGAGCTCACTATGGAGGAGGTGGTTACCAGTGGGTGCCACCGGGACCAGTCCTTGGTCCAATTCTTTTTAACATCTTTGTTAGTGATAATGCAGAAGAGTTGTCGGGTAAGGTTTGCTTGTTTGCAGATGATACCAAAATCTGCAATAGAGTAGACACCCAAGAAGGCGTAGATAACATGAGGAGGGATCTAGCTAAGCTTGAAGAATGGTCTAGAATTTGGCAGCTGAAATTTAATGATAAAAAATGCAGGGTCATGCATTTGGGCTGCAAAAATCCAAAGGAGCAGTGTAGGGGATGAGGTACTTATCTTTATCTTTATTCAAACACTTGATAAACCGCCCAGGCCGAAGCATATATCATAAAAGAAGAGTGGAACCTGGGAGTAATTGGGTCAGACGATCTTAAAGTAGCTAAACAGGTAGAAAAGGTGAATGAGAAAGCTAGAAGGATGCTTGGGTGTATAGGGAGAGGAATGGACAGCAAAAAAAAAAAAAAAAGGAGATAACGTCTCTGTATAAGTCTCTGGTGTGACCTCATTTGGAATAATGTGTGCAATTTTGGAGACCGCACCTTCAAAGAATATAAGCAGGATGGAGTTGGTGCAGTGGGTGCTTCTAAAATGGTTAAAGAACAGACTTAAAGATCTTAATATGTATACTTTAGAGGAAATGCGAGATAGGGGCAATATGATAGAGACATTTAAATACTTCTGTGGCAAAGTTATTTATTTTTATTTAGCAGGTTTTCTATACCGCCTTCTCCTTCAATCAAAGCGATTTACAGGTTAACTTAAATGTAATACATGTCAATATAGGTGGTGTAGGCATGCAAGAATTTCATGAACTTGACTTAATTTACAGAGTAACTTATTTACAACCTATCTGCGAAATCAGAATCCGCTAGAAGCGGGATGGGTGGGGGGAGCACTTAATGTCGCTGTCTTCGAGGGTGTTAGTTCAGTAAATGGGCTGCTATGTGATGTCCCAAAGTAGCCTGTGTAGAGGAAGGTTTTTAGCTTCTTTCTAAAAAGTCTTTTGCATCCTTAGTGGTTCTCAGGGCATCTGGTAGTGAGTTCCAGAGTGCTGGTGCTGCGAGGGACAAAGCTCTCCCTGTCGTAAACTGGTTAGCTTTCTTGAATGTGCTGGTTGTTGTGATGGTGTCCATCTTGCTGCGTCACCTTGGTCTGGTGCTCTGGTTCGTGTAGACCAGGCCTTGTAGTACATTGGCAGATATGTTGTGTTTAATTTTAAATATGTAGAGGGTCATTTGAATTTGATGCGCAAGTGGATTTGGAGCCAGTGGAGCTTGTTCAGGAGGGGTGTTATATGGTCTTGCTTTGCTGTTCCAGTGATGATGCAAGCAGCTGTGTTTTGGGCCAACTGCAGGGGCCGGGTTGGTTGTTTTGGCAACCCATGATATGACGAGTTGCAGTAGTCCAGTATGGGGGTAACAGCTTGGGTGATTGTACAAAAGTGGTCTTAGCTGAGTAGGGGTTTGAGCTTCCTGATTATCAGCATCTTGTGGTAAGCATTTCTGGTAGTTCTGTTGATGTGTGTGTGTAGGTTCAGGTTGCGGTCTAGGGTTCGAAGATAAGCGCACAGGAGAGTCTCTTTCAATTGAGGACAAGCTCTGCTATGAGTGGACACAGGATAAGTGTGAAAGGAGATACTTCTTTACGGAACAGTGCTAGATGTATGGAATAGTCTCCCAGTGGAGGTGGTGGACACGAGGACAGTATCTGAATTCAAAAGGTAAAAAGAGGGCTATTGTAGTTGATATGGAAGGGCAGGCTAGATAGGCCATGTGATCTTTCTGCCATCATGTTTCTATACGTGTACAGAACCCCCCCTCCCCCCAAGCAAGAGAAAGGAATCCAAAGTTAGTTTGTCATTTGCCCCTATCTTGGAACAGAACCAAGGAACTTGCCTTTTCCAAAGAGTGGCAAAGGAATCTATTGAGGGGATGCCCTACTCTTGAAAGATGAATTGAGTCACTTCCTTGTCCTATTTGTGAAGCTGCAAAACATGGTTTGGTCTGCCAGGGTGCTGTCCTTATCTGGCAGGTATATGACCAAGAGCATCATCCTCAGACATGGTGAAGTTTCATATCCTGACCATTTCCCAATACAGGAGGAGCAAGCCTTTTCCTCCCTGCTTGCTGATGTATTTCGTTGCATTAGTTATTTCAAAAATTCATTATATGTCTTATCGCTACAGTCCAAGGCAAGGTCCAAGAAACATATTAGAAAGCACATACTACAGACAAACAAAATACAATCATAAAAAAAAAACAAGATCACATTGCTCCTAAAGTTCTCAAAGAAATAAGCTTTCAGCTGATCATGAAAAAAGTTAACAAAATCAGCCAAAGTACACAGTTCCACTGGTAAAATATTCCAATTTAAAAAAAGAAAGAAAGAAAAAGCACACACAACAAAAAAGCCCTTATATGCACCACTTGTAAGCTATCCACTGATGCAGTTGGGACAACATGTCTGCCATATCCAAGAAAGCTAAGGTTGCCATGATTCATACATCTAACATACTTAAACAGCAGATGCTTGATGCTCCCTTCTATCGATTGTAACCAATACTTTTATAATATTCTCTGCTGAACTGGAAGCCAGTGGAGCTAATGAAACAATGGCATTATAAGATCAAATCTGCACTTTACACTAACCTAGCTGCAGATTTCTGAACAACTTGCATGATAATTTGGTTAGCCAACCAATTTCTGAAAACCTTTAGAGCATTCATTGTTGCTCTAAGTTCCAGGAAATCTACTTTTTTATTTTTTTTAAAGACTTTTCTGGGTGGACCACAGACCCTGGGTGTGTCCATTTACTTGAGTGCCCCAGCCCAGCTCGGACACACATGTCGTCAACAACTTTTGATAGGGGGGAATTTGAAAAAGACATTTAATCAAATTGGAATAATCCATCCACCAGGACAGGGAGTCCCAGAGAGAAGTGATGGACATGACCTCCTCAAGACTAAGCAGACTGTATCCACTGCGTATTCAGGAACCAATGAGCATGTTTTATTTTGAGATGTGCCAAAGGAGTCCCATGAACTGCTGAAACATTGTGGCTTAGCATTCTCAAGTCTCTCACTGATGTCTGCCAACTCTGTGTATTCCCTTCCACTACCACCAGCAATTCCAGCCCTTCCTGCCCTAGTGGGACAGGCTCAACAGCATTTGTGGCCTAAAAATAGGAGAAGTCATGCAGGAGTATGCCCTGTTGCTGCAAAGTCACAAAAATGGACCCTCTGTGGGCAATATGGAGGACATTCTAATAGGTGTAACCTGCACGCCTCCCGGAGTATTTTGAGGACTCAACAGTCAAATGTTATAAGGGGCCAAAAATCAGCAAAGAGTGCACGATTCCTCAGACTGAAAGGTTGTCCAGGAGGTTGTCCAGGACAGTGGTGAATGCTATATTCTCCAGAAGCCGGTCAAAATACTGTCCTCAGTTTTGGCTGAGACATTAGCAGGGAACCTTTAGCTGCTTAGGACAGGAGTAAGAAGGTTGCTTCATTTGGGAGGAGGAGGGTACATACATGCCTGTGGGAGTAGTAGGACCCCTGCTGTCTACCCACCAGAGAATGTCTTAGACAGGGGGGAAAGTGATCAGAAGTAGGCTTGGAGGGCATTTTTGAGGTGTTAGTATACTGCTTGATCGTGGTTGCAGCCTCTTGAACCTTAGCTCTGAAGAAATTGATCTCCACAGTATATCACATCAGCAAGTTGCTTCTGTACATTGGGTTTTAAGTCAGAGGCCCAGAGTCATGAGAGTCGACAGTCTTCAAGCACCAATACTCACTGAGGAGGCTTTTGATGCCATATCAAAAATATTGAATGTTGCTTGGACAATGGATTTTCTACAGTCCCTCCCTTGTGCACTAGTAAGCGGTATTACTCAACTTTCTATGGAGGAAGAAAACCAGTCAACTCCTTCAAATTACACATGATGTACCAACTCTTTATGGGCATGCAATTGCAGAAGGATGCTATGTGGAACATTAGCATTCTGAAAATACTTTCTTCCAAAAGAAGAATCCTAGGTCCTAGTGTCTCTCCCTTTGTGCCAAAGAGCGAGACTTCATACTCTTGGCTTTTTTGAGAGTAAATTCAATAACCATGGAATGGTGCGGCAACTGAAGCTTCTCAGATCTGGAAGCCTTCTGAACTCTATACAGAGTCAACCTTCTTACTGAATGGAGGCACAGAAAGTGACTGGAGGGTGGAGTGTCACCCACATTTTCGTCTGCTCCTCTGAAGGATGCTGTGCACAGGCATTGTCTCTACTTCCTTGGGCACTAGAATACTCTTCAGCCCTGGGCTCCTCATCTCCAGTGGAAAGAAAAAGGGGCTTGACCATTTCCTTAACAAAATCATGGAAGGTGCGCTCTCCAGATGAAGACTTGTGATGCTCATTTATTTATTTATTCACCTGTGCTTATATACCACCTTTCAAAAATGTCAAGGCGGTTTACAGGGAACAAACAGGCATGGAACAGTTTATAAGAAACCAAATAGTAGATGAACTTAACACAAGGTACACTAAGCAGGCTTGTGAATGGTTGAACTTAAGGTACAAATACAGTGGGAATCTACGATATCTAAACTACAGTACTGAATGAGAGAATAAGTCAACTGAGACCAATCCTAGACCCACACGACTTTCGCACAATAGTTCAAGCACTAGTGAACCCCCATCTGGACTATTGCAATAGTATTTTACAAGGTTTACCAAAGATGTCCATTCACACCCTCCAGCTAGTCCAAAATGTATCTGCCAGGATAATAACCAAGACCAACCTATCTGAACACATCATCCCCATATTATATAACCTTCACTGGCTCCCAATAACTTCCAGAATACAATACAAGCAAATCCTCACTGCTTTTAAATTGTATAACGATATCTCCCCCTCTTACCTCTCCACCAATGTTCCCGCTAACCTGTGCTGGGTCCACCGCCAACATTCCTGCCGGTGGAGGGAGGTGCAGAGTGATCAACGCTCTGCCCCTCCCCCCACCAGCAGAAATGCTGGCGGAGTACCCGGTACAGATTAAAGAGAAGATAGCAAGGGTGCTGCGGCGCGTGCTAGACGCTCTGCACCTCGCCCCGCCGGCAGGAATGTTGGCGGCAGACCCAACGGAGGTTAGCGGGAACATTGCTCTCCACTATAATAATATCTTAAACTGACACCAGACACAAGCGAAAACATGCTCAAAACTTTCTGCAAGTTCCAACCCTTATTCATAAAACTAAACAGCACACAATAGGGCAGATACACAGCCCCTATACTTTGGAACGCCCTTCCTGACCAAATCAGAGCTACCAAAGATCTCCTAACTTTCTGCAAGGAATTGAAAACACACCTTTTCTCACAATATTATAATGCTCACCTAATAAACAATACCTCCACCCCCCCTTCTACCCCAACAGTCTAACACCTCCCATTTCCATCCCTTATTTCAAAGTATATAGCTAAGAAAATCCAGCCATCACTATGCCTCTGTAATTAGTGTGCACTGGTATGTATATAGTTATTGTTCTAAGTTCCTTGTTTAAATTCTATCGGTTAAATATGTTCCATGTACCACTGTGTTGTAGTTCCATGTAAACCGCCCATGATCGCTGGAAGGAGCGGTATAAACCCTCCCCCTCCCCTGGTTCAAATAAATAAATAAACTAAACTATACATGTTGGAATTTAGATATGTTTGGGTATATGGAGGGGAGTGGAAAGGGAAAAGGAGGGGGATCGAGTTGTACAACATTTTAACATTTGGCATCAGGACAGCATAGTTTACAATGTATCTTGGCAGCAGGATACAGTTTAGTTTGGAGTCTTGCCGAAGTGTTCTATGAATAGAAACATAGAAACATGATGACAGAAAAAGACCACATGGCCTATCTAGTCTGTCCTTCCATATCAACAACTACAAAAGTCCACTTTTTACCTTTAGAGATCCTCTGTGTTGGTCCCATGCTTTTTTGAATTCAGTTACTGTCCTCATCTCTACCACCTCCACTGGGAGACTATTCCATGGATCCACTACTCTTTCCGTAAAGAAATATTTCCGCATATCACTCCTGAATCTATCTCCCTTCACCCTCATCCCATGTCCCCTTGTAGCAGAACTTGTTTTCAATTGAAAGAGGCTCTCTCCCTGAACATTTATGCCACGGAGGTATTTAAACATCTCAATCATATCACCTCTATCCCGCCTTTCCTCCAAGGTGTACATATTAAGATCCTTAAGTCTGTCCTCATATGCTTTATAATGAAGCCCACTAATCATTTTAGTAGCCACCCTCTGCACCGACTCCATCCTGTTCACATCCTTTTGAAGGTGCGGTCTCCAGAATTGCACACTATACTCCAAATGAGGTCGCACCAAAGACTTAGACAAAGGCATTATCACCTCCTTTTTTCTGCTAGCCATTCCACTCCATATGCACCCAAGCATCCTTCTAGCTTTTGCCGTCGCTTTTTCTATCTGTGTAGCTACTTTAAGATCATCAGACACAACCACACCTAGGTCCCGCTCTTCTTTAGTGGACAAAAGTACTTCACCTCCTATACTGTATTGCTCCCTTGGATTGCTGCAGCCCAAATGCATGACCTTACTTTTTTTAACATTAAATCCCAGCTGCCAAATTCTAGACCATTCTTCGAGCTTAGCTGGATCCCTCCACATGTTATCTACACCTTCCTGGGTGTCTACTCTATTGCAGATTTTGGTATCATCCGCAAACAGGCAAACCTTACCCGACAGCCCTTCCGCTATATCACTAACAAAGATGTTAAAAAGAATCGGACCAAGGACAGATCCCTGGGGCACACCACTGGTAACATCCTTCTTCTCAGAGTGAGTGTTTTTTTTGAGTGCTCTTTCTGCTGCTATGTGGGATGACCAGGGTGGATTGAGTGCCTCCTCCTCTTTTGGGTCCGTTTTCCTCTGGTTTTTGTATCAAGGATTGCAAGTATATAGATGCGAGTTGGAGCGTTTTGAATACAGTGGTTAATGCTTTGTATTTAGAGCATGATTTTACGGGGAGCTAGTGGAGATTGAGTATGGGGGAAGATATGCTCATGCTGTGGGGTACCAATTAGGACTCTGGTGACCATATTCAGTGCCATTTGTAGAGAGTGGCTTAATGTAACTAGAAGCCCTTGTAAGACAATATTGCAATAGTCTAGATGTGGCAGAATCAAGTCTTTGGATTCTAGAAGTGGTCGTAAGGCTCATAATGCTTTTATTTTCTGGTAGACAGCATTCGCTATATTATTGATAGGTTTTAGTGTGAAACTTTGATCTATCATGATTCCAAGGTAATGTACTTGAGTTTTTACTTGGAGTCGTTCCCCTTCTATGTCTATATACGATGGTGGTGTGAAGTTAGGATCTCTGGTGATATGGAGCACTTCTGTCTTTTGGTAGTTTATGGTGAGGATGTGCATCTAGTCAGGAAAAATAATATAGACAGTCCCTGCTCATCAGAGCTTACAATCTAGTCGATACAAACACGGAAGGAGCTTACGATCTAGTTAGGACAAACACAAAGGTAGGGGTAGGGGTAGATAGGGGGGGGAAGGGAGATTAGGTGAGTCAATAGGTTACATTACAAAACAGCGTTTACTACAGGCTATGCATAGATATGGTATAATACCTTATGGGTTTTGATGAAGTCACAGATGGATTGTATAAATATGTTGAATAGTAGAGCCGATAAAAAAACACCGTGTGGCACTCCTTGCGTGATATTGCATGTGGAAGAGAATGCACCATTAACCCTTACTTGTTGTCGTTGGGTTAGTTATGAGGTAAGCCACTTTAATATCTTGTTGCATTGACCAATTGTTTGCAGCCGATGGAGAGCGCTTCATGTGGAACAGTCAAAAGCTGCTATTATATCTAGAAAAAAAGTAGGATGACTCCTTGATGTGGTTTTTGGGTGCCCAATATTATTTTGTCTTCTAGGGTGGTAATAAGGGGCTCAGCACTATGGTTGGCTCTAAACCCATATTGTTGGAGATCAAGGGGGGCATAAGAGTCCACATGGTCCTGAAGTTGAAGCTCTACTGTTTTTTCTATTATCTTGGCCAGGAATGGTAGGCTAGAGATAGGGCAGTATGAGCTTGGTAGTGTGGAGCTAGCTTTGGGTTTTTGAGAGTTGGCTGTATGGAGGCGATTTTCAGGAGAGGTGGGAGGTAAATGAGTGAGGAACAGATTTATGAAGGAGGGATGGGATCCAAGGAAAGTTCTGGAGTCCTCTACTCTGAGAAGCATTCAGAATCAAACTCAAACTCAGATTCCCAGGAGCATTCAGACTCGCACTCAAAACTAGTAAAAATATAATGGCAGAAAGACCATATGGCCTATTCAGTCTGCCCTTCCATAGCAACTACTATAGTCCCTCCTTTTTCCCTTTAGAGACTTCTGTACTTGTCCCATGCATTCTTGAATTCAGATACTGTCCTCATCTCTACTATCTCCAATGGGAAACTGTTCCATGCATCCACCATTCTTTCCATAAAGAAATATTTCTGCATATTACTCTGGAGTCTATCCCCTTTCACCTTCATCCTATGCCCCTTTGTTGCAGAGCTTTCTTTCATTTGAAAGAGGCTCTCCTCCAGGCAGACATTTTGGTGCTCTAAAGACACCCAGATGGAGCCAAGTTAAGATGGCCGCAGCAAGGCGATAGTGAGGAAACAGACTATGGGTAAAAAGCACAAGGTTAAAGATGTTTTGAAGCTCTCTTACCGATGTGGCTTCTACGCCTCTTTCTGTGAGGGCGATTGACTTTGGACTCTCTTGGTTCGGCAACCTCAGCTTTCAGGCTTGGGGGAGGAATGTCCAGCTGTTGCTTCACTGGGGCTGGGTAGCCTAGTGGTAGCTTCGGACTCGTCAACTCTCTCCCCCACAGGGCTGAGGCCAAAAGCAGCATGTTTACAGCACACATCAGATGGAAGCCTGTCTCCACGCCTTGCTTCGGTAGAGTGTGAGGCAGTGGTGTTGTGAGGGCCAGGCATGGGTGTGTTTGTGGCAGAGGGGATCTCTGCCTCGGATCGGTCTAAACATGTTTGGGCAGCGGTGTTAAGTGTAGACCAGTCCCTGGAGAGGTCCAGCAAGTTGCAAGGAGGAGCCACGTCTGCAGGAATGGAGGCTGGATTTGATAAATCAGGAAACTTTGCAGCATTTACATATGTTAAACTGACAAGTTTTATTCTGGAATCTATATGGATGGTTATTGTGTCATTGGGGGAAGTCTTATTACCTCAAGTATCATCTATGGCTGTTAAAGTTAATGAAAAACACTGCTAAAATTGACCAGCTTGCTAAATCGGTAGCTGTTGCTACTCTAGAGATTTTGGACTTATAGGCTAAGACGTAGTTGCTAGAAGGTCAGACTGAATCATTTAAGAACTTTAAAGCAATGGACAGGAAAATAGAACTAGAAAATGCTTCTTGTGCCAATAACCTACGACAAATTAACTTTCCAAATGTTGTGTCTATTCCAACAAGAGATATGTTTAATTAATATTTGGCGGATGTGTTGGCAGTTCCACGGTATATATTACCTCTTATGGTAAAAATATTCTATCGTCCTTTTTTTAAAATTATATATTTATTGAATTTCAACTTATTCAATACAATAAGCAAAACAGGAAATATGAAGGAAACAAAATTAATACATGAAATATACAAAAAACCCATTCCTTCAGTCATGGATTCTGGATAACACCACATATATTACATAAAAGTCCACATTATGGAGGAGTGGAGAAATCACTAAGAGAAAAAAAAATTGTCCAAGGAAAAAAATCAAGCCCCTGGTGCCTTACAGAAAATATACAACCCTTATTTGCACAAACCCATCATCCCATATGAGACTCATGATTTTTTAGAAAAACTTCCAAATGAGCTGATTCTAGAAAACCATAACGTTTCCCATGATGTTCTACTACACACTTGCATGGGAACTTCAGAAAAAAGGTAGCCCCCAATGCCATGGTACGTTCTTTCAACTCCAAAAAAGCTTTACGGTGATTCTGGGTTATACGAGAAACATCAGGGAATATGGTAATCTTCTGCCCACAAAAACACACATCTTTTTGTGAAAAATATGCTTTCAATACAGAGTTCTTGTCCAATTCTGTAGCAAATGTTACAACTAAAGTTGCACGAACTGAGATATTATCAGAAGAGGACTCAAGAAATTCTGAAATATCCAAGCTAATAGGTGAAAGCAATTGAACAGGTTCATCCCCCGCCACATTTCCCTCCATTTTCTTTTTAAACCTAGGAATATAATACAAATTCGCAACCTTAATAAGTTCAGGTTACTCAAATTTTAACACTTCTTTCAAATACTTATGAAATAAAATAAGGGGGGAAAGATAGTGTCTAACTGGAAAATTTAAGCACCTCAGGTTTTTAGACCGAGATGCATTCTCTAACACCTCAAGCTGTCTATGAAAATACAAACTATCCTTAACTGAAGCAGCCGAAACTGCTTGTACAGAACCTATTACTTCCTCCACCTGCAACGTTTATCCTGCACCACATATTGAGCATCATGTTCAGCAAATTTTGCGACCGAGTCCCGAGTAAATTCTTCAATTTGACCCAGAGTACCTGTTAGAGCAGATTCAGTACGGGTAACAACTGCCCATATATCCTTCAAAGTCACTTCCTGAAGGGGCAGAGAAGAAGCAACCGCACTTCCCAGCGCCGACGGGATATGGATCACTTTAGGCAGTGGTAACTGTTTGACATCTGAGCAGGTCCGATCCAACGCTCTAGCAGGAACCTCAACAGTATCAGAAAGGAGAGAGGGAACTCCCAAAACCTCCTCCCGAATCGTAACCTGATCTGACGATGAGAGGGGGAAGGGCTGTACTGCGGGATTGCTGAAGAGTGGAGTCTGACACTGCCCAGCTGCCTTACATCACCTGCGGGTTTGGACGCTGCTTGCTGCTGTCTGTTCAGCCTATTTAAATCGGGCTGTACCGCGGGACGCGGCCGCGGGCGTGTCCCTCGGGCACATGCCCGAAGGGGTGTGGCCAAAGGGGCAGGACACACCCCTTTGGAGCCCCTTCGGAGCGTTTGAGGAGCTTTGAGGATTAGGTGCGAGTGGTTCTCTCTGATATGGGAAAAAGAAGGAAGAAGTGTGTGCCGGCTGCTGCTGCTATGAAGGCCTCAAAGACCGAGGGCCCTCTGGATAAGCATGTGATTCGCCAGGTGGTGGAAGATTGCAGCTTAGAGCTTTCGGCCTCAGTGAGTATCCCCTCACCCCTAGCCTCTTCTCAAATTCTATCTTCCCTAAGGGGAGGAGAGAGGCTTCCCTTGTAGACTGAGGTGCCTCAACTGATTTAGTTAATGTTACTATTTATTGGAACCTTCTTGAGATAAGCCTGTGGTCTCATCTGCATTGTCACGTTTGCCCTTTTATCAGATAAGGAGTGGCTATTGAAACTCTTTTTTTCGTAAAAGGTCACTTATGCTTCATGACTTGAAAGTTAACATATTTTCTGATTTGGCTAAAGTCACCCAAAGGCGCTGCAGGGAATTTTTACTGCTGTGCCCAGGGGTTTTGCAGCTGGGGGGGGGACTCTTTTCTTAAGCATCCGTGCAAATGTTTAGTTAAATATCAGTCTTTCATAAATTTTTTATGAGCCCTCCCAGCTGCCTGCCTTTATAAATGCAAGATGTGTAGAAGCCTCTATTGATACTACTTTAAATGTGACCTGATATTATATACTGAATGTTGAAGCCTGGCTTTATTTCTTGCAATTTCGATTATGATATTTTCTCTTATAATTGGTATCTCTCCCCTTATAAGTGGACTGGTGTGAGCTAAACTACTTCATTATTTCTTGTTATAAAGCTTTGCTTAAGCCTTTTCTTTGTTTATTTTTTGTACTGATGAAAGCTCTATTTCTGTACAAAGATGTTTAATTTAATTATTTATTGAATTTTATACAAACAAAGTTAAGACACTCAAGTGTCTGCCTGGGTCGACCTCTAGCTTGCAGGGGAGGCAGTAGTTCTCCAGGTGCACCTATGCGCCAATGACTTATGGAGCTGTGGGGAGTAGTCACCCCTTGATGCACTGGAGAGTGATATCAGCTGGGTAGGAATCAGTGTTGAGGCCCTTTGATATCTCAATGACTATTCCTTTACTGTAGGCAGACTCCGGGTTTCAAGAAGGGGGCTTGATGCGCAGTCACCATTGTCTATGCCAAAGCTACAGCTTTGTGAAGGACGAAGAACAGTCATTCTTTGTTTGAACCCTTCATGAACCATTTGAGGGCTACCATGAACAAAAGGTGTAAGGCCTGCAGCAGATTCAGGTGATGTCTGCAGAATCTGATAAGGAGTACTGACACACCCCTCTGACAGTGAGAAGGATGAGCGGTTCTTATGTCAGGTCTGCTTTGAGGGTCAGGATTCCTATGAAACCTCAATGCTCTTGACATTCTGCCCACATGTATCTCAATGGTGATACATAGATGCCTCTGCTCAATGCTTACTATTTCTAGTCCTCGATGTCAGAGGACGAAGATGAATCCTTCCTCTTCCTTGAGGCAGTATCTATGGGCGTCTGATGCTAGGAATACCAACTGATGTTTGGCTTTGAATGAACTCTATGGCCCCTCGATGTTGATGCACTGTCAGCATCCAATGCATCTCTGGATGCCATGGAGACAGATGCTGAAGACTATGAATTGGTCTTTCAGTGCCAAAAATAAACTTGCTCTGCTTCTCTCACCCTGGAGCCCTCTCTTTTTCATCTGAGCACAAGAGAGAAGAAAGTGGCCCAATGGTCAAGGGCCCCAAGCTCTGTAAGTACTATTTGTGAGTATCTTTAATAGACACAGTCCTGAGGCACTGGATGCATTTTTTTAAACATGCTGGCTGTTTTGTTTTGGGGATATAGCCACAGTGAAATCAAATGACTTGATTTTGATGGAAGAAAAAAAAAATCCACACACCACCACAGTCAGAACACCTGAGGCCTATATGCGGCTTACATTGGTGATGCAAGAAAATAAAGGAAACCGTAACCACTGAAAAACACTTAAGGGGAAACTGGAGGGAAATAATGTAACGATGGTGGCAGGATAGGACAATTTGCAAAAGGCTAAAAAGATGCAGAACAAATTGCAGACCAATGTATAAATTTAAAAAAAAACATCTGTGGAGCACCATGGAAAATGGAAGACTGAAGCAGCAGGCAGGAAGCTGCACACATACAAACTGATCTAAAAGCTTCTAGAAGGAGCCGAGAACGTGTTTGATGCCACACAGATGTCGGTCTGTCCACACATTCCCCTTAATGTGCATGGGAGTCCACCACCTGCACGTCTACCACTGAGGATGGTGCAGCAATACTGCTGTTTCAGTAGCAAAGGCCAGGAACGACTCTTAAGAGTTCCACAGAATTTTCTTGCCCCTTGCAATTTAAACAGATACCAATGCATTACTTTCAATAACAGAACATTTGCGGTTTGTTTATGATTATTAAAATTGTATATATTTCCCTTAACACAAGTTGGCAGGGCAGTTCACAATAAAAACAAATAAAAGCGAGTGAAAAGGACTCCAAAATCATGGATAGGAAAGATTTGCAATCATACCAGGAGGACAAAGAGAAAGAGTGGAGAGACAGGGTGTTAACAGACAGATAGGAGGCTTCCTGTGCACTTTAAAGAGAACGCTGGTTAAGTTACAGTAGAATACTAGTGGACACTTTCCCCTGTAGCTCTAGAACAGGAACCTAATAAAAGCAAGTTGGTATAGCTTTGGAGATGAAGACAAATATAGATATGCCATGAAGTAAAAAGGCAGCCTAGTGGTTAGAGCTGTGGCCTAGTGACCAGACAGACAAATGTTCACATCCCACTGGCACTCCTTGTGGCGTTGGGAAAGTCACTTAACCCTCCAATGCCTCAGGTACAAACAGATTCCGTGTCCTCTGGTTGGCGTACAAATACCTACTGCACCCAACTAACGCGCCTTGAACTACTACTGGAAAGACATGAGCTAAATACTACTAAATGAACTAATTACTAGCAGCATGCTATTATAAATTAAGCACTTAAACAAAAAAAACTGAAAACAAAAAAACAAACCCCAGAAGCAAAGACCACCTTACCTTGCAAATAAAAGCGACAACCAAGGATGCAGCATGTGCAGAAGTCTTCCCACAGCTTTCTATAGAAAATCAAAACAGTACTTACAAATGGCAGCCTCTAAATTAAGTTTTAATCATGTCTAATTACTGTGATTTCAATACACTTATTGTACTTTAATGTTGATTACATGTCATCTCTCCCTTCAGCATATCTAGGGCAGGTATGACCACTGGGCAAACTAGGCAATTGCCCAGAGTGCCAATAGTGGCCCACTGCAGGTCCTACAGAGGGTCAGCAGCAGCAGCAAAGGCTTCAAAACAGTCCTGCAGCACTTACCTAAACCTCTGGCACTGCAGGACTGTTGGTGCTTCCACTCTCTCCAATCCCTATGCAAACAGAAGTTGGCATCAAGCATTGGAGGGGGTAGAAGCACAAACAGCCCTGAAGAGCTTACCTGGCACTGTGGAGCTGTTTGTGGCTTCCACCCCCTCCAGTGCCAGATGCCAACTTCCTGTTTGCATAGGGCAGCGATGGCGAACCTATGGCACGCGTGCCAGCTGTGGCACGCGAAGGCCTTGCAGCTGGCACGCGGGAAGGTCCGCCATCGAAAAAAAAAACAACAACCCTGTCTGCTGCCGTTGTCGGGGCCGCCGCGGCAGAATCGAGCGTGCCGCGGGGCCCCCCTGTACCCACCGGCAGAGCCTGTCCTCCCCGTAGCAGCTCTCTCTTTGGAGCTGCAGTCAGACTCGCCGGCTTGCAGAGCGCGAAGGGAAGAGTTTCCCTTTCGCGACTCTGTTAAGCCCGCGGGGGCTGATGGGAACTTCCCATCAGCCCCCGCGGGCTTAACAGAGCAGCGAGGGAACTCTTCCCTCGCGCTCTGCAAGCCGGCGCGTTGACTGCAGCTCCAAAGAGAGAGCTGCTACGGGGAGGACAGGCTCTGCCGGTGGATACAGGGGGGCCCCGCGGCACGCTCGATTCTGCCGCGGCGGCCCCGACAGCGGCAGCAAACAGGTTTTCTTTTTTTTTTTTTAATTTTCCCTGGGCTGGGCTGGGCTGGGCTGGGGGTGGGGGTGGGGGTTAGGAGTGGTGCTGGGCTGGGCTGGGGGGCTTAGGAGTGGTGATGGGCTGGGCTGGGCTGGGGGGGGGGTTAGGAGTGGTGATGGGCTGGGCTGGGCTGGGGGGGGGTTAGGAGTGGTGATGGGCTGGGCTGGGCTGGGCTGGGGGGGGGTTAGGAGTGGTGATGGGCTGGGCTGGGCTGGGCTGGGGGGGGGTTAGGAGTGGTGATTGGCTGGGCTGGGCTGGGGGGGGTTAGGAGTAGTGATGGGCTGGGCTGGGGGGTGTTAGGAGTAGTGATGGGCTGGGGTGGGGGGGTTAGGAGTGGTGATGGGCACTGGGCTGGGGGGTTAGGAGTGGTGATGGACACTGGGCTGGCTGGGGGGGGTTAGGGGTGGTGATGGGCACTGGGCTGGCTGGGGGGGTTAGGAGTGGTGATGGGCGCTGGGCTGGGGGGGTAGGAGTGGTGATGGGCACTGGGGGGGGTTAGGAGTGGTGATAGGCGCTGGGGGGGCTTAAACTAAAAATTGAGTGATGGGGGATTAGGACTGGGAGTGGGCTGATGGGGAGGTTAGGACTGGAAATGGGCTGGTGGGATTAGGACTGGGAGTGAGCTATGGGGGGCTAGGACTGGTAATGGGTTGGGGGTTGCTAGGACTGGAAATGGGCTGAGTGGAAGGGGGCTTGAACTGCAAATAGCTGTTGGGGATGGGGCTTGGAATGGAAATGGGCTGAGGGAAGTGGGGGGCTTGAACTGCAAATAGCTGATGGGGACGGGGCTTGGAATGGAAATGGGCTGAGGGGAAGTGGGGGGCTTGAAGAAGGGAATGGATGCTGGGTGAGACTGGAACTAGAAGGGAGCTGATGTTGGGGGAGGATTAGAATGGGATGGGGCTGGGAGAGTAAAATGGAGAGGGGAAAAATATTTTGTGTAGGAGGGATGAAAAATCTACAATTGGCCAGGTATTGGGAGAGTAATTGGGGATTGAGGATGGAGGGGTAAAATTTGTGTGGATGAAATAGAAATGAGGAAAGAGCAAAAGGAGAAAGATTAGTATGTTAAAGCAGATGTAGAGAGAGAGAGAATGGAAAAAAAACTAGAAGAGAGAAGAAAGGACAAATGGACAGCAGACGATGGAGAGTTAGCAGAAAACATGAAGAAACCAGAAGAAAATGGCTGGACCAATTGCAACTGAAAAAAAATGCACAAAAGGTAGAACGATATCTCTTTATTTTGAATTTATTAACTGGAATATGTCAGCTCTGGGAAATGTGCATCATTAACATCTGCGCTTTGTTTGGTACAAGAGGAAATTCCTATTTGACGTTGCCACTTGTTCTCTTTCCCCAGTATTCACTGAAATGTATTGGTTTAATATTTGCAGTGTTGCCTTTTGATAGGTAGGGTATGGTGCTTTGTGAGTCCTGGTAATGCTGTCAGGATACGGCGGGTTTGCTATGGGTTCTAAATGGGCAGCGTTTGTAGTAGTTCCTAATGTGCCTGGCGGTTGGCACTGGATTATAGTAATGTAGAAATCTTTTAGTCTTTCTTTATCCATACACTCATTAAGAGACATGTTTACTAAAAGTTAGTGTATGGTAACATTATGCAAATATTTATGCAAATAAGACCACTTATGCAAATGACGTGCTGGCACTTTGAGGAAATTCTTTGGTTTTGTGCGGCAGTTTGGGCACTCGGGCTCAAAAAGGTTAGCCATCACTGGCATAGGGCATTGGAGAGAGTGGAAGCTCAAACAGCTCTGCAGCGCCAGAGGTTTAGGTAAGTGCTGCAGGGCTGTTTGAAGCCATTGCTGCAGCTGCAGATCCACAGGGGCACAAGAGATGAAGTTCACCTGGAGTGTCTCATATCCTTACCCTCGCCCTGAGCCTATGAGATACAACCAGACACATATACCTTATACATTCCCCATAGATATCTGAGTAATGGTCACTACCATAACTACATATGTACATGTTTATCAATCTTTCAAAAGGGAGGCCTCAACTAAAGCATAAAAATAGAAATTCTTACACTCTTAAATGTTTCAGGTATTTTGATAATTGTGTGTTTAATCAGGCATATATTAAAATTTCAAAAGCAAGTGAAAAACTGAGGAACATCTATTCCAAAAGCCTCCATTCCCAATATGGAATTTGGTAAGAATGTCTCACTGCAAGTTCTACGAAAGAGAGGCATAGAAAGGTAGAATGGAAAGCAAATTCTTGCCCTATAGGAAAGTCTAATGTAACTACTAGTTGTAAATACTCACTGAAAAGGAATAGTATCTACATGCATGGAAAGCATAGTTACTCACTTGTAACAGGTGATCTCTGGGAACAGCAGGAATTGAGTCATCACATATGGGTATCGTCGGCACCGACAAGCACGTGCGGGAATGCTCCCCAGTGTTCTATAGGAAAGCTTTTGGGAGCATCCCACTGCACCTGCGCTGCTGCCTTTCCAACCCTCCCTCTTCATTTGGGTTTGTAGCTGAGGCAAAAGGAGAGAGAGAGATACAACTCCTAGGGGAGGTGGGTGGGTTGTGAAGACTTAATTCCTTCTGTTCCCGGAGATCACCTGTTACAGGTGAGTAACTACACAGAATGTAGTCTTCACATATGGGGACTCCCAAGCTTAGAGATGCCAGGGAGATGACCCCATAGAGCAGCTAAACCCAGGCTGAGATGGGTCATGCTTCCTCCCAAAGATCTCTGGCATCGAAATCCGGAACGGCGGGTAGGAGCTCTTCTAAGTGTGAAAGAGATGCTGGAAAACAGCCTGGCCAAACAAGACATCCCGACGGGAGTCCTTGTCCAAGCAGTAATGGGCTGCAAGGTGTGGACCGAAGACCAAGTGGCTGCTTTGCAAATCTCGTCAATCGACACCGAGCAAAGGTTAGTCATAGAGGCAACCATTGCTCTCACACTGTGAGCTGTGACATGACCTTCGAAAAAAGGTTCCTTACTCTCATAGGTAAAAACTGGCTAATCTACTGAAGAGGGCTTTAAACTAGATTTGTTGGGGATGGATGAAAAAAGCCCTCAGGTAAGTGAAAGCCCCCAGGTGATACATTAAATTCCTTTATGGAAATGGGTAAAAGGCGTAACATATGGAAAGCAGCGTGTATAAATGCCCGTAGCATGGAAAATAAGATCCCTGATGTTGAAGCTTTGGTGGGAGTGGCTGACTTGGATTTAGTGGCAGTTACAGAAACATGGTTCACAGAAAACCATGATTGGGATGTAACTATACCTAGCTATACTTTATTCATAAAGGACAAAGTAGGAAGAAGGGGAGGAGGAGTGGCACTATATGTAAAAAATACTATTAAAGCTTTGGAATTACACAACTTAAAAGGGAGAGAGTATGCATTGTGGGTTAAACTAGAAAGAGGGAAAGAGAAATCTATTTGCATTGGCGTAATATACAGACCTCCCTCACAAGAGGAAGAGGTGGACAGAGAGTTAATTGAAGACATATGCAGCATTGCTAGGAAAGTGGAAGTGCTACTGGTAGGGGATTTCAATATGCCAGATGTTGATTGGCACATTCCTGCTGCAGTATCATTTAGAAGTAAAGAGATCCTGGATTCTCTACAAGGAGAACTATTCAGGCAATTGGTAACAGACCCCACACGTGAAGAGGCCATACTGGACTTGGTGCTTACCAATGGTGAAAGTGTTTCTGATGTTGTAGTGGGAGATCATTTTGCATCCAGTGATCACCAGATGGTGTGGTTCAGTATTAGGACTAGGGCTGTTAGAATCCATTCAAAGGTGAGGATCTTAGACTTTAGGAAAACTAACTTTGCCAAGATGGGCCAATACCTCAGGGAGTCGTTAGTAGGATGGGAACAGCTGGGGGATGTAGAAAAACAGTGGGCAAAACTGAAAGGGGATATTTTAAGGGCAACCAAACTTTTTGTTAAAATGGTAAATAAAAGGAAAAGGAAAAGGAGACCGCTATGGCTTTCGACAGAAGTAGCTGAAAAAGTGAAGAAAAAGAGGGAGGCCTTCATGAAATACAAGAGATCACAGAGAGAGGAAGACAGGCATCTATATTTGGAAAAACTTAGAGAAGCTAGCAAAGTAGTCAGGAAAGCAAAGATTCAAAAAGAGGAGGAAATAGCCAATGCAATAAAATGGGGGGATAAGACATTTTTCCGATATGTTAATGAGAAGAGGAAGGGCAAAAGTGATACTGTTAGACTCAAGGGTGAAGGAGAGGAATATGTAGAAGCTGATGAGGATAAAGCAGAATTGCTTAACAAATATTTCTATTCTGTGTTCACAGATGAAGAACTAGAAGCAGGACCTCAGAAAACACCCACAAACAGGAACAGAAGTGAGAGATATCTTGAACAATTTTCAGAAGACTGTGTTCGTGAGAAACTAGCTCAACTTAAAGTAGACAAAGCGATGGGACCCGATGGGATACACCCTAGAATACTGAGGGAACGTGGGGACGTTCTAGCAGCTCCACTGACTGACCTTTTCAATGCCTCGTTGGAGTTGGGAGTGATGCCAAAGGACTGGGGAGAGGCTCATGTAGTGCCTTTACACAAAAGCGGAAGTAAGGATGTGATTGAAAACTATAGGCCGGTTAGTTTAACTTCGGTGGTGAGTAAATTACTGGAAACGCTGCTGAAAGAGAAAATAGTGAGGTTTCTGGAGTCCAATGGATTACAGGATCTGAGGCAACATGGACTCACCAAAGGCAAGTCTTGTCAGACAAATCTGATTGATTTCTTTGACTGGGTGACCAGGGAGATGGACCGAGGGAGAGCCCTAGATGTGGTGTATTTAGATTTCAGTAAAGCCTTTGACACTGTTCCTCACAGGCGACTTATAAACAAACTGAGCACCCTAGGGATGGACCCTGAAGTTATGCTTGGGCTAGAAATTGGTTGAGTGGGAGGCGACAAAGAGTACAGGTAAATGGAGCTGACTGAGGAGAAGGATGTTACCAGTTATGTGCCCCAGGGATCTGTCCTTGGTCCGATTCTTTTTAACATCTTTGTTAGTGATATAGCGGAAGGGCTATTGGGTAAGGTTTGCCTCTTTGTGGATGATACCAAAATCTGCAATAGAGTAGACACCCAGAAGGTGTAGATAACATGAGGAGGGATCTAGCTAAGCTTGAAGAATGGTCTACAATTTGGCAGCTGGGATTTAATGTTAAAAAATGTAAGGTCATGCATTTGGGCTGCAGCAATCCAAGGGAGCAAGATAGTATAGGGGGTGAAGTACTTTTGTCCACCAAAGAAGAGCAGGACCTAGGCATGGTTGTGTCTGATGATCTTAAAGTAGCTACACAGGTAGAAAAGGCGACGGCAAAAGCTAGAAGGATACTTGGGTGCATATGGAGATGAATGACTAGCAGAAAAAAAGGAGGTGATAGTGCCTCTGTATAAGTCTTTGGTGCGACCCCATTTGGAGTATAGTGTGCAATTCTGGAGACCGCACCTTCAAAAGGATATAAACAGGATGGAGTCAGTACAGAAGATGGCTACTAAAATGGTTAGTGGTCTTCATTATAAAGCATATGAGGACAGACTGAAGGATCTTAATATGTACATCTTAGAGGAAAGGCGGGATAGAGGTGATATGATTGGGATGTTTAAATACCTCCATGGCATAAATGTACAGAGGGAGAGCCTCTTTCGATTGAAATCAAGTTCCGCGCTCAGGAGCGCTTCGCTCGTTGCAGGACATCCAGCCACCAGCCCGATTGGTGACGGGGAAGGGAGCAGGCAGGTATGCTCCTCCCTGCTCCCCACCGCATGGCCTATCAGGCCGAAGAAACACCCTGTCAGCATCTTCTAAAAGTGAAGTGCTCCTAGGCGCGCCAGCGCCTAAGGGCCACGCCAAAGGGCCCTTTGGCATGGCCCTTGGGCACGGCACTGTGGAATAGCCGCATCCTCCTCCTCCCCACTCCAGCAACTCCACCGAAGAACTGGCCAGATGCAACTGAACCATGAGAAACGCTACCATTTGAGCATCCTCCAAATGTATCCCATGATGTGATATAATATAACCCATGATGCCCAGCCTGCCTGTATTGTAGCCCTTGATGTAATGTAATGTAACCCATGATGCCCGATGTAATGTGATGCAATGTAATGCAGTGTAGTGTAATGTAATGTAATGTAATGTTAGTGTAGTTGTGCGGCATAGCCTGTAGTAAATGCTGCATTCCCCCCCTATCCACCCCTACCTACACCTCTGTTTGTCCTAACTGGATCATAAGCTCCCTCTGTGTTTTTATTAACTAGATTGTCAGCTCTCATGAGCAGGGACTGTCTCTATTTGTCCTGACTAGTTTGTAAGCTCTGATGAGCAGGGACTATCTGTCTGTCTCTTATCTAAATAGAAATGTGCAGTAGTAGTAGTAGTAGTAGTAATGGGAGACAGCCAACCTGGTTTTGCCCTAACTAGATTTTTGCTCTGTGTGTTTTTCGTCTTTAGATTGTAAGCTCTGATGAGCAGGGACCGTCACTCTTATATGTCTGTATAGCGCTGCATACGACTAGTAACGCTTTATTTTATTTGTTTATTTAGACAGATTTGTATTCCACCTTATCCTTCAATCAAGGTGGTCACGTCACATCACAATTGGAGGGTTACATTTAACATGAGGGTATTTGTAAACATTTAGACAGAACAATTACTTAACACCATTTAGACAGTACAATTGAGGGTAACATTTAAAAAGAGGGTGTTTAATAACGTATATAATAATCTTGTGTGTGTAGGTAGGATGAGTGCGTGCCTAGTTGGCGGAGGTGGTTGTGTTTCTGTTTGGGTATGGGATGTTGTCTTAATGTCCGTATGATTCTATAAATAACAGTGTTTTGAGGTCTTTGTGGAATTCTGTGATGTCATCCAGTGCCCTCAGGCTCGTTGGGAGGGAGTTCCATAGTATGGGCGCCACTAGTGATGGAGCTCTTTTTGAAGTTGTTTGCTTCGTTTTGTGATAGCCTGCAGGTGGGCCTATCATGTTGTCGTTATTAGTTCTTCTTGGTCTATTGCTGGTATCTCTTGTTATGTCTGAGTACATCTGCTGAGAGATGGTGAATGATTTTGAAGATGATCATGATTGTTTTGTATTTAGCTCTTGCCAGCATAGGGAACCAGTGTACTTGTTGTAAGACAGGGGTGATGTGCTCTGTCCTTGGAGTGTCTGTAATGATGCGTGCTGTGGTGTTTTGCATCATCTGTAGTGGGTGTAGTGTATGCTGAGGGAGGCCTTGGTATAGTGAGTTTCCATAGTCAAGCAGTGGTGTGATGAGTGCTTTATAAAAGTTTTCTAATAAATAAAATAAATGTTCAATAGTAGTAGTAGTAGACATGGGATGAGGGTGAAGGGGGATAGATTCAGGAGTAATATGCGGAAATATTTCATTACGAAAAGAGTGGTGGATCCGTGGAATAGTCTCCTAGTGGAGGTGGTAGAGATGAGGACAGGATCTAAATTCAAAAAAGCATGGGACAAACACAGAGGATCTCTAAAGGAAAAAAAGAGGACTGTTGTAGTTGTTGATATGGAAGGACAGACTAGACAGGCCATGTGGTCTTTTTCTGTTGTCATATTTCTATGTTTCATGTTTCTATGATATGCAGTCTGCAATCCACTTAGAGAGAGTTCTCTTGGAAACTGGCAGACACAGGTGACTGGAGTCAAAGGCAACAACAAGCTGTGAAGCATTTCTATGTTGCTTAGTCCTGTGAAGGTAAAGCATAGTTACTCACCTGTAAAGCACAGTTACTTACCTGTAACAGGTGATCTCTGGGAACAGCAGGAATTAGTCCTCACATATGGGTACGTCGGTACAGACGGAGCCTGCGTGGGAAAGCTCCCCAGCTTCCCAGAAGGAAGCTTTTGGGGCCTCCCACTGCACATGGGCGCTGCCTTCCCGCCTTCCTGACCAGCTCTCCTCAGTTCGAGTTTATAGCTGAGACAATAGAGAGAGGAAAGGAAGATAGATAGAAGATACAACTCCTAGGGGAGGTGGGTGGGTTGTGAGGACTAATTCCTACTGTTCCCAGAGATCACCTGTTACAGGTAAGTAACTGTGCTATCTCCAGGAACAAGCAGGAATAAGTCCTCACATATGGGGACTCCCTAGCTAAGATGCCTGGGGGATCCCCTTCCACGGGTTCGCCATCTTCGTATGGATCTCAGGCATCCATCCTGGGAAGGTGGGCAGGAGCTGTTCAAGTATGGAACAGGTGTTTGAGGACAGCCTGACCAAACAAGGCATCCCGGCGGGAGTCCTTGTCCAAACAGTAATGGGCTGTGAAGGTATGAACCGAGGCCCATGTGGTGGCTCGACAGATCTGATCTATGGAGACAGAGTGAAGATGAGCCATAGAAGTGGCCATGGCTCTCACATTGTGAGCTGTGACATGGCCTTCCAGAGAAATATTTTTACTCTGGTAAGCAAAGGAAATACACTGAGCAATCCAATTGGAAAGTGTACGTTTGGAGACAGGAAGTCCCAAATGAGAAGGATCAAAAGCTACGAAAAGTTGGGAAGACTTTTGATGTGGCTGAGTCCTGTTGAGGTAAAAGGCAAGAGCTCTTTTACAATCTAAAGTATGAAGGTTCCTCTCTGCACTGGATGCATGAGGAGCTGGAAAAAAGACAGGTAAATATACCTCTTGATTAAGATGAAAAGGCGAGACCACTTTGGGCATAAAGTGGGGATTCGTCCTTAGGACCACCTTATCATGATGAAACCTGGTATAAGGTGGATGAGCCACTAAGGCCTGTAGTTCACTGATGCGGTGAGCCGAAGTGACTGCAATAAGGAAAAGGACCTTCCAGGAAAGAAATTTCAAGGAGGTCGAAACCAACGGTTCAAAAGGTGGCTTCATAAGCTGACCTAGAACTAGGTTCAAGTCCCATGCTACCGGAGGAGGTCGGATGGGAGGCTTAGAGTCAGGCCTCTCATGAACCTTGCAACAAGCGGATGAGAGGAGACAGGTTGTCCATTTATAGGTTTTAAGGATGCTGCAATAGCACTCAAATGGACTCTTACTGAATTCATCTTAAGGCCTGCATTAGAAAGATGCAGGAGATAGTCTAGTAGAGAATTCAAAGGAAGTGCTAGAGGGTCAAGACCCTGTTGAGCACACCAAATGGAAAAGCGTTTCCATTTGAAAGCATAGGAACGCCTCGTGGAGGGTTTCCTAGAGGCATGAAGGATATCTTTCACTGGTTGAGAAAGATTGAAGTCATGAAGGCTTAGGCCTTCAGTAACCAAGCTCTGAGGTGTAGGGACTTGGGGTTTGGGTGCCACAAAGTCCCTTTCTCCTGAGAGAGAAGGTCTGGCGCAGCTCCCAGGTCCAGGGAGGGTCCCTGGGAGAGATGCAGAAGTAGAGGGAACCACACTTGGCGTGGCCAGCGTGGAGCTATGAGGATCATCGATCCGTGATCCCTCTGGAGTTTGAACAGAGTCTTGGGAATCAAAGGAATGGGTGGAAAGGCATATAGGAATTCCTGACCCCAATGCAGGAGAAAGGCGTCGTTGGCCTGGGCTCCCTGACACGGAGTCCTGGAACAGAACCGGGGAAGTTTGGCATTCCACGGACTTGCAAAGAGGTCTATGTCCGGGGTTCCCCATTCCTGAAAGATTCTGCCTATCTGGTCCATATGTAGGGACCATTCGTGTGGAAGCAGAACTCGACTGAGTCTGTCTGCCCGAGAGTTTTGAACCCCTGGAAGATATACTGCCAGAAGATGAATTTGATGCTCTCTGGCGAAGGCCCATAATCTGAGAGCTTCGTTGCAAAGCGACAGAGAGCCTGTCCCTCCTTATTTGTTTACGCAGAACATGGCCGCCTGATTGTCTGTCTGAACTAGGACGGTCAGGTTGACCAGGAGGGTATGGAAGACTTTGAGGGCAAAGAAGATTGCTTGCAGTTCCAGGAGGTTGATGTGAAGGGTGGTCTCCTGTGGAGACCAAGTACCCTGAGTGGAGAGGGATTGTAGATGGGCTCCCCACCCTGTTTGGGAGGCATCTGTTGTGAGGGTTGCTTGGGGCAACAAAGGTTGGAAGGGGGCCCCCAACAACAGATTTTTGGTGGACATCCACCATTGGAGGGTCCAAAACAGACGCTTTGAGGTGAGTATTTGGTCGGAGAGCGCTCCTGATGCTTGAGTCCACTGGGTGGCCAAGGCCCATTGAGCTGCTCTCATATAAAGACGAGCGTAGGGCACCACGTGTACCGTGGAGGCCATGTGGCCCAGAAGTCGCAGCATTTCTCTGGCTGTCAAGTGACTGCTGGACTGAGCATGGGAGGCCAAGCACACCAGACGTTGGCCCCGGACTTGAGGTAGGTAGGCCCTTGCAGTGGTGGTGTCCAACTGGGCCCCTATGAATTCTAGAGACTGAGTAGGGGTAAGTTGAGACATGGGAAGGTTTACCACCAGTCCCAGATACTGCAGAAGGTGCCTTGTGCGGTCCAGGGAAATCTGGGCCTCTGACTGAGATGGAGCTCGGATGAGCCAGTCGTCCAGATATGGGAATACAAAAATTCCCAGACATCTTAGAAATGCAGCCACCACTGCCATGCATTTGGTGAACACTCTTGGAGCAGAGGCTAGACCGAAGGGAAGTACTCTGTACTGGAAATGTTTTCCCTGAAACAGAAATCTTAGATATTTTCTGTGGGATGGGTGGATGAGTATATGTGTGTACGCATCCTTGAGATCTAGAGAACAAAGCCAATCCCGACTCTGAAGGTATGGAAGGAGAATGCCTAGAGAAAGCATTTTGAATTTCTCCTTGTACAGAAATTTGTTCAATTCTCTCAGATCTAGGATAGGTCTGAATCCCCCTGTCTTCTTTGTTATGAGAAAATAAGGGGAGTAGAATCCTGTCCCTTGTTGAAGAAGAGGAAAGCGTAGTTACTCACCTGTAACAGGTGTTCTCCAGGAGCAGCAGGAATCAGTCCTCACTTATGGGTGACGTCGGCGCCGACGGAGCCCTCGCGGAGCAATTTTCCCCAGCTTTCAAAGAAAGCCTTTGGGAATTGCAGCGCGCATGCGCGGTCGTCTTCCCGCCCGAGGGTGCCATCTTAGCCAGTCAGATGACATAGCTAAAAAAGACAGCATAAAAATTTGCAAAAAGAAAATAAGCAGACGATTGCAACTCCAAGGGGAGGAGGGAGGGTAGTGAGGACTGATTCCTGCTGCTCCTGGAGAACACCTGTTACAGGTGAGTAACTACGCTTTCTCCAGGACCAAGCAGGAAGTCAGTCCTCACTTATGGGACTCCCAAGCTCAAGGCTACCGGAGACCCTAAGCACAAAAATGAGCTCCCTCTAGCTCAGCAGCACAGAAGGATAGAATCTTCGCTGAATTATCACCCACCGGTAGCCCACATCCGGGATGGACGGTAGGAGTTGCTCAGACCTCAAAGAGATTACGGAGGACTGCCTGTCCGAAAGCACTGTCCCTACGGGACTCCCTCTCGAGACAGTAATGGACCGCAAAAGTCTGGCTCGAAGACCAAGTAGCGGCCCGGCAGATGTCAGCCAGCGGAACAGAGCGGAGGTAAGCCACCGACGTGGCCTTTGCCCGAACGCAATGAGCCGTGACTCGACTTTCCAAGGAGAGTCCGGCTGCCCCATAAGCCCAAGAGATACAGTCCGCAACCCAGATGGACAGAGTACGCTTGGAGACCGGGAGCCCCAATTTATTGGGGTCAAAAGACACAAAAGCTGAGCAGCTTTACGGTGCTCCCGCGTACGGTCAAGGTAGAAGTTCAATGCCCTTCTACAGTCCAGGGTATGGAGGACCGTTTCAGCTCGGCTGGAGTGTGGTCTGGGAAAGAAGGTTGGAAGTACCACCTCCTGATTGATGTGAAAAGGGGAGACCACTTTAGGCAGAAATTTTGGGTGAGTCCGAAGGACTACCCTATTCTTGTAGAACCGAGTGTAAGGGGGATCAGACACGAGGGCCTGCAATTCACTTACGCGTCTAGCGGAAGTGAGGGCTATCAAGAACAGTGTTTTCCAAGACAGAAAACGGAGAGAACAGGTTCAAAAGGCGGACAGGTGATCCGCTGCAAAACCACATTCAGGTCCCAGTCAGGCGCTGGCGGGCGCAGAGGTGGTTTAAGTAGAAGAAGACCTTGGAGAAACCTCGCCACAAGAGGGTCGCTGGAAAGAGGTCTGCTGTCCACCGGCACATGATGTGCTGAAAGAGCACTGAGGTGAACTTTGACGGAGTTGGACTTAAGTCCCAGATTAGAGAGGTGCAGCAAGTACTGCAAGATCACCGACACCGGGCAGGAGAAGGGATCCTGAGACTGTTGGGTACACCAGACTGCAAAGCGACGCCATTTAAGGGCGTAGCATTTGCGGGTAGAAGGCCGTCGCGAAGCCAAGACGACCTCCTCCACCTCCGCCGGCAGGAGAAGGGGAGCAAGGACTACCCTCTCAGCAGCCAGGCCATGAGGTTGAGAGACCTGAGGTTGGGGTGCAGTAGGGACCCCTGATCCTGAGTGAGGAGATCCGGTTGTACCCCCAGAGGGATCGGATCCTCCACCGCCAGTTGCAGCAGGAGCGGAAACTACGGCTGCCTGGGCCAGCGAGGGGCCACCAGGATCATGAAGGCTTTGTCTCGGAGAACCTTGAAAAGAGTCCGAGAGACTAGCGGGATGGGAGGGAAAGCGTACAGAAGGCTCCCCGACCATGAGATCAGAAAGGCGTCCGCCGCAACACGAAGGGGGTGTGGCTGACGAGAGCAGAAGCGAGGAAGCTGCCGGTTGTGAGGACTGGCAAAGAGATCCACCGTGGGGAGGCCCCACTTGAGAAAGAGCTTCTGAACTACCAAGGGATCCAGACGCCACTCGTGCGGCTGGAGGACCCTGCTGAGTTTGTCCGCCAGGCAATTTTCTTGGCCTGGGAGATAAACTGCCTTGAGGAGAATGCCGTGACTGATGGCCCAAGAGCAGAGCTTCTGTGCCTCCCGGCAGAGGAGGAAGGAGCCCGTGCCCCCCTGCTTGTTCACGTAGAACATGGCAACTTGATTGTCCGTCTGGACAAGGACGGACTGTTGGGAAGTCAGGTGGGAGAAGGCCTTGAGAGCTAGGCGGATCGCCCGGAGCTCCAGGAAGTTGATCTGCTGAGCAGACTCCCACGTGGTCCAGAGGCCCTGAGTACGTGCCTCTTGGCAATGTGCTCCCCAGCCCAGGAGGGATGCATCGGTGGTCAGCACCCGGGTCGGTTGAGGTGACTGGAAAGGCATTCCGAATATCAGGTTCGGCTGCCGGAGCCACCACCGGAGAGACGAGACCAGCGGCTCGGAGACGCGCACTAGGTCTGCTAGGCCGCCTGTGGCTTGCCGCCACTGCTGGCGGAGACACCATTGAGCAGACCGCATATTCAGGCGGGCATTGGGGGACACATGGACGGTGGAAGCCATATGGCCGAGCAGTCTCAGGAAGCGCCTGGCGGAGACCAGGGGCTGGCTGCGAAAGCGATCGGCTAGGTCCATGAGCCGTTGAGCCCTGTCGAGCGGTAGGTATGCTCGCGCCTGAGGAGTGTGCAGCCTCGCGCCGATGAACTCGAGATCCTGTGAGGGGAGCAAAGTGGACTTTGCGAAGTTTATAACAAAGCCCAAGTGCTGCAGAAGAGTCACCGTGCGGCACGTGGCGTTGGTGACCTCCTGAGCGGACGCTGCTCTGATGAGCCAGTCGTCGAGGTACGGAAAGACATAGAGGCCGTGAAGCCGGAGATGGGCCGCCACGACCGCGAGACATTTTGTGAAGACTCGCGGTGCGGAGGACAGGCCAAAGGGCAGTACTCTGTACTGGTAATGATTTCCTGCCACCACAAACCTTAGGTATTGGCGGTGGCTTGGGTGGATGAGGATGTGCGTGTAGGCATCCTTTAGATCCAAGGAGCATAGCCAATCTCCCTGCTGGAGGTAGGGCAGAAGGATTCCAAGGGTAAGCATTTTGAACTTCTCCCGCACAAGGAACTTGTTGAGGTTGCGCAAGTCCAGGATGGGTCTGAGGCCCCCTGTTCTCTTTGGTATCAGAAAATACCTGGAATAAAAGCCTTGACCTTTCAGGTGGTGGGGCACCGGTTCCACCGCCTGTTCCTGCAGAAGACCTGCTAACTCCTGAAGGAGTAATTCCCTGTGCAGAGGGGGTCGCGGAGGTTCTCCCGGAAAATAGGAGGGAGGGACCTGATGGAAGTGGAGAAGATAGCCTTCTCGCACGACTTGAAGCACCCAGGCATCTGCGGTGATGCAGGACCACCTGTGGGCGAAGTGAACCAGCTGGCCTCCGGTGCTGGGAGGAACCAGCGGGGGGGGCGAGGCTATGCATTGTGAGTCAAAAACCCCCACCCTGCTGAGCAGGGGCTGGTGGTGCAGGCTTGGGGGCTTGCTGCCTACGGGACCCGTTACCCCGTCCCTTGGCCTGCTGGCCCTGTTGGGGAGCTGCAGGGGCCTGATAATGGGGGTATTGTTTGTAGGCAGCCGCCTTCCTCGGGTAAAAGGACTTTTTTCCCCGAGCCCTTCTTTTTCTGGGAAGGGGCGGAGGTCTTCCTAGAAAGCCTGGTCCTGGTGAGAGTCTCAGTCTCAATTTGTGCAGCCTTTTCCGCCATGGGCTTGCCAAAGAGGTTTTCGCCTCGGCAGGGGACATCGACCAACTTGTCCTGCACCCAGGGCTCAAGGTCTGACGACTGAAGCCAAGCCTGTCGGCGGGCACCGATGCCGGCTGCGGCCACTCGAGCCGATGCTTCAAAGCCATCATAGGCTGCTCGGGACATGAACTTTGAGCATTCCCGAATGCCAGTGGACAAGGCCAGGAACCTCCGCAAGGGTTCCTCGGACAAACCAGCGGAGAATCCGGCTAGCTCTTTAGCCAGATCCCGGAGATACATGCCCATGTATAGCTGGTAAGTCTGGACACGACATGCGAGCATAGAGCCCTGGAAACACTTCTTACCAAGGCCATCCAGGTTACGGGCCTCCCTGCCAGGAGGCACCGAGGAGTGCATCTTCTGGCTCTTAAGACGATGCATGGCCGATTCCACTACCATGGAATGGTGTGGTAGCTGTGCCTTTTGAAAGCCAGGGCTCTTGCGGACTCGATAGATAGAATCGACCCGCTTGCTCAGAACCGGCGAGGAGGCCGGACTCTCCCACATGCGGAAGAGTAGTCGTTCCAGCATAGGAGGAACCGGTACAGTAAAGTGTTCCCTCGGGGGAGAGTCATACTGGAGGGCGTCGAGCTCTTCGGCTCGAGGCTCCTCCTCGGGATCCGCAGGGAAGGCCAAAGCCTTGGCCATATCCCTAACGAAATCCGAGAACCGGGCATCCTCCGGGGGGGACTGCTTCCGAGGCTCGGACTCCGGTGAGTCCGAAGGGACACACCGAGTCTGGAAAGAATCAGGTGACTCTTCCTCCTCAGACTCCCAGACCGACTCCGACGAGGACTCGGTGGGGTCGGCCCGGGCAGGGTGCGGCGCCAGCCGCCCCGACGCCGAGGGAGTCGGCGTCGGCGACCTCGGTCCCGAACGGGAGGCCGAGGGTGACCTCGACCGAGGATCGACTCGAGTTCTCATCGACTCGAGGATCGGCTCGGTCTCCGGGGTCGACTTGGACGTCGACGTCCCGGCGGTCGGGGCAGCGGCGCCAGCGAAGCCAGCGAGCAGTGCCCTCTGCTGGTCCATGAAGGCAGACAGTCTGCTTTCCAAGGCCGTCAACCTGAGTCCGAGCTCAGGTGACCCAGCAGCCCCCGACTCGGGCCCCGACAGCGTCGGGCCCGACGTCGGCTGTCGCGGAGGCGAGTCCAGAAGGACCACAGGACTTACCCGGGCAGGCATCTCCGACTCCAGGCGAGGTCGCTTCGGGATGTGTTCCTTCTCCAAGGACCCGGGGCGGCTGTCGGGGCTATGCGACCTGGCCCTCGCGGAACCAGGAGCGTCCACCGACGCCGCCCTCGCGGGTTTTACCTTCCGACGATGGTCCCCGGAGGGAGAACCCCGGTCGGAGGAACTCCGGCGACGGTCCGAGCTGGAGCCTTTCGACGCGGAGGCCTCCGACGAGGTCTGGGTACGGCTGGGGTCAGCGAAGATTCTCTCCCGCTGATGCCGCCGACTTCTCAACGCCTTTGAGGACATTTTGCTGCAGGGCCCACAGATCAGTTCCTCATGATCCGGGCCCAGGCAGCGGAGGCAAAAGTCGTGTGTGTCGGTTAGTGACATATTTCGGTCACACCGACCACACCGCTTAAACCCACTGGCAGCCATCGGGGGAAAAAGGGCCCCTGCGAGGTCAAAGGACCGGGCTGCCAGGGAAAAACCGAAAACGAAAGCGGACTAAGTCAGAAAAACCGAAAAAAGTAAGAGGACTCGTGACCGGCGTCGCGAGTCCGGGCGGGAAAAAGATCGGCGTCGAACCGAAGGAAAAAAGGATAAAATAAAGAAGAAAATCAACTTTTTCGCGGGGACAAGACGGGGACGTCTGTAGGGCTCCGCGGAAAAAAGAAGACTGGCTAAGATGGCACCCTCGGGCGGGAAGACGACCGCGCATGCGCGCTGCAATTCCCAAAGGCTTTCTTTGAAAGCTGGGGAAAATTGCTCCGCGAGGGCTCCGTCGGCGCCGACGTCACCCATAAGTGAGGACTGACTTCCTGCTTGGACCTGGAGAACCTCTTCTATTGCCCCTTGGGCAAGGAGAGAAGAGACCTCCTGATCCAACAGGTCCAGGAGAGATGGGGGAGAATTGAAGTGCCTCACCATGGTATATGGAGGAAGGTTGGAAAAATGAAGTTTGTAGCCCTCTCTGATGATAGAGAGGGTCCATTGCTCTGATGTAATTTGCTCCCATCTGGGAGCAAAGTGAGCTAACCTTCCGGGAATGGTGAGGGGCTCTGGTTGTTCTAGAGCCAGAAATGTTAAGTTCTCTAGGGGCAAGTCAAAACCCCTGAGGGGGTTGAGCCTGCTGAGGAGTGGCAGACGCTGCAGGCTTTGACCTTGCCTGTTTAGGTTGCTGACGTTTAGCAGCAAAGCGAGGCTGAGAAGATTGTTGGCCAGTATTTGTGGAAAATCTGGCCTTCTTGTAGTAAGGCCTCTTGAAAGACTTTTTCTTGGCAGGAGTAGAGGTAGACTTAGAAAGTCTATCCAATGTAGCATTTTCTGCGTCCATTTGAGTGGCCTTAATTTGCCAGTCCTTACCAAATAAGTTCTCACCTGTACAGGGCAGATTCCGTAAGCCATCCAGGACCCAGGGTTCTAGGTCAGAGGCCTGGAGCCAAGCAAGTCGTCGGGCTGCAATAGCAATGCCCGAAGCTCTACCGGCACCCTCAAAGGAATCAAAAGCTGCTCTGTTGGAGAACTTAGAAACATCTAGAAGCTGTTTCACCAGAGAAATGAACTCCTACTTTCTATCCTCAGGGATAAAGGAGGCAAAAAGCCGTATCTTTAGGGCAAGTTCCCTGAGAAACATGCCCATATACAGACTGTAAGAATTAATCCTGGCTATAAGCATACTAGCCTGGAAAATGTTTCTGCCAAAAGAGTCTAGGGTCTTACATTCTCGTCCTGGAGGGGTGGAAGAGTGCCTTTTGGTGCTCTTAATCTTTTTCAGCGCAGACTTCACCACAATAGAATGGTGAGGCAGCTGAGTCTTTTGAAACCCAGGAGACGGAGGGACCCGGTACATGGTGTCCAACCTACAAGAGTAAGGAGACAACGTTAGAGGAGCCTCCCATAAGTCCATCAAGTGTTCTTGAAGGATTTCATGGATAGGCAGGGTGACTGCCTCTTTAGGAACCTTAGGGTATCCTAAAATATCCAATTTCTTTGACCTAGGTTCTTTTTCAGAGGATGTGGTAATAGAAAGTCCTTTAGCTAGTTCAATAATGAAGTCTTGAAAGGACAAATCCTCTGGTGGAGACATTCTCCTCTTTGGGGAAGAGGGGTCTTCATGAAGAACTAGAGACAGCTCATCAGAGTCCTCAGAGGAGTCAAAATCCTCAGAAGAATCAGAGTATTCTCTATTTGCTTCCAACGCACGATACGCATACCGATCGGTATCGACATCGGGCGTACCGGGTATGGGATCGGTATCAGGTGAAAACCCGGATCCGGCATGCGGAACCGATCTGCGTTTGGAAGTCGATGGTCTCGGTTCCGGTATGGGAGACGATACCGGAACCGGACCCGAGGGCGTCGCAGCATTAATAAAAGCCAGCATGGCCTGCTGCATGGTCTGAACAGTATTGCTCATAGACGCCACTGCTGCCTGGATGTCGGTACCGGTATGGGCCGGTACCCCAGAGCAGTCTAACAGGTGATCAGTCGAGGCCGTGCCATCGATGTCAACCTGTAACCCCATAGATGGTGCTTTGGAAGCCAGAGCTTCCCGCCGGGGTTGTTTGGCTGGGGCAGGATCCTCAGATTCAAAAGTGAGAGCCTCTCGATGCTTTGAAGGAGATTTGCTCTTTGAGGACCTGCCCGAAGAAGGTTTGGTTACCTGAGATCCATCCGGAGAGGAAGACCTGGATGACTGTGATGCTGGATTATCTGAAGCAAACAGCACATGGAATTTGTTGGCCCGGTTCTGCAAACCACGTTTAGACATCTGGGAGCAGGATGGGCAGTCCGGAATGGAGTGGTCAGGTCCCAAACATTTAAGACACCATTCATGAGTGTCTGTGACAGAAATAACAGCACTACACTTGGTACACTTCTTAAAACCAGGGGCTGGTTTCTCCATGAGGAGAATTTGTGTAGGCCTGAGGCCTAACCGAAGTCACCAAGTTGTGCAAGATAAAGATTTTTTTTTTTTTAAAGAAAAGAAAAGAGACCGGCGGTACCGGTTTCGGTATGGGGAAGGCAGGCACGCGGTCTAAAGAAAGAAACTAAAAAAATAATTTCTTCAGCGGTGACAGGAACACGACCTGCTGGCTCTGCGGAAAAAGAGAAACTGAGGAGAGCTGGTCAGGAAGGCGGGAAGGCAGCGCGCATGTGCAGTGGGAGGCCCCAAAAGCTTCCTTCTGGGAAGCTGGGGAGCTTTCCCGCGCAGGCTCCGTCGGTACTGACGTACCCATATGTGAGGACTTATTCCTGCTTGTTCCTGGAGATCAGGTGATCTCCAGGAACAGCAGGAATTTAGTCTTCACATATGGGTACGTTGGTACCGACGGAGCCTGCGCGGGAACGCTCCCCAGCGTCCAATTAGGAAGCTTATCGGAGCATCCCACAGCGCCTGCATGCTGCCTTCCCGTCTTTCCCAACTGCCTCTCTCCAGTTGAGTTTAAAGCAGAGACAAAGAGAGAGAGAGAGGGAAAGAGAAAGAGATAGAGAGATACAACTCCTAGGGGAGGTGGGTGGGTTGCGAAGACTAAATTCCTGCTGTTCCCGGAGATCACCTGTTACAGGTGAGTAACTATGCTATCTCCAGGAACAAGTAGGAATGTAGTTTTCACATATAGGGACTCCCTAGCTTTAGATGCCAGGGAGAGACCCCAAAAGTTGTGTGCCCCTGTGAAAGGGCTCCACTTCCCCCCATGGATCTCTGGCATCCAACCACGGATGGCGGGTAGGAGTTGATTAGGTATGGAACAGGTGTTGGAGAACAGCCTGACCAAACAAGGCATCCCGGTGGGAGTCCTTGTCCAAGCAGTAATGGGCTGTGAAGGTATGAACTGAGGCCCAAGTGGCTGCTCGACAGATGTCGTCGATAGACACAGAGTGCAGATGAGCCATTGAAGCTGCCATGGCTCTCACATTGTGAGCTGTAACATGGCCCTCCAGAGGAAGGTTCTTACTCTGATAGGCAAAGGAAATACACTGTGCAATCCAGTTGGACAGTGTTCTCTTGGAGACAGGAAGTCCCAAATGAGAAGGATCAAAGGCAACAAAGAGTTGAGAGGACTTTCTATGTTGCTGTGTTCTTTACAAGTAAAAGGCTAAAGCTCTTTTACAGGCTAAAGTATGAAGATTCCTTTCTGCATTAGATGCATGAGGCCTTGGAAAAAAACACAGGCAGGTAGACCGCTTGGTTTAAATGGAAAAGCGAGACCACCTTTGGCATGAAGCGTGGATGAGTCCTAAGGACTACCTTGTCATGATGGAACCTTGTATAAGGTGGATCAGCTGCTAGTGCTTGCAACTCACTGATGCGGCGTGCTGATGTGATTTCAATGAGAAAGATAACTTTCCAAGAAAGGAATTTCAATAAGGTAGTAGCCAAGGGTTCGAAAGGCGGCTTCATGAGCTGACCAAGAATCAGGTTTAAGTCCCATGCCACTGGAGGTGGCCTAATGGGAGACTTAGAAGGCGGCCTCTCATAAATCTTGCTACAAGAGGATGGGAGGAAATAGGTTGTCCATTCAGAGGCTTGAAAGAAGCTGCAATGGCACTCAAATGGACTCTTACTGAGTTAGTCTTAAGTCCTGCATTGGATAAAGGAAGGAGATACTCCAGTAATGATTCCAGAGGTATCGCAAGGGGGTTAAGACCCTTCTGCGAACACCATATGGTAAACCTTTTCCACTTGAAAGCATAAGAGCGTCTTGTGGAAGATTTCCTGGAAGCATAAAGGATATCCTTTACTGGCTGAGGAAGGTTAAGATCATGAAGATCTAGGCCTTCAGCAACCAAGCCCTGAGATGCAGGGATTAGAGATTGGAATGCCATAACATTCTGTCCTCCTGAGACAGGAGATCTGGAGCAGACCCTAACTCCAGGGAGGGAGCTTGAGAAAGTTGTAGAAGTAGAGGGTACCACACTTGCCGTGGCCAATGTGGTGATATGAGAATCATATGGCATCTGTCTCTCTGAAGCTTGAATAGGGTTTTGGGAATTAGGGGAATGGGTGGAGAGTCATAAAGGAAGTCCTGATCCCAGTGAAGGAGGAAGGCACCCCTGGCCTGAGAGCCCTGAGCCGGAATTCTGGAACAGAACTGGGGAAGTTCGGCACAACGGACTTGCAAAGAGGTCTATGCCCGGGGTTCCACAAATTTGAAAAATCTCGGCCACCTAGTCTGCATGTAGAGACCATTCATGTGGAAGCAGAACTCGACTGAGTCTGTCTGCCTGGAAGATACACTGCCAGGAGATGAATCTGATGCTCTCTGGCGAGGGCCCATAGTCACAAAGCTTTGTTGCAAAGCAACAGAGAGCCTGTCCCCCCCTGCTTGTTCACGTAGAACATGGCTACTTGATTGTCCATATGAATGAGGACTGTCTTGTAGCTGAGCAGGTTGTGGAACACTCGAAGAGCAAGGAAGATTGCTCTGAGCTCTAAGAGATTGATATGTAGATGAGTCCCCTGTGGAGTCCAGGTGCCTTGGGTGGAGAGGTCTTGTAGATGAGCTCCCCAACCCATTGGTGAAGCATCTGTTGTGAGAGTTGCTTGGGGTAAGGGTTGTTGAAAAGGGGACCCCAGCAACAGGTTTTGAGAGGACTGCCACCATTGGAGGGAAAGCACAGTTACTTACCTGTAACAGGTGATCTCTGGGAACAGCAGGAATAAGTCTTCACATATGGGTATCGTCGGTACCGACGGAGCCTGCGCGGGAACGTTCCCCAGCGTCAAAAAAGCTTTTGAGAGCATCCCACAGCGCCTGCGCGCTGCCTTCCCGTCTTTCCCAACCGCCTCTCTCCAGTTCGAGTTTTAAAGCTGAGACAAAGAGAGAGAGAGAGGAAAGATAGATAGAGAGATACAACTCCTAGGGGAGGTGGGTGGGTTGTGAAGACTTATTCCTGCTGTTCCCAGAGATCACCTGTTACAGGTAAATAACTGTGCTATCTCCAGGAACAAGCAGGAATGAGTCTTCACATATGGGGACTCCCTAGCTGCAGATACCAGGGGAAGACCCCAGGTTGTGTGTCCTTGAAAAGGACTCTACCTCCCCCCATGGATCTCTGGCATCCAACCAGGGTAGGTGGGTAGGAGTTGATTAGGAACGGAACAGGTGTTTGAGAACAGCCTGACCAAAGGAGGCATCCCGGCGGGAGTCCTTGTCCAAACAGTAATGGGCTGTGAAGGTATGAACCGAGGCCCAGGTGGCCGCTCGACAGATTTGGTCGATGGACACAGAGTTTAGATGAGCCATTGAGGCTGCCATGGCTCTCACATTGTGAGCTGTGACATGGCCCTCCAGAGAAAGGTTCCTACTCTGGTAGGCGAAAGAAATACACTGAGCAATCCAGTTGGACAGTATTCTCTTAGAAACTGGAAGTCCTAAATGAGAAGGATCAAAAGCAACAAAGAGTTGAGAAGACTTTCTATGTTGCTGTGTTCTTTGTAAGTAAAAAGCAAGAGCTGTCTTACAATCCAAGGTATGAAGATTCCTCTCTGCACGATGCATGAGGTCCTGGAAAAAATACAGGTAAATATACCTCTTGGTTTAGATGAAAAGGCGAGACCACTTTGGGCATAAAGTGTGGATTGGTCCTGAGGACTACCTTATCATGATGGAACCTTGTATAAGGTGGATTAGCCACCAAAGCTTGCAATTCACTGATGCGGCATGCTGAGGTGACTGCAATGAGAAAGATAACTTTCCAAGAAAGAAATTTCAAGGAGGTGGTGGCTAAAGGTTCAAAGGGTGGCTTCATAAGCTGGCCAAGAACCAGGTTTAAGTCCCATGCCACTGGAGGTGGTCTAATGGGAGGTTTAGTTAGAAGAAGGCCTCATGTTATAAGAGGATGAGAGGAAATAGGCTGTCCATTGAGAGGCTTGAGGCTGCAATAGCACCCAAATGGACTCTTACTGAATTCGTTTTAAGACCTGAATGGGATAAATGCAGGAGATACTCTAGTAAAGAATTCAAAGGTATTGCAAGAGGGTTAAGACCCTTCTCTGAACACCAAATGGTAAATCTTTTCCATTTGAAAGCATAGGAACATCTAGTAGAAGGATTTCTAGAGGCATGAATAATCTCTGACTTGCTGAGAGAGATGAAAACCTTGAAGGTCTAGGCCTTCAGCAACCAAGCCCTGAGATGAAGAGACTGGGGGTTTGGGTGCCACAACGTTCCCTCCTCCTGGGATAGAAGGTCTGGTGCAGAGCCCAAGTCCAGGGAAGGAGCTTGAGAGAGATGCAGAAGTAGAGGATACCACACTTGGCGTGGCCAATGTGGTGCTATGAGGATCACTGTCCCTCGATCTCTCTGAAGCTTGAATAGTGATTTGGGAATTAGGGGAATGGGTGGAAAGGCATAAAGGAAGTCTTGACCCCAGTGAAGGAGGAAGGCATCCTTGGCCTGAACTCCCTGACACGGAATTCTGGAACAGAACCGGGGAAGTTTGGCATTCCACGGACTTGCAAAGAGGTCTATGTCCGGGGTTCCCCAAATTCGAAAAATCCTGGCTACCTGGTCCATGTGGAGGGACAACTCGTGTGGAAGCAGAACTCGACTGAGTCTGTCTGCCCAAGAGTTCTGAATGCCTGGAAGATATACTGCCAGAAGATGAATGTGATGCTCTCTGGCAAAGGCCCACAGTCGCAAAGCTTCAATGCAAAGAGACAGAGAGCCAGTCCCGCCCTGCTTGTTTACAAAGAACATGGCTACTTGGTTGTCCGTATGGATGAGGACTGTCCTTTAGCTGAGCAGGGAATGGAACACTCTGAGAGCTAAGAATATTACTCTGAGTTCCAAGAGATTGATATGTAGAGGTCTCCTGTGGAGACCAGATGCCCTGGGTGGAGAGATCCTGCAGATGAGCTCCCCAACCCATTGGAGAAGCATCTGTTGTAAGAGTTGCTTGGGATAGTGACTGCTGAAAAGGGGACCCCAGCAACAGATTTGGAGAGGACTTCCACCACTGGAGAGACCAAAAAAGGCGACTGGAGTTTGCTATTTTGTCTGACAGGCAACCTGATGCCTGAGTCCATTGGGTGGACAAAGTCCATTGAGCTGCCCTCATGTGAAGGCGAGCATATGGAACCACGTGCACGGTGGATGCCATGTGGCCTAAGAGTTGTAATATCTCTCGAGCAGTTAAATGGGACTTTACCTGTATCTGGGAGGCTAACTGCACTAAGCGCAGGCAACGGGCCTGAGGAAGATAGGCCCTTGCAGTTGTGGTATCCAGCAAGGCCCCTATAAACTCCAGAGACTGAGTAGGGGTGAGATTTGATTTTGGGATGTTTATTATCAGTCCCAAATACTGAAGAACACGCATTGTGCAGATTAGACAATTCTGGGCCTCTGACTGGGATGGAGCTCGAATGAGCCAGTCGTCCAGGTAAGGGAAAACGAATATTCCTGGAGTGCGTAGAAATGCAGCTACTATTGCCATGCATTTCGTGAACACCCTTGGTGCAGAGGCCAGACCGAAACGAAGCACCCTGTATTGGTAGTGCTTTTCCTTGAAAAAGGAACCAAAGGAACCTTCTGTGTGTTGGATGGATGAGGACATGGGTGTACGCATACTTGAGATCTAGAGAACAAAGCCAGTCCTGACTCTGAAGGTATGGAAGCAGAGCACCAAGAGAAATCATCTTGAATTTCTCTTTGAATAGAAACTTGTTCCATTCTCTGAGATCTAATATGGGTCTGTAGCCCCCTGTTTTCTTTGGAATAAGAAAATAAGGGGAGTAGAACCCTGAGCCCTGTTGAAGAAGAGGTACTTCTTCTATTGCCCCTTGGGCAAGAAGGGTGGCAATCTCCTGACCCAGAAGGTTGAGGAGAGATGTTGGAGAATTGAACTGTTTCACCATGGTGCGAGGAGGAAGGTTTAAGAAATGAAGCTTGTACCCTTTCCCTTATGATGGAGAGGGTCCATTGCTCTGCTGTGATTTGTTCCCATCTGGGAGCAAAGTAAGCCAACCTTCCTGGAATGGTGAGGGGCTCTGGTTCTTCCAGAGCTAGAAAGGCTAAGTTCTCTAGTTGCAAGTGAAAGGCCCTGAGGGTGGTGAGGCTGCTGGGCCGTGGAAGGCCTAGCAGCCTTTGACTTGGCCTGTTTAAGTGGTTGCTGACGTTTTGCAGCAAAACGACCTGCAGAAGATGCCTGCTGACCATAAGCAGGATAATATCTTCCCTTTTTAGAAAAAGATGTCTTTTTGAACAATCTTTTTTTAGAAGGAGCAGATGTGAACTTCGAAAGTCGATCCAAAGCGGAGTTCTCAGCATCCATCTGAGTGGCCTTTGCTTGCCAATCCTTGCCAAAAAGGTTTTCACCTGTACAAGGAAGATTTCCTAATTCATCTTGGACCCAGAGTTCCAAATCAGAAGCTTGTAGCCAAGCAATTCTGCGTGCATCTATGGCAATAGCCGAGGCTCTGCTTACACACTCAAAAGAGTCAAAGGCTGCACGGTTGGAAAATTTGGAAACATCCTGGGCATGTTTGAGCCAAGTGAGAAACTCCTGCCTTTTATCTTCTGAAATAAAAGGGGTTAAAGTCTGCAGATGATCTGTGACTTCTTTTAGAAACATCCCTATATAGAGACTATAGGAGTTGATTCTGGCAGCTAGCACAGAAGCTTGAAAAACTCTACGGCCAAAAGCATCTAGGGTCCTGCATTCACGTCCTGGAGGATTAGATGAGTGTCTTTTTGCACTCTTTATCTTTCTCATGGCAGACTCTACCACAATAGAGTGGTGAGGAAGCCGAGTCTTATGAAAGCCAGGACAAGGAGGGACACGATACATGGTGTCTAACCTGCGAGAATGAGGAGAGGTGGTAACTTTAACTTTAACTTTATTTCGCACTTGATAGACCGCTTACGTTAAAAACATTTAAGCGGTGTACAAACAATATAAAAAGGCAGCACTGCAAAACTACGGAAAAGAACGCCAAGAGTGATAGGAAAGAAAGGAAAGCATGACAATACAAAAGACGATGAGTAAAAATAAATAAAACAAATTTAAAACCATGTACATCATTAAAACATAAATTTAAAACACCATAAAAATTATACTATAAAACCATAAAAGCGGCCAGCAATTAACAATATGCAAATTTAGAAATAATAATTAACAATAGTAAAAATAAACAAAAGACATGGACAACAATGCCCAACAGAGAGTAAACTGCGAGCAATGGTTAACAATGGTAAATAAACAAACAAAAAGACATAGACAAGACTACTCAAACAAGGACAAACAAAGGGAAAAGACAAGACTAACAAACTAGGACACAGCAGTAACCAGGGACGGCAACAAGAAGGAAAATCCAGAGGGGGGGAGGAAGGTCAGGGAGGGAGATTAAACACTGTTTGGAACAAGTGGGTTTTGAGAGCGGACTTGAACTGAGAATATGAGGGCTCTAACGGAGGGATGAGGGCAGGGCGTTCCATAAACAAGGACCAAGAAAAAAGAAGGCAGCATGGCGGGTCTTCTCCAAACGGGCATGAGATGGGGACGGTAGAACCAAACGGTTAGCATGAAGAGAGCGAAGTTGGCGGTAGGGTGTATGAAGTAAGATTAAGTCAGCCAAGTATAAAGGGTTATGAGTGTGAAGTGCACGATGAATAAGGATCAAAAGTTTGTAGTGGAACCTAACACAGAGGGGTAACCAATGGAGCTGAATGAGAATAGGAGTAATATGATCGGAACGGCGAGTGAAGGTGATGAGACGGGCGGCAGTGTTTTGAAGGAGCTGTAGACGCTTAAGTTGATATTTAGGGAGATTGGCCATAAAGACATTACAGTAGTCAAGACGACTAATAACAAGGGAAAGAGCCAGAGTGACAAGGGAACCAAGGGGAAGAAACGACCGGACGGCACGGAGACGGCGAAGAATAGCAAAAGAACGCCGAACCAAAGAGGAAATATGATCATGGAAAGAAAGAGAAGAATCAAGAATCACCCCGAGATACCGGAAAGAAGACACCAAAGGAACAGGGACAGAGTCAATCATGGGTGCAACCGACGGACATGACCCCGAAAGTGAGACCCACATAGCGGTAGACTTGGACGGGTTAAGACGAAGGAAGTGCTGCGAAAGCCAAAGAGCCACGTGAGAAAGACAAGTGTTAAAAGCAGAGAGATCCAAAAGAAGAGGGGAAGTGTGAAAGAGCAAAATAATGTCATCAGCATAGACATAACAAGACACAGGATATTGTTGTAATACCAGAAGCAGTGGGGCAAGGAAAATGTTAAACAGCAGAGGGGACAAAACAGAACCTTGAGGGACACCACATGTAAGAGGAAAGGAACTAGAGGACTGATCATTCAGAGTAACAGAAAAAGAGCGAGAGGTGAGAAAAGAACGAAACCAAAGAAGAACAGCACCACGTAACCCCACCTCAGTAAGACGAGTGAAAAGAAGAGTGTGATCAATTAAGTCAAAAGCCGCCGATAGATCAAGAGAAACTAAAAGAGTAAGATCACCACGGTCATGTGCAACATGTATTTCATTAAGAACAGCAAGGAGGACAGTCTCGGTGCTATGGCCCTGGCGAAAACCGGCCTGACGGGGATGAAGTGTGTTTGTGGATTCAACATGAGAAGACAACTGAAGAAATGCAAAGCGTTCGAGAAGTTTAGCCAGAAAGGGAAGGTTAGGGGACAGGGCGCCAGTTTGCAAGAACAGAGGGATCAAGAGAAGATTGCTTTAAAAGAGGATGAACAACAGCTGATTTCCAAGAAGAAGGAAACAAACCAGAGGAAAAGCTGGTGTTGATGATAGCAGTGATAATAGGGACTAGTTGTAGGGAGGGAACAGACAACCAGCGGGAGGGAATAGGGTCGAGGGAACATGTAGTCTTACGAGAAGTGGACATTATTGAAAGGATTTCAGCAGAACAGATCGGGTGAAAAGTGGACCACGTATGGGAAAGCGCCTGATTGGGCATAGTGGTGGGAGACAGCGGTGCAGGGTCAACAGCAACTGAATCATAAGGGAAAAGAGGTGGCGAGGGTGGGGGTGGGGGGGAAGTAGGAAAGGAAGCACGAAGGTCAGAAACTTTCTGGGAAAAGAAAGTAGCCAGCGAATGAGGGTCGGGGTACTGAGAGATCATAGCGGATGGAGAGCCGGTGGATGAGAGTTTGTGCAAAATCTGAAAAAGTTTGCGAGAAGAATTTGCCGCATCCTTAATTTCAGCTTCATAGTGAGCACGCTTGGCAGATAGAATAGCCGAGCGGTATGCGGTGTAAAGTTGTTTGAAACGGATAGATAGATCAGCTGAAGGGTGGCGAGACCAACGGCGCTGCACCTGGCGGAGTTGGGCCCGTTGGAGCCGCAAGCCAGAATGAAACCAAGAAGAATGACCAGGATTAGGCAGACGCGGGCAAGGACGTAATGGCGCTAACTGATCCAGGGCATCCTTTAGGAGGGAGTCCCAAAGGGAAGCCTGACAATCAGAAGACAATGATGCAAAATCCGGGGGAAAAACAGAGGAAGCGGGGGGAAAGGAACACAAAGTGTCAGGGGTTAAACGACGGCGAAGAGGAGGGAGTGTAGGGGACACTAGAGAAGGAGGTGTTGGAGTAGAAGAGAAGGTAACAGAAAATAAGACACAACAATGGTCTGACCAAGGGACGTCAATCATGGAGGGAGGGGAAATCTGAGCTGTCAACGTGGGAGAGGATACCACAAGGTCTAAGGTGTGACCAGCAGTGTGGGTAGGGCCTGTAACATGCAGATGAAAAGCGATGTCCTGGAAGAAATTTAAAAAGGCAAAGTCCTTTTGCCGACTAGGGTACGAGGTGTCTCCCACATGCTCAACATGAGATCATACAAAATCTCATGAATAGGTAAAGTAGCTGCCGCTTTAGGAGCTTTAGGATATTGTAAAATATCCAGCTGCTTGGCTCTAGGCTCTGACTCAGGGGCCACTGTGATGGAGAGGCCCCTAGCCCAGAGGCGTAGCGTGGGGGGGTGCAGGGGGGGCCGGCCGCACCGGGCGCAACATGGGGGGGGGGGCGCTCGCACTCGCAGCTGTTGCCGATGAGGGGGAAAGGCAGGTCCCTATGATACATGTTGGCGCGTACGCCATCTGGTGGTGGCACTGCAAAGAGGTTTGCGCTATAGCCCTCGAGCCCGCAGTCCTGGGAGTCGCATTGTTCTTGGCAAACCCTCAGCAACAAAGCGCAGGCGATGCAATTGACCCCCTCTAGGTAGCTATTTCACACAAGCTGCCGGGGCGGGGTGGGAGGGGGACTGTTTATCGCGTCGTCGCCCCTCGATCTCAATGTAAAGCTGGGGTTGGGGTCGGATCGCCCTGTGCGCTCGAGAAGGCGGAGCTGCAGGGCGGCATGCGAGTTTCTGGTTCCGGATCTCCTCCTCTTCCCTGCTGTTGGGCGTTTAACCATGCTTGTCGGGCTCTTGCTGCTGTGCTGTTAGTTTCCCTGGACTCCGGCTCAGCGAGGTCAGTGCTGACGATCGCTCCCTCCCGGGGTAGGATCACGGTCGGCTCCCCCGCGCAAAGAAGCTCCCCGGCGGCTAAAATCCACGGGTTAGGGGGCGCAAATTACTTGCCTTGCCCCGGGTGCTGACAACTCACGCTACGCCACTGCCCTAGCCACTTCCCTAATGAAGTCTTGAAAAAACAAGTCTTCTGGAGGAGACATTCTTCGTTTAGGAGAAGACGACTCCTGAGGAAGTAGTATCGATGCCTCGACAGACCCTTCATACTCCTCAGAGTCTTCGGAGGAATCGAAGTATCGCCTGTCTGGATGCTCCTGTAAAGCCCGATATGCGTACCGAGTGGGATCGACATTGGGAGTAACTGGTACTGGTTCGGTACCGATGGGCATCTTAGGACAGGGTACCGTTGCAGTCGACACAAAAGCTGATGTTGATGCAATCGGTACCGGCACCGGGAATGATGCCGGTGTCGGAGCCGGTACTGGCAACGGGGATTGTTGCGGTACCGGAGGCGTCGCAGCCTGCATGAATGCCGTCAGGGTGCGCTGCATGGTCAGAATCTTTTGATCCATCGACGCCACCAAAGTCTGGATGTCGGTACCAGTGGGAGCCACCGGTACCCCAAAACACGGCAACAGGTCGAGGCCGAGCCATCGATGTCAACCTGTGACCCCATAGACAATGCTTTGGAAGCCGGAACTTCCCGCCGGGGTAATTTTGCCGGTGCGGAGTCCTCGAGGACAAGCCCGGAGGCATCTCGATGCTTAGAGGGAGATTTGCCCTTCGAGGACCGGCCAGATTTATGCTTGATTACCTGAGATCCATGGGAGGAAGAAGCAGCCCTGGAAGACGTCGATGCCACCGAAGCTGCATCAGAGGGAAACAGGGTACTGAGCTTGGCTGCTCGGTTCTGCCGACCTCTTTTAGACATCATGGTACAGGACATACAATCCGTGATGGAATGGTCAGGACTCAAACATTTTAGACAACAATCATGGGTGTCGGTGACAGAAATAGTACCGCCACATTTTGTGCACTTTTTAAACCCGGAGGCGGGCTTCTCCATGAGGAGTAACTTTTTAGGCCTAAGGCCCAAAAACTGAAAATGCACAGTGAAGAAAGTATAAGGGGTTTTTTTTGTTGTTGTTTTTTTAAAGAAAGAAAAGAAAAGACCGGCGGTACCAGTCCGACGTCGAAGAAGGCAGACGCGACACAAAAGAATAAAGAAAAAATAAAGAACTTCTTCTGCGGTGACAGGAACACGACCTGCTGGCTTCGCGGAAAAGAAGAACTGGAGAGAGGCGGTTGGGAAAGGCGGGAAGGCAGCGCGCAGGCGCTGTGGGATGCTCCCAAAAGCTTTCTTACTGGACGCTGGGGAGCGTTCCCGCGCAGGCTCCATCCTTACCGACGATACCCATATGTGAAAACTCATTCCTGCTTGTTCCTGGAGATAAAATAAGACGATTTGTGTTTGCTATTTTGTCTTGACAGGCACCCTGTTGCCTGAGTGAGGCACAGAGAGAGCAGCAACTCTTGCAGGGCCAAGCAGGAAACACACAGAGCAAGAGTAGTGATGACAGAAGCGCTTTTATTGGGATCCCCAACGCGTTTCGGCAGGTTGCCTTCCTCAGGGGGTTAAAATCACTTACGAACATAAAATAAACACAACATATTAATAACAATCATAAGAATGTATCAATTAAAAATAAAAATAATAATCATAATCAAGATAATAATTATAAAAATGCTAACAATAATAAACCAAAGAAATAAAAACAAATGGGAGCTGACTGGGCATGATAAACAAGATAATGGTAATGACATATCTTAATCTTACAATACTCTGAATTTTTGACACAACTGGCATCCATAGCAATGACCGAGAACTATTTTGCTTTTAAGGGAATCTTCTATAAACAGGTGAAGGGGGTGGCAATGGGGTCATCAATGGCCCCGGATGTTGCCAACCTATACGTGGCAGACTTTCAAAGAAAGTACCTCAAATTGCATCCATTTCAACCCAACATCCGTCTCTGGAGGAGATATATTGATGACATCTTGGTAATATGGGAAGGCTCTGAACAAACGCTTTTAGAATTTTTTGAGTGGCTCAACTCATTAGACTCTAACCTTCAATTCGATGGTACATTCAGTAATGAACAAATATCATATTTAGATATTAAAATAAAAAAAGGAGAGACAGGCTTCTATACGGAACTCTATCGGAAACCTACAGATAGAAACACACTGTTACGGTACGACAGCTTTCATAATGCATCTTTGAAAAACAATCTACCAATAAGTCAATTCCTCAGAGTTAGGAGACTTTGTAGCATGGATAAGGATTTGAAGAAACATGCAATAGATATGCAACATAGATTTCTACAACGCGGTTATCCCAAACGTTACATTAGGAAGGCCTACCATAGGGCAAGTACTACAGAAAGGGCGTCATTGTTACACAAAAAGGAGCGTACGCAACAAGATAGAATTGTCTGCTCTTTGACCTTCACCAATTACACAAGGGACATTACCAACATCCTAAGGCAACAGTGGGATTTACTTTCACCTCTATTGCCCTTCGTAAACAAGAAGGTTATGGTAGCACACAAACGGAATCCGAACCTGTCTGATTTATTAGTTTCATCTGCTCTTCCACTATGTAAACCAACTCCAATATTAAAGGGCCATTTTAAATGTGGCGGATGTTCAGTTTGCGCCCATGTCATCACAACAAAAGAGGTATTCACTCATCCCGTTTCACATCACAAGATATACTTGCAGTCCTTTTCCAACTGTAAAACGGAACACGTTATCTATTTAATAGTATGTCCCTGCAATTTACTTTATGTAGGTAAAACTAGGAGACAGGTGCGCACCAGAATAGTGGAGCACAGGAGCTGCATTCACAGAGGGATACCGGATAAGCCTTTGGTAGCTCATTGGAAGGAAAAGAACCATACCATCAGTGATATAAAATATCTAGTCCTAAGAGTAGTTACGCCAAATTGGAGAGGGGGAGACATTGACAAGGCATTACTGAAATTGGAGCAACGTTACATTTACGAATTAGACAGTTTGGAACCTAAGGGGTTAAATCAAGAATTTGATCTCTCGGTCTTTTTGTAAACATGGTTGTCTCAAATCTTCTTTGTCAAGATCATCTAACCATTTGGTTTCACAAAATACGTGCTTATTTTTATTTATATATATTTTTTTAATTTTTTAATTATGTAATCATAAATATTTTTACTTTTTATGCTTAGGTTTTCACCTATATGACAGTTGGCTCTTCATCACCAGTTTTACTTTTTATATTACTCTCAGGTTAGATTCCTCGGTGCTATGGTTTAAGCAAATTTTCACTACTCACATACATTGCCTCAGCAGAGGCTGCTCTGCCCTGTAATTTGATACCTACCACGCCCCCCTTTTTTGGCGCGTTTTTCAGCGTTCTTAAATACTCAGCTTCTATTCCAGTTGAGTGTTTGCAAAATTTCACGGAGTCAGTGCAGTTTTCCGACTCACTCTGTTTGGCAAGTATTCAACTTCTCTGATTTACTTTATCGAATGTACCTCGGTAAACTATGTTTTTTAACCTGTGTTATTATCATATGGTCTACCACAATGTAACATCGCTACAAGATGTTGTGTGCACACCATATGTCTTCTGAATAACTGCACGGGTCTTAAATATTTTCTAAATATTTTCTCCTTGCTTTCTCATCTCAGAGTTCATTTTGCAAAGCATGGTAATGTGATGATTCCACGTTTACAAGCATATTCATTCTTAATTTTTCACATGAGAGTCTCCTGATCTAGTGTACTTTAGTAGTAAGACTAAGTATTTTTATCCGCCTTGCCCTTCAGCATCGGGGGTATTTGGAACTGTTTTGCACTGTAGGGTGTATATTCTTCTACAAACACGGTTTCTTCTTCAAATCAAGAAGTGTTCACTTACCACTGTTGAATTTTATTACCGTCATTCCCCCTTCTCAGCTGTGTTGAATTTCGCTGTACCACTATATCGTCGCTGCAACCCTGCATGTAAGATTGTGGCGACTACAATAAAGACTCAACTTGGGGCTGTGAGTACCGTCTCATTCAATTGTTCTCAGTAACGAATTCGAGAAGTTAGGCTACACAGTACACATGGCAACACTCTTCTCTAATCTGTTTGTTTGGGCGGGCTTGTTTCCAGGTTATTCATTTCTTTAGTAACATACAAGTTATCAACAAGTCCTGCCAGTACAGCATTAATATTACAATCATTCATTTTAAATTCTTGCTTTGATTGACCTTTTTGTATATACAATAGTGCACAACACATCACCTACATTAGTTTCATTCTCCTTGGTACTTAATACTATGGCAGCACCCATCATTTTCCAGCCCAGTGCGGCCCTGTAACCCAGTGTAGTTTTTAAAGTTTTTTCAAGTGCACATCGAGTCTAGTTCTTTCCTCATTTTCCATTTGATTTATTGCATTTCTATCTGGACATTTCGCAGCTGAGGGTTTAATCAAGTGCCCCTTTTATTCTATCAGCTGAAGACTAGCTGTTTGTATGCGCTGAGTGAGTATGATTACACTTTACGATTCACGTAACTTGTTTTTTTGTTGAACACTTTCGTGTGGATTAGACTGCACATTTGTCGGAATCATTTATAGGTTTCACTTTTGCTTCTGCCCCGCGATGTTTATAATGCTATTTTAGGATGTTGGTTGCACAGTATCCACTATATATATATATTTTTATTTATGTTATAAATGTTTTTACCATTATGTTCCAAATATCTTAGCCTATACTTGTTTATCAGTCAGTACATTACAATGCAATGTTAAATGCTTATTAACATATTTGTACATATGATTTTAATTATTTATTATTTTATTAATTATTATGTATTCTTTGATCTCTACATTATTTATTCATTATATGATGTTTATAATGCTGTTTTAGGATGTTGTTTGCACAGTATCCACCATATTTTATATTCATGTTATACATGTTTTATCATCATGTTCCACATATCTTAGCCCATACTTGTTTGTCAGTAAGTATATTACAATGCAATGCTAAATGCTTATTAACATATTTGTACATATATTTTTAATTATTTATTATTTTATTAATTATTTATTATGTATGTTTTGATCTCTACATTATTTATTATACATTTTTTAAATTTTTTTAATCAATTATCTATTTATTTATTCAGAGTATTGTAAGATTAAGATATGGCATTACCATTATTATCATCTCGTTAATTATGCCCGGTCAGCTCCCATTTGTTTTTATTTCTTTCGTTTATTATTATTAGCATTTTTATGATGATTATTATCTTGATTATGATTATTATTTTTATTTTTAATTGATACATTCTTATGATTGCTATTAATATGTTGTGTTTATTTTATGTTCGTAAGTGATTTTAACCCCCTGAGGAAGGCAACCTGCCGAAACGCGTTGGGGATCCCAATAAAAGGCTTGTGTCATCACTACTCTTGCTCTGTGTGTTTCCTTTTCCACCATGTTTCCTGAGTCCATTGGGTGGATAGAGTCCACTGGGCTGCTCTCATGTGGAGGCGAGCATAAGGAATCACATGCATTGTGGATGCCATGTGGCCTAGTAGTTGTAGCATTTCTCGGGCAGTGAGGGAAGGTTTTAGCACTGCTTGAGAAGCTAACTGCACCATGCGAAGGCAACGGGCCTGGAGGAGATAGGCCCTTGCCCTTTTGGTATCCAGTTCCTATAAACTCTAGAGACTGAGTGGGAGTTAGACTGGATTTTGGGATGTTTATGACCAGACCCAAATACTGAAGGATACGCATTGTGCAAGATAGGGAAGTCCTGGCCTCTGACTGTGATGGGGCTCAAATGAGCCAGTCGTCTAAGTAGGGGAAGACGAATATGCCTAGAGTGCGGAGAAATGCTGCTACCACAGCCATGCATTTTGTGAACACTCTTGGAGCTGAGGCCAGACCAAAAGGAAGCACCCTGTATTGGTAGTGCTTTCCCTGGAAAAGGAACCAAAGGAACTTTGTGAGTTGGATGGATGAGAACATGGGTGTTCGCATCCTTGAGATCTAGAAAGCAAAGCCAATCCCGACTCTGAAGGTATGGCAGCAGAGTTCCTAGAGAAATCATTTTGAATTTCTCTTTGAACAGGAATTTGTTCAATTCTCTGAGGTCCAAGATAGGTCTGTATCTTCCTGTTTTCTTTGGGATAAGGAAATAGGGGGAGTAAAACCCTGTACCCTGCTGATGAATGGGTACTTCTTCTATTGCCCCTTGGGCAAGAAGTGTAGAAACCTCTTGATCTAACAGGTTGATGAGAGAGGTCTGAGAATTGAACTGTCTTACCATTGTGGGAGGGGGCATGCACAGGAAGTGCAGCTTGTACCCCTCTCTGATAATGGAGTGTCCAATGCTCTGCTGTTATCTGCTCCCACCTGGGGGCAAAATGGCATAACCTTCCTGGAATGGTGGAAGGCTCTAGTCCATTGAGGGTCAGGAAGGCTAAGTTCTCTAGATGAAAGTCAAAGACCTTGTGGAGACTGAGACTGCTGAGATGGTTGAGGCTTAGCAGTCTTTGCCTTCCTTTGTTTGGGTGGTTGCTGACTTTTCCGGACAGGTTGACCTGCAGAACGTGCCTGCTGAGAATAAGCAGGATACATTTTTTTCTTTTTAGAAAAGAATGGTTTCTTAAAAGATTTATTTCTTGCAGGATCAGCTGTAGACTTGGACAATCTGTCCAAGGTGGAGTTTTCAGCATCCATCTCCTTGGCTTTCTCCTGCCAATCTTTACCAAACAGGTTCTCACCAGTACAAGGAATATTTTCGAGTTTGTCTTGTACCCAGAGCTCCAGATCAGATGCCTGGAGCCAAGCAATTCTACATACACCTATGGCAATGGCAGAGGTTCTGCTTATGCACTCAAAACAGTCGAAAGCTGCACGGTTGACAAATTTTGAAACATCCTGGGCATGTTTGACCAATGTGAGAAAATCTTGTCTTCTATCCTCAGGAAGAAGAGGGCCCAGAGCCTCTAAATCTCCTGTGACTTCTTTCAGGAACATTCCCATATATAAACTATAGGAACTGATCCTGGCAGAAAGCATGGAAGCTTGGAAGACACGACGTCCAAAAGCATCCAAAGTTCTGCACTCACGTCCTGGAGGATTAGAGGCATGCCTCTTTGCACTCTTGATCCTTCTCATAGCTGATTCCACTACAATAGAGTGGTGAGGAAGCTGAGTTTTCTGAAAACCAGGACAAGGAGGGACTCGATACAGAGTACCCAGTCTACGAGAATGAGGAGAGGTGTTTCCCACATTCTTAACATGAGATCATGCAAGATCTCATGGATGGGCAAGGTAGCTGCCTCCTTAGGATATTGTAAAATTTCCAACTTCTTTGCTCTGGGCTCTGTTTCAGGTGCCACAGTAATGGATAGACCTCGATCCACCTCCCTGATGAAAAAGGAAATGTCCTCTGGAGGAGACATCCTACGTTTAGGGGAGGAAGGCTCCTCTGGGAGGAGTATTCCCACATCGACAGAACTGTCAGAATCCTCAGACTCCTCTGAGGACTCGAAGTATCTTCTGTCAGGATGCTCTTGAAGAGCCCGATACCCATACCAACTGAAGTCGGTACCGGGAGTAATTGGTACCGGAGGGCATCGGATGACTGGGTGCCAGCAATGCGGACACAGATGTCGATGCTATCGGTACTGATACCGGTACCGGAGTCGGTGCCGGTACCGGTTGAAAAGTCTGACGCGGTTCCGAGGGCATCGACGCCACAAGGAGAGCCGCCAGACTGCGCTCAATAGCCAGGACTTTCTGGTCTATTGACGCTGCCGATGCCTGGATGTCGCTACCGGAGAAGACCGCCGGTACCCCAGAGCATGGCACAAGTAGTTCTGCCGAGGTCGAGGCCTCGAGAACATCCTGGAGTCCCGCTAATGCTTTGGAAGCCGAAGCCTCCCGCTGGGGCAATTTTGCCGGTGCAGAATCCTCAAGGGCAACGCCAGAGGCAGCTCGATGCTTAGAAGGAGATCTACCTTTTGAGGACCAGCTAGACTTATGTTTAGTTACCTGAGATCCATGGGAGGAAGACGAAGCCCTGGAAGACATCGATGCCACCGAAGCTGCATCAGAGGGAAACAGGGTACAGAGCTTGGCGGCTAGGTTCTGTCGACCTCTCTTGGACATCATGGCACAGGCCATACACTCTGAAATGGAATGATCAGGACAAACATTTCAGACACCACTCATGGGTGTCGGTGACGGAGATGGTACTGCCACACTTGGTGCACTTTTTAAAACCCGAGGAGGGTTTTTCCATTATGGAAAAAAAAAATCTTAGGCCTAAGGCCCAAAATGGCACGTGCACCTGGAAAAAATGGGAAAGTACTAAGGATTTTTTTTTTGTTTTTTTAAAGAAAAGAAATACAGAAAGAAAGAAAAAACGGCGGTACCGGTAAAGCGTCGAGGAAGGCAGATGCGACCACAAAAAAAAGGAAAATTTTCTGTGGTGACAGGAACACGACCTGCTGGCTCTGCGGAAAACGAACAACTGGAGAGAGGCAGTTGGGAAAGGCGGGAAGGCAGCACGCAGGCGCTGTGGGATGCTCCCAAAAGCTTCCTAATTGGACGCTGGGGAGCGTTCCCACGCAGGCTCCGTCGGTACCGACGTACCCATATGTGAAGACTACATTCCTGCTTGTTCCTGGAGATAAAGCTAAAGCTCTTCTACAATCCGAAGATTCCTTTCTGCACTAGAGGCGTGAGGCCTAGGGAAGAAGACAGGAAGGTAGACCGACTGGTTCAAATGAAAAGGCGAAACCACCTTTGACAAAGTGAGGATGAGTCCTAAGGACTACTTTATCATGGTGGAACCTTGTATAAGGAGGATCAGCCACTAAAGCTTGTAGCTCACTAATGCGTCTGGCAGAAGTGAAGGCAATGAGGAAAATTACCTTCCAAGAAAGAAACTTAAGAGATGTAGTGGCTAAGGGTTCCAAGGGCGGCTTCATAAGCTGCCCAAGGACAAGATGTAAGTCCCATGCCACGGGTGGTGGCTTAATGGGAGGTCTAAGTCAACAGTAGGCCCCTCATAAATCGTTCTGCAAGCGGTTGAGAGGAGATAGGTTGTCCATCCAAGGGCTTGTGGAAAGCCGCAATGGCACAAAGGTGGACCCTTACTGAATTAGTCTTAAGACCAGAGGATGATAGGTGGAGGAGATACTCTAGTAACGCCCCCACTGGAACTGAAAAAGGATTACGTTCCTTTTTTGAACACCAGATATAGATCTTTCTCCACTTAAAGGCATAAGCAAGTCTTGTGGAAGGTTTCCTAGAGGCTAAGGATATCCTTAACCTGTTGAGAAAGGTTGATATCCTGGAACCCTAGGCTTTCAGCAGCCACGCAATCAGGTGTAAGGACTGAGGATTTGGGTGCAAAAGCATCCCGTCCTCCTGGGATAGGAGATCTGGATCACATCCCAAGTCCAGCGGCCAGGCTTGAGAGAGACGTAGAAGCAGTGGATACCACGTCTGTCGTGGCCAACGTGGGGCTATGAGGATCATATGGACCGTCTCTCTGAAGCTTGAACAGAGTCTTGGGGATGAGGGGAATGGGTGGGTAGACATGGAGGAAGTCTTGACCCCAGCAGAGGTGGAAAGCATCCATTGCCTGACTGTTCTGAGTGGGAATTCTGGAACAGAATCAGGGAAGTTTGGCATTCTGAGGACTTGCAAACAGGTCTATAGCTGGAGTTCCCCAGATCCAAAAGATTTGAGCAAGTTGCTGCGGATGAAGAGACCACGCATGTGGCAGCAGTACTCGACTGAGCTTGTCTACCAGAAGATTTTGTGTGCCTTGAAGATACACCGCTATTAGATGAATCTGAAGGCTTCTTGCGAAGGACCAGAGGCATAGAGCTTCGTTGCACAGTTCCTGAGAGCCTGTTCCACCCTGTTTGTTCACAAAGAACATGGCTACCTGATTGTCCATCTGGACAAGAACTGTCTTGTAGCTCAGGTGATCCTGAAATACTCAGAGTATAGAAAATGGCTCTGAGTTCCAGTAGATTTATGTGAAGACAAGCCTCCAGTTAGGTCCAAAGACCCTAAGTGGAGAGATCGTCCATATGAGCCCCCCAACCTGATTTGGACGCATCCGTCGTCAAGGTAGCTTGGTGTAGTGGTTGCTGAAAAGTGACTCTATGAAAAAGTTTTCCAGTGATTGCTACCACTGAAGGGACAAAATGAGGCATGTAAAGCTTCTGATTTTGTCCCCCAGACGACCTGATGTCTGTGTCCACTGAAAGGCTAGGGTCCACTGGGTTGCCCGCATGTGTAGGCGAAAGTAGGGGACCACATGAACAGTGGACGCCATATGCCCCAGCAACTGAAGCATTTCTTGAGCAGTTAGGAAAGTTTTCATAGCTGCTTGAGAGGCCAGTTGGAGTATCCGAGCACAACAGAGTTGTGGCAGGAAAGCCCTTGACTGTCGTGTATCTAGGAGAGCCCCTATAAACTCTAGCGTTTGAGATGGGGCGAGCTGGGATTTTGGGAGGTTTATGACCAGTCCCAAATATTACAGGATTTGCATTGTGCAAGATAGAGCCGAGCTGGCTTCTGGAGCTGTTGATGCTCGGATTAGCCAGTCTAAGTAGGGGAAAGACAAATATCCCTAGAGTCCTTAGAAATGCTGCTACTACTGCCATGCATTTTGTGAAGACTCTTGGGGCAGAAGCCAGGCCAAAGGGTAGAACGCTGTACTGGTAATTTCTTCCCTGAAAGAGGAATCAAAGAAACCTTCTGTGCTCTGCATGAATAAGGATATGTGTATATAGCGTAGTTACTCACCTGTAACAGGTGTTCTCCAGGAGCAGCAGGAATCAGTCCTAACATATGGGTGACGTCGGCGCCGACGGAGCCCTCGCGGAGCAATTTTCCCCAGCTTTCAAAGAAAGCCTTTGGGAATTGCAGTGCGCATGCGCGGTCGCCTTCCCGCCCAAGGGTGCCATCTTAGCCAGTCAGATGACATAGCTAAAAAAGACAGCATAAAAATTTGCAAAAAACTTAAGCAGATGATTGCAACTCCAAGGGGAGGAGGGAGGGTTGTGAGGACTGATTCCTGCTGCTCCTGGAGAACACCTGTTACAGGTGAGTAACTACGCTTTCTCCAGGACCAAGCAGGAAGTCAGTCCTCACATATGGGACTCCCAAGCTTAAGGCTACCGGAGACCCTAAGCACAAAAATGAGCTCCCTCTAGCTCAGCAGCACAGAAGGAAAGAATCTTCGCTGAATTATTACCCACCGGTAGCCCACATCCGGGATGGAGGGTAGGAGTTGCTCAAACCTCAAAGAGATTACGGAGGACTGCCTGTCCGAAAGCACTGTCCCTGCGGGACTCCCTCTCGAGACAGTAATGGACCGCAAAAGTCTGGCTCGAAGACCAAGTAGCGGCCTGGCAGATGTCTGCCAGCGGAACAGAGCGGAGGTAAGCCACTGACGTAGCCTTTGCCCGAACACAATGAGCCGTGACTCGACCATCCAAGGACAGCCCGGCTGCCCCATAAGCCCAAGTGATACAGTCCGCAACCCAGATGGACAGAGTACGCTTGGAGACCGGGAGCCCCAATTTATTGGGATCAAAAGACACAAAAAGCTGAGCAGCCTTACGGTGCTCCCGCGTACGGTCAAGGTAGAAGTTCAATGCCCTTCTACAGTCCAGGGTATGGAGGACCATTTCAGCTCGGCTGGAGTTTGGCCTGGGAAAGAAGGTCGGAAGTACCACCTCCTGATTGATGTGAAAAGGGGAGACCACTTTTGGAAGAAATCTTGGGTGAGTCCGTAGGACTATCCTATTTTTGTAGAACCGAGTGTAAGGGGGATCAGACACGAGGGCCTGCAATTCACTTACGCGTCTAGCGGAAGTGAGGGCTATCAAGAACAATGTTTTCCAAGAAAGAAAACGGAGAGAACAGGTAGCCATAGGTTCAAAAGGCGGACAGGTGATCCGCTGTAAAACCACATTCAGATCCCAGTCAGGCGCTGGCGGGCGCAGAGGTGGTTTAAGTAGAAGGAGACCTCGGAGAAACCTCGCTACGAGAGGGTCGCTGGAAAGAGGTCTGCCGTCCACCGGTACATGATGTGCTGAAAGAGCACTGAGGTGAACTTTGACGGAGTTGGAAAGTCACAGATTAAAGAGGTAGAGCAAGTACTGCAAGATCACCGACACCGAGCAGGAGAAGGGATCCTGAGACTGCTGTGTACACCAAACGGAAAAGCGACGCCATTTAAGGGCGTAGCATTTACGGGTAGAAGGTCGCCGAGAAGCTAGGACGACCTCTTCCACCTCTGTCGGCAGGAGAAGGGGAGCAAGGACTACCCTCTCAGCAGCCAGGCCATTAGATTGAGAGATCTGAGGTTGGGGTGTAGCAGAGACCCCTGATCCTGAGTGAGGAGATCCGGTTGAAACCCCAGAGGGAATGGATCCTCTACCGCTAATTGCAGCAGGAGTGGAAACCACGGCTGTCTGGGCCAGCGAGGGGCCACCAGGATCATGGAAGCTTTGTCTCGGAGAACCTTGAAAAGAGTTCGAGAGACTAGCGGGATGGGAGGAAAAGCATACAGAAGGCTCTCCGACCATGAGAGTAGAAAAGCGTCTGCCGCAACTCGAAGGGGATGTGGCTGACGAGAGCAGAAGCGAGGAAGTTGCCGGTTGTGAGGACTGGCAAAGAGATCCATCGTGGGGAGGCCCCACTTTAGAAAGAGCTTCTGAACTACCAAGGGATCCAGGCGCCACTCGTGCGGCTGGAGGATCCTGCTGAGTTTGTCCGCCAGGCAATTTTCTTGGCCTGGGAGATAAACTGCCTTGAGAAGAACGCCGTGACTGACGGCCCAAGAGCAGAGCTTCTGTGCTTCCCGACAGAGAAGGAAGGAGCCCGTGCCCCCTGTTTGTTCACGTAGAACATGGCAACTTGATTGTCCGTCTGGACAAGGACGGACTGGTGAGAGGTCAGGTGGGAGAAAGCCTTGAGAGCCAGGCGGATCGCTCTGAGCTCCAGGAAGTTGATCTGCTGAGCAGACTCCCACGTGGTCCAGAGGCCCTGAGTACGTGCCCCTTGGCAATGTGCTCCCCAACCAATGTTCCCTCTAATTTTCTGTAGGCTGTGTGCGCATAAAATATCAGCTGAGTGCAGCTTTTGAAGGAAGGTTAAATTTTTGTGCGCCACATAACGACACTCGGAGTTATATTCTTTAAAATTTGATTACACGTCAGAATACAGTATGTACACCACATTGATTTTAATCAAATTAAATGAAAATAGACGATTACTAAATGAAGCCGGAAATTTCTAGTAATTACAATCATAACTTTTAAATTTTAAGATGTCTGTGGTGTTTTCTATCAGAATCAGAGCCGTAATTTTTGTGCGTTCTGTTGTAAAGTATGTGCGCTCGCTCGGCAAGGTGTGTGCGCGCGCACATGCGCACAGCTTAGAGGGAACAGTGTCCCCAACCCAGGAGGGACGCATCTGTCGTCAGCACCTGGGCCGGCTGAGGTGACTGAAAAGGCATGCCGAGTACCAGGTTCGGCCGATGAAGCCACCACTGGAGAGACGAGGCCAGCGGCTCGGAGACATGCACTAGGTCTGCAAGGCCGCCTGTGGCTTGTTGCCACTGCTTGCGAAGACACCATTGAGCAGGCCGCATATTCAGGCGGGCATTGGGGGTCACATGGACGGTGGAAGCCATATGGCCGAGCAGTCTCAGGAAGCGCCTGGCGGAGACCAAGGGCTGGCTGCGAAAACGGTCGGCTAGGTCCATGAGCCGTTGAGCCCTGTCGAGAGGCAGGAAAGCTCGTGCCTGAGGAGTGTGCAGTCTTGCGCCGATAAACTCGAGATCCTGTGAGGGGAGCAAAGTGGACTTTGCGAAGTTTATGACAAAGCCCAAGTACTGCAGAAGAGTCACCGTGCGGTGTGTGGCGCTGGTGACCTCCGGAGCGGACGCTGCTCTGATGAGCCAGTTGTCGAGCTACGGAAAGACATAGAGGCCGTGAAGCCGGAGATGGGCCGCCACCACCGCAAGACATTTTGTGAAGACTCGCGGTGCGGAGGACAGGCCAAAGGGCAGTACTCTGTACTGGTAATGATTTCCTGCCACCACAAACCTTAGGTATTGGCGGTGGCTTGGGTGGATGAGGATGTGCGTGTAGGCATCCTTTAGATCCAAGGAGCATAGCCAATCTCCCTGCTGGAGGTAGGGCAGAAGGATTCCAAGGGTAAGCATTTTGAACTTTTCCCGCACGAGGAACCTGTTGAGGTTGCGCAAGTCCAGGATGGGTCTGAGGCCTCCTGTCCTTTTTGGTACTAGAAAATACCTGGAATAAAAGCCTTGACCTCTCAGGTGGTGGGGCACCGGTTCCACCGCCTGTTCCTGTAGAAGACCTGCTAACTCCTGAAGGAGTAAGTCCCTGTGCAGAGGGAGTCGTGGAGGTTCTCCCGGGAAATAGGAGGGAGGGACCTGGTGGAAGTGGAGAAGATAGCCTTCTCTTACGACTTGAAGCACCCAGGCATCTGAAGTGATGTTGGACCACCTGTGGGCGAAGTGAACCAGCCGGCCTCCGGTGCTGGGAGGAGCCAGCGGAGGGGGAGAGGCTATGCTTAAGGAGTCAAAAGCCCCCACCCTGCTGAGCAGGGGCTGGTGGTGCAGGCTTGGGGGCTTGCTGCCTACGGGACCCGTTACCCCGTCCCTTGGCCTGCTGGCCCGGTTGGGGAGCTGCGGGGGCCTGATATTGGGGGTAGTGTTTATAGGCAGCCGCCTTTCTCGGGTAAAAGGACTTCTTTCCCGAGCCCTTCTTTTTCTGGGAAGGGGCGGAGGTCTTCCTAGAAAGCCTAGTCCTGGTGAGAGTCTCTGTCTCTAGTTGTGCAGCCTTCTCGTCCATAGGTTTGCCAAAGAGGTTTTCACCTCGGCAGGGGACATCGACCAACTTGTCCTGCACCCAGGGCTCAAGGTCAGACGACTGAAGCCAAGCCTGTCGGCGGGCACCGATGCCGGCTGCGGCCACTCGAGCCGATGCTTCAAAGCCATCATAGGCTGCTCGGGATATGAATTTTGAGCATTCCCGAATGACAGTGGACAAGGCTAGGAACCTCCGCAAAGGTTCCTCGGACAATCCAGCGGAGAATCCGGCTAGCTCTTTAGCCAGGTCTCGGAGATACATGCCCATGTATAGCTGGTAGGTCTGGACACGACACGCCAGCATAGAGCCCTGGAAACACTTCTTACCAAGGCCATCCAGGTTACGGGCCTCCCTGCCAGGAGGCACCGAGGAGTGCATCTTCTGGCTCTTAAGACGATGCATGGCCGATTCCACTACCATGGAATGGTGTGGTAGCTGTGCTTTTTGGAAGCCAGGGCTCTTGCGGACTCGATAGATAGAATCGACCCGCTTGCTCAGGACCGGCGAGGAGGCCGGACTCTCCCACATGCGGAAGAGTAGTCGTTCCAGCATGGGAGGAACCGGTACAGTAAAGTGTTCCCTGGCGGGAGAGTCATACTGGAGGGCGTCGAGCTCTTCGGCTCGAGGCTCCTCCTCGGGATCCGCAGGGAAGGCCAAAGCCTTGGCCATATCCCTGACGAAGTCCGAGAACCGGGCATCCTCCGGAGGGGACTGCTTCCGAGGTTCGGACTCAGGCGAGTCCGAGGGGATACACCGAGTCCGAAAAGAATCAGGTGACTCTTCCTCTTCAGACTCCCAGACCGACTCCGAGGAGGAATCGGTGGGGTCGGCCCGGGCAGGCAGCGGCGCCGGCCGCCCCGACGCCGAGGGAGTCGGCGTCGACGACCTCGGTCCTGAACGGGAGGCCGAGGGTGACCTCGACCGAGGATCGACTCGAGTTCGCATGGACTCGAGGATCGGCTCGGTCTCCGGGGTCGACTTAGACGTCGACGTCCCGGCGGTCGGTCGGGGCAGCGGCGCCAGCGAGGCTGGCGAGCAGTGCCCGCTGCTGGTCCATGAAGGCAGACAGTCTGCTCTCCAAGGCCGTCAACCTGAGTCCCACCTCAGGTGACCCAGCAGCCCCCGACTCGGGCCCCGACGGCGTCGGGCCCGACGTCGGCGGTCTCGGAGGCGAGTCCAGGAGGACCACAGGACTTACCCGAGCAGGCAGCTCCGACTCCATGCGAGGTCGCTTCGAGAGGTGCTCCTTCTCCAAGGACCCGGGACGGCTATCGGGGCTATGCGACCTGGCCCTCGCGGAGCCAGGAGCGTCCACCGACGCCGCCCTCGCGGGTTTCACCTTCCGTCGATGGTCCCCGGAGGGAGAACCCCTGTCGGAGGAACTCCGGCGACGGTCAGAGCTGGAACCTCTTGACGCCAAGGCCTCCGACGAGGTCCGGGTACGGCTGGGGTCAGCGAAGATCCTATCCCGCTGATGCCGCCGACTTCTCAACGCTTTGGAGGACATTTTGCCACAGGCCCCACAGATCATTTCTTCATGATCCGGGCCCAGGCAGCGGAGGCAATTATCGTGTGTGTCAGTTAGTGACATATTTCGGTCACACTGACCACACCGCTTGAAACCACTGGCAGCCATCGGGGGAAAAAGGGCCCCTGCGAGGTCAAAAGACCGGGCTGCCAGTGAAAAAACCGAAAACGAAACTGACTAAATCAGAAAAACCGAAAAAGAAGAAGAGGACTCGTGACCGGCGTCGCGAGTCCGGGCGGGAAGAAAACCGGCGTCGAACCGAAGGAAAAAAGAGAATATTACGAATAAAATCAACTTTTTCGCGGGGACAAGACGGGTACGTCTGTAGGGCTCCGCGGAAAAAAGAAGACTGGCTAAGATGGCACCCTTGGGCGGGAAGGCGACCGCGCATGCGCGCTGCAATTCCCAAAGGCTTTCTTTGAAAGCTGGGGAAAATTGCTCCGCGAGGGCTCCGTCGGCGCCGACGTCACCCATATGTGAGGACTGACTTCCTGCTTGGTCCTGGAGAAGCGTCCTTTAGGTCTAGAGAACATAGCCAATCCTGACTCTGGATGTAAGGGAGAAGTGTTCCGAGAGAGATCATTTTGAATTTTTCTCGGAAAAGATACTTGTTCAACTCCCTGAGGTCCACAATGGGCCTGTACCCTCCTGTCTTCTTTGGTATGAGGAAGTAGGGGGAGTAAAAGCTCCGGCCCTGTTGAGAAAGAGGTACCTCCTCTATTGCACCCTGAGCAAGGAGAGAGGTGACCTCTTAAAACAAGAGAGCGGTGAGGGGGGGGCCAAGAACTGAACTCTTGGAGTCGAGGGAGGGGGCATACTGTGGAAGTAGAGTTTGTACCCCTCTGTCACTATGGAGAGAGTCCACTGCTCTGCTGCCACCTCTTGGCAAAATAACAGTCTGCCTGGAATGTTGAGAGGCTCTGGATGTTTTCAAGGTAATGTTCTCTGACTCAAGCTGAGAAGCTTTATCCTGCCAATCCTTGCCAAAAAGGTTTTCTCCCGTGCAAGGAATATTTCCCAGCTTGTCTTGCACCCACTGTTCCAAATCAGATGCTTGTAACCAAGCAATTCAACATGCACTGATAGAAATAGCAGAAGTTCTGCTAATGCATTCAAAACAATCAAAGGTTGCCCTGTTCATGAACTTTGAAACATTTTGGGCATGCTTAACAAGAATGAGGAAATCGGCCCTCTTGTCATCGGGTAGAAGAGGAGCCATGAGTTCCAAATCTTTTGCAACCTCTTAAAGAAACATACCCATGTAGAGTATGTATGAACTTATTCTGGCTGATAACAGAGGCCTGAAAACAGACGACCAAAAGCATCGAGAGTCCTCGCCTCATGGCCCGGAGGATTAGAAGAATGCATCTTAGCTCTTTTGATTCAGCGCATTGCCGATTCCTTCACCCTAGAATGGTGTGGTAATTGCATTTTTTGGAACCCGGGACACTGCGGTACCCGGTACACTGTATCGAGCCTCCGACAATGTGGAGACACTGTTAAGCACAGTTACTTACCTGTAACAGGTGATCTCTGGGAACAGCAGGAATTAGTCCTCACATATGGGTACGTCGGAGCCTGCGCAGGAAAGCTCCCCAGCTTCCCAGAAAGGAAAGCTTTTGGGGCCTCCCACAGCGCATGCGTGCTGCCTTCCCGCCTTCCTGACCAACTCTCCTCAGTTCGAGTTTAAAGCTGAGACAATAGAGAGAGGAAAGGAAAGAGAGAGAGAGAGATACAACTCCTAGGGGAGGTGGGTGGGTTGTGAGGACTAATTCCTGCTGTTCCCAGAGATCACCTGTTACAGATAAGTAACTGTGCTATCTCCAGGAACAAGCAGGAATGAGTCCTCACATATGGGGACTCCCTAGCTAAGATGGCGGGGAGATCCCCCTCCAAGGGTTCCTCATCTTCCTATGGATCTCAGGCATCCATTCAGGGAAGGTGGGCAGGAGTTGTTTAAGAATGGAACAGGTGTCTGAGGACAGCCTGACCAAACAAGGCATCCCGGCGGGAGACCTTGTCCAAGCAGTAATGGGCTGTGAAGGTATGAACCGAGGCCCAGGTGGCTGCTCGACAGATCTGATCGATGGATACAGAATGAAGATGAGCCATAGATGTGGCCATGGCTCTCACATTGTGAGCTGTGACATGGCCTTCCAGAGAAAGGTTCTTACTCTGGTAAGCAAAAGAAATACACTGAACAATCCAATTGGACAGTGTTCTTTTTGAGACTGGAAGTCCTAAATGAGAAGGATCAAAAGCAACAAAAAGTTGAGAAGACTTTCGATGTTGCTGTGTCCTGTGGATGTAAAAGGCAAGAGCTCTTTTACAATCTAACGTATGTAGGTTCCTCTCTGCACTGGATGCATGAGGAGCTGGAAAAAAGACAGGTAGATATACTTCTTGATTAAGATGAAAAGGTGAGACCACTTTAGTCATAAAGTGAGGATTTGTCCTAAGGACTACCTTATCATGATGGAACCTTGTATAAGGTGGATTAGCCACTAAAGCCTGCAGTTCACTGATGCGGCGAGCAGAAGTGATTGCAATAAGGAAAATGACTTTCCAGGAAAGAAATTTCAAGGAGGTAGTGGCTAAGGGTTCAAAGGGTGGCTTCATAAGCTGACCAAGAACCACGTTTAAGTCCCATGCCACCGGAGGAGGCCGAATGGGAGATTTAGTTAAAGTTAGACCTCTCATAAACCTTGCAATAAGAGGATGAGAGGAAACAGGTTGTCCATTGATAGGCTGAAGAGATGCTGCAATAGCACTCAAATGGACCCTTACAGAATTTGTTTTAAGTACTGCATTGGAAAGATGCAGGAGATATTCGAGTAAAGAATTCAAAGGTAGTGCTAGAGGGTTAAGACCCTTTTCAGCACACCAAATGGAAAATCTTTTCCATTTAAAAGCATAAGAACGCCTGGTGGAAGGTTTCCTAGAGGCATGAAGGATATCCTTCACCTGTTGAGAAAGATTGAAGTCTTGAAGGTCTAGGCCTTCAGTAACCAAGGTCTGAGGTGAAGGGACTTGGGGTTTGGGTGCCACAAAGTCCCCTCCTCTTGAGACAGAAGGTCTGGAGCAGCTCCCAGATCCAGGGAGGGTGCCTGGGAGAGATGCAGAAGTAGAGGGTACCACACTTGGCGTGGCCAGCGTGAAGCTATGAGGATCATAGATCCTTGATCCCTCTGAAGTTTGAATAGAGTCTTGGGAATCAAAGGAATGGGTGGAAAGGCATACAGGAAGGCCTGACCCTAATGAAGGAGGAAGGCATCCTTGGCCTGAGCTCCCTGACACGGAATTCTGGAACAGAACAGGGGAAGTTTGGCATTGCACGGACTTGCAAACAGGTCTATGTCCGGGGTTCCCCATTTCTGAAAGATTCTGAGTACCTGATCCATGTGCAGGGACCATTCGTGTGGAAGCAGAACTCGACTGAGTCTGTCTGCCCAAGAGTTTTGGATTCCTGGGAGGTATACTGCCAGGAGATGGATTTGATGCTCTCTGGCGAAGGCCCACAATTTTAGAGCTTCGTTGCAAAGCGACAGAGAGCCAGTCCCTCCTTGTTTGTTTATGTAGAACATGGCTACTTGATTGTCGGTATGAACAAGGACTGTCATGTTGATGAGGAGGGTATGAAAGACCTTGAGAGCAAGGAAAATTGCTCGCAGCTCCAAAAGGTTGATATGAATGGTGGTCTCCTGTGGAGACCAAGTGCCCTGAGTGGAGAGGTCTTGGAGATGGGCTCCCCAACCTGTTTGGGAGGCATCTGTAGTGAGAGTTGCTTGGGGTAACAAAGGTTGGAAGGGGGCCCCCAACAACAGATTTTGAGTGGATATCCACAATTGGAGAGACCAAAAAAGACGTTTTGAGGTTGCTATTTGGTGTGAGAGAGCTCCTGATGCTTGGGTCCACTGGGTGGACAAAGTCCATTGAGCTGCTCTCATATGTAGGCGAGCATAAGGCACCACATGAACTGTGGATGCCATGTGGCCTAGCAGTTGTAGCATCTCCCTGGCAGTCAAGTGGCTTCTGGACTGAATTTGAGAGGCCAAGTGCACTAGACGGTGGCAACGGGCCTGAGGAAGACAGGCCCTTGCAGTGGTGGTATCTAGCCAGGCCCCTATGAATTCTAGGGACTGAGTAGGGGTGAGTTGAGACTTTGGCAGATTGATGACGAGTCCCAGATACTGCAGTATGCGTCTGGTGTGGTCCAGGGAAGTCTGAGCCTCGGACTGAGATGGAGCTCGGATGAGCCAGTCGTCCAGGTATGGGAAGACAAATATTCCCAGAGTGCGTAGAAATGCAGCCACTATTGACATGCATTTGGTGAACACTCTTGGAGCAGAGGCTAGACCGAAGGGGAGTACTCTGTATTGGAAATGTTTTCCCTGGAACAGAAATCGTAGAAATTTTCTGTGGGATGGATGGATGAGTTTATGTGTGTACGCATCCTTTAGATCTAGAGAACAAAGCCAATCCTGACTCTGTAGGTATGGAAGGAGAGTACCTAAAGAGAGCATCTTGAATTTCTCCTTGTATAGAAATTTGTTCAATTCTCTCAGATCTAGAATGGGTCTGTGCCCTCCTGTTTTCTTGGGGATGAGAAAATAAGGGGAGTAAAACCCTGACCCCTGTTGAAGAAGAGGAACCTCTTCTATTGCCTTTTGGGCAAGAAGGGTAGTCACCTCCTGACCCAACAGGTACAGGAGTGATGGGGGAGAATTGAATTGTCTCACCATGGTATGGGGAGGAAGGCTGGAGAAATGTAGTTTGTAGCCCTCTCTGATGATAGAGAGGGTCCACTGTTCTGATGTGATTTGTTCCCATCTGGGAGCAAAATGAGTTAACCTTCCTGGAATGGTGAGAGGCTCTGGTTGTTGCAGAGCCAGAAAGGTTAAGTTCTCTAGAATCAAGTCAAAAACTCTGAGGGGGTTGGGACTGCTGGACTGTAGCAGCCCCTGTAGACTTTGTTCTGGCCTGTTTAGATTGCTGACGCTTAGGAGCAAAGCGAACTTGGGAAGATTGCTGGCCAGTATTTGTGGAAAATCTGGTCTTTTTATAGAAAGGCTTCTTAAAAGGTTTTTTCTTGGCAGGGGTAGAGGTAGACTTAGAAAGTCTATCTAAAGCAGCATTCTCTGCATCCATTTGAGTGGCTTTGATTTGCCACTCCTTGCCAAACAGATTTTCACCTGTACAGGGCAGATTGCCCAAGCCTTCTTGTACCCAGGGTTCCAAATCAGAGGCCTGGAGCCAAGCAAGTCTGCGAGCAGCTATGGCAATGCCGGAGGCTCTGCTAGCTCCCTCAAAAGAGTCAAAGGCTGCTCTGTTGGAGAACTTTGAAACATCTTGAGTATGCTTTAGCAAAAGAAGGAACTCCTCCTTTCTATCCTCTGGGATAAAGGGGAGAAAATGACATATCTTCAGTGCAATCTCTTTCAAAAACATGTCCATATAGAGGCTGTATGAATTGATTCTGGCAATAAGCATGCTAGCTTGGAAGATTTTTCTACCAAAAGCATCCAGAGTCCTACATTCTCTTCCTGGAGGGGTAGAAGAGTGCCTTTTGGTACTCTATCTTTTTCATAGCAGACTTCACCACAATAGAGTGGTGAGGGAGCTGAGTTTTTTGAAAACCAGGAAAAGGAGGAACCCGATACATGGTGTCCAAACGTCGAGAATGTGGAGATAGGGTGAGAGGAGCCTCCCACAAGTCCATCATGTATTCTTGAAGAATTTCATGTATGGGTAAGGTGGCTGCCTCTTTGGGAACCTTAGAGTATCCTAAAATATCTAATTTTTTCGCTCTAGGTTCCTTTTCAGAGGTTACAGAAATGGAGAGTCCTTTAGCTACTTCAATAATGAAGTCTTGAAAGGACAAATCCTCTGGAGGAGACATTCTCCTTTTTGGAGAAGAGGGCTCCTCAGGAAGAGTAAAAGAGACATCAGCAGAATCATCTCAGGTATCAGAATCCTCAGAAGATTCAAAGTACCGCCTATTAGCTTCCAGAGATCGATACGCGTACCGACCGGTATCGACATCGGGCGTACCGGGAACCGGATCGGTATCGAGAAAACCTCCGGAACCGGAGACCGGAACCAGCATGCTACTGGAAGTAGATGCTCTGGGTACCGGTATCGGTTGTGGTACCGGAACCGGAGTCGGAACCGATTGTCGCGGTACCGAGGGCATTGCAGCGTTAATGAAAGCCAGTATGGCCTGCTGCATGGATTGTACCGTAGTACCCATAGACGCCACAACTGCCTGGATGTCGGTACCGGTGTTAGCCGGTACCCCAGAGCAGTCTAACAGGTGATCGGTCGAGGCCGTGCCATCGATGTCAACCTGTAACCCCATAGGAGGAGCTTTGGAAGCCGGAGCTTCCCGCCGGGGTTGTTTGGCTGGGGCAGGGTCCTCAGGGTCAAACCCAAGGGCCTCTTGCTGCTTAGAGGGAGATTTGCCCTTTGAGGACCTGCCTGAAGAATGTTTGGTTACCTGAGATCCATCAGGAGAGGAAGACCTGGAGTATGTTGATGCTGGAGTATCCGTAGAAAACAGCATATGAAACTTGGCTGCTCTGTTCTGTAAGCCACGTTTGGACATCAGAGAGCAGGATGGACAATCCGGAATGGAATGGTCAGGCCCCAAACATTTAAGACACCATTCATGGGTATTTGTGACTGAAATAGTACTGGTACACTTGGTGCATTTTTTAAAACCAGAGGCTGGTTTCTCCATGAGGGAGAATCTGAGAAGGCCTAGAGGCCTCACAGAATAAACACACCAAGTGGGGAAAAAGTAATTATTATTTTTTTTTTTTAAAGAAATAAAGGAAAAAAGACCGGCGGTACCGGTCCGGAATCGGGGAAAGCAGACACGCGGTCAAAGAAACAAATTAAAATAACAATTTCTTCAGCGGTGACAGGAACACGACCTGCTGGCTCCGCGGAAAAAGAAGAACTGAGTTGGTCAGGAAGGCGGGAAGGCAGCGCGCATGCGCTGTGGGAGGCCCCAAAAGCTTTCCTTTCTGGGAAGCTGGGGAGCTTTCCCGCGCAGGCTCAGTCGGTTCCGACGTACCCATATGTGAGGACTCATTCCTGCTTGTTCCTGGAGATAAGGTGTTTCTCACATCCTAAGCATAAGGTCATGCAAAATCCGGTGTATGGGAAGGGTTGCAGCCTCTTTTGGGGCTGCCGGATACTGAAGAATTTCTAGTTCTTCAGCTCTCGGTTCCTTCTCAGGGGTCACGCTGATCGAGAGGCCCAGAGCTATATCTTGTATAAAGTCTTGAAAAGACATATCTTCCGGGGGAGACATCCTACGTTGTGGTGAAGGAGAGGGATCCTCCGGAAGAATCACACCAATACAGGCAGAGTCATCGGATTCATCTGAATCGGAGGATTCAAAGTATCTACCGGCTGGGTGCTCTCGTACTGCTTGTCGCCAGTACCGATCGAAGTTGGCATCGGAATGCCTCAATACCGGACCTTCCATGCCGGATACCAATTCAAGGGCAGGCATGGGTGGAAGCATGGAGAGCGACGTACCGGTGGCTACAGCTGCATCCGGTACCATTATGGGTACCGATGACTGCAGAACCGATTGCAGCGGCTTTAGCGATACAGATGCTGCTAACAAAGCCACAAGACTGTGCTCAATAGCTAGGATACGTTGATCCATAGAGCCCGCCGATGTCTAGGTGTCGGTACCAGTAGAGCAGTCCACGACCCCAGAACATGGCACCAAGAGTTCTCCAGAGGTGGAAGCCTCGGGAACATCCTGGGACCCTGTTAATGCTTTGGAGGCAAGGACCTCGCACTGGGGTTGTCTGGCCAGTGTATTCTCCTCGAGGGCAACGCTAACATCTCGATGCTTAGGAGATCTACCCTTCGAGGACCGGCCGGTCTTGGAAGACCTGGGTTTGGTTACTTGAGATCCATGGGAGAAAGATGAAGCCCTGGACGACGTTGATGCAACGGACATTGCATCTGAGGCAAAGAGGGTGCCGGGTTTCACAGCTCTATTCTGCAGGCCCCTCTTAGTCATCTTTCTGCAAAGGAGACGCTCCGATGGCAAATGGTCAGGACCCAAACATTTAAGACACCAATCATGGGTGTTGGTAGCAGAAATGGTACTGCTACATTTTGAACATTTTTTGAAACCACTAGTTGGTGTCTCTATTTTAGAGAAAAAAAGAGAGCCTAGTGCCCAAAAAATGGCAGCAAAGCACCAAGAGGGGACAGACCCTCAAGTAAAAAGCTTTTTTTTTTTTATTTAAGAAAGAAAGAAAATAAAGACACCGGTGGTGCCAGTGTAGGCGTCGACGGGAAGGCAGACGCGACCACAAAAAAGAAAAATTTCTGCGGTGACAGGGTTTGCTGCCTGGAGAGTTGGAAAGGCGGAAAGGCGGGAAGGCAGCAGGAGCGCAGGCGCAGTGGGATGCTCCCAAAAGCTTTCCTATAGGATGCTGGGGAGCGTTTCAACGCGAGCTCCATCGTTGCTGACGATACCCATATGTGAAAACTACATTCCTGCTTGTTCCTGGAGATCATGCTGTTATTACATAATATTCATCTAAATTACTGCTGCTGATAGCAATGACCACCAAGAAACAAAGGACTTCAAATGTACAACAGGCTTTTCTAAAAGTCTCATGTATCAGAAGTAGTTATCATTCCTGCTTTTGGTGCCTGCTTACTAACATGCAATATACTTTTACACTTACTGCATAGGGAGAAATATTAATCCCAAGTGTGAAGCCTGTGCAGTAACTTGGGGGTTGGGGGGGGTGCCCAGCATCTGCTTGGAATTATTGCACAGAGCAGACACTTACCACACTATCTGACGATGCATATACTATGAGGTAAGGGCATGCATGTTGCTGATGCATTTACCATTACCTGCTACTTTATAAACAGCACCCCCCCCCCCCCCCGCCCCAAACAGCATCCTTTCCACTGGAAGGTGTTCCTCGAGAGTTATTAGTGGGCAAAAGCAATCCCTGGGATGCTTCTGCCCCATTGTTGGCCTGGATTCAAAATGGTAGCTCTGCCCCCTCTCCTAGCAGTGATCTTGTGGTACTATTGCAAGAGGCCAACGTGCAAAATAAAGAGCCTTTGCCTTTATTTGGCAGTTTGACCCCTACTAGGAATTAGAACTGCCTGTTTGAACCCAGCTCAGCAAGGGGGTAAAAGCACTCTGGGATTGCTTCTGTCCCACCACTAACCCACTAGGGACATCCAGAGTAACTACTTATCACACTTTACTAAATAGGCCCCTGTATGTAATTAACACATAGGCAGGGCCCCAGGATGAACAATGAGGCACAACGGGGGTGGAATTGGCACCTGTGCCTATGCATCAATTCGTAGTGGCATCTACATGTACAGAAGTACACCTGCCTCAGAGTAGATATAACTGTGAAGAGGTTTATAATACTATACTCTATAACCTCCATTGGCTCCCCATCTCATCTCAAACTGCATCACACAAATGGCAGACTGGCTCCAGGAAAACAACCTATCAATCAACTACAGCAAGACGGAGGCAATGATCATCACGCGAAGCCCGGCCTTTATCCCCCCACCCGACATCAAGATAAAAGATGCAATCATACCCATAAAATCAGAAGTAAAGTACCTCGGAGTCACCCTGGACAAAGAACTGAACCTTCAAGCACACATTGGCAGAACAACTAAAAGCGCATACCAAAGAATGCAACTCATCAGAAGACTCAAACCCCTCCTCGACCCAGAGCACTTTCGCACCGTCTGCCAGGCTCTAATAACCCCTCTACTAGACTTCTGTAATCCAATATACACCGGGCTTCCAAAGCAAACCCTCAGACCACTACAACTGGCCCAAAACACAGCTGCCCGCATTATAGCCGGTACTACAAAACACGATCACATCACGCCCATACTGAAAGAACTTCACTGGCTCCCAATCATCTCACGCATCAAATACAAGACTATCATAAAACATATTCAAGATCAGACAACACTCTTCTGCCATAATCCTACACACACTCATACAACCCGACACAAGCGCAAGGCCAAGAAGAAGAGGCACCTCCAACCGGGTTAACACCCCAAATGACTTCATCAAGACCCGCAAAGACACCGCACAACGAGCAATCTCCCTGGCTGCCCCATCCATCTGGAACTCCCTCCCAGATGATCTGAGACTAACCACAGAAATAAAGGACTTCTGAAAACAACTGAAGACAACCCTTTTCCTTGAATACTATGGACATACCCCCTGAACCAACATCCATTTCAGATCATTTGCGCCCCCCCACCACCCAGAGACTGTACATAAGACTGTATAATAGCTCATGATGTATTATAGTGCACTATGTATTTAATCCAACCCTAATCTCTTCCCTGCCAACACACACACGCCACACTGCATGAAAACACTTGCCCCCTTTTATTTATTTATTTATTTTATTTTAATTTCTTTTATACCGCACTCTTCGACATCAGCGCGGTTTACAGAGAACAAAACAAAAACCAGAACAACAGGCTGTTCGGAGTTACATATAACAGGATTATCAACTTGGAAAACAAGGGAGAACTATTTACATGGAAAATGTAATCTATTAACTAGATCACATGCTCGAACTATGTACATGAATTAGCACGATTGTTGGGAGCAAGGGAAAAAAAAAAAAAAACCGAAGTTGGATATGTAGTGGGACTAGATGTTATCTTCATATGGGGTAGTATCTGGTGAATAGGGTGAATTTAAGGGCCTTTCTGAACTGGGTTAAGTCGGTTATGGTACGGATGTCGGCAGGGAGCGAGTTCCAGCATTTTGGTGCGCAACACAAGAAGGTTCTGTTAGCTGTTGATAGATTATATGTTGTAATGGCCTTTGGTGTTGATAAGGAGTTTAATGTTGCCTGTCTTCTGTTTCTGTTTCGTGGTACAGTTTGGATGAGCTCAGAAAGGGAGTTGGAAGATAGTCCCTTTATGGCCTTGAATGTTAGAATCAGGATTTTGAACATCAGCCTTCCGTGTATGGGGAGCCAGTGGAGCTGTTTGAGGATTGGTGTAATATGTTCACTCTTGGACGCTCCTTGAAGAACCCTTGCGGCAGTGTTCATAGCGAGCTGTAATGGGCTCAAGGTGGATTGTGGGAGTCCTTGAAGAATTGAGTTGGCGAAATCAAAATGTGGTAGGATTAGGGCTTGGTAAATGGTTCTGAAGTCTTCTGGGTCAAGTAGGGAGCGTAGGTGCTTGAGCGTGCGTATCTTGAAGTAGACAGCTTTTACGATATTATTTATGTGTGGTTTCATGTTGAGCCGGTGGTCCAGTGTGACTCCAAGGTATTTTATTGCTTCCTTAGTGCATAGTTCAGCTCCTTTGACTTTTAAATGTGAAGGTGGGGTGAAGTTGGTGTCTCTGGTGATAAAGAGAACCTCGGTTTTCTTGTGTTGAATGCGGAGGTTCTGTGACAGGAGCCATTCTGAGACTGCATCGAAGCAGTTTGTTATAGGTAGTAAATCCATTTGCTTTGTGGAAAACGGCATGTAGAGTAGGATATCGTCTGCGTATACCATACATTTCACATTGAATGACCTGATGATATTGCAGATCGGCTGCATATAGATGTTGAACATGAGGGATGAGAGAGAGGACCCTTGCGGAACCCCTTGTTTTTGATGGAAGAGTTCGGATTCTCCTGTTGCAGTTTTTACATATTGCATTCTGGTATCAAGGTATGATCTGCACCATTCAAGTGCTGAGTTATGGACGCCTTTTTCTTTCAGTCGAACGAGGAGAATCTCATGGTTTACCGAATCAAACGCTGCTGCTATATCCAGGAAGATTAGCACAACGCCTTGCTGTAAGTTGTCTATAGTGGTGAGAACATCATTGAATAGGGTGGTGAGCAGTGTCTCAACCCCGTGGAATTCTCTGAAGCCGTGTTGAGAATGGTCAAGGGGGGCTGCGGAATCTATATGGTCTTGGATTTGCCGTTGTGCCTCTTTCTCAAAAATCTTTGCTAGAAGGGGGATGCTGGCTATAGGCCTGTAGGAGTCGGGCCGTTTAGGGTCTAGTTTCACGTTCTTTAGCAGAGGTCTAATGGATGTGAACTTTAATGCAGATGGGAAGGATCCAGATGTAAAGGAGAGGTTAATGATTCTTGCAATGAAGGGGCTAAATGCACTTCGAAGATCCTTTATCCAAAAGGCTGGGCAAGGGTCGGTTTGTGCAGTTGTGGTGTTGAGTGAGGCGATTGTGTCTTCAATGTGTTTAGCAGAGGGTGTGGTAAGTACAGACAGGGATGTTAGACAGGTTGTTGCTTGTACAGTGGTTTTTGAGAGCTCATCTGTTTGAAGAAGTTTTGATTGTAGGTAATCAGCAAATTCCTGTGGGTGGATATCTTCATTTTGTTCAGAGGATGGTTCCTTTGACAGTGATTTGACAAGATTGAAGAGGTCGCGAGGTTTGTTCAAAGATCTTTTGAGCAAATCGGTGTGGTATTGCTTCTTTAAGGTTGTGATTGCTTCACGGTGAGATGCAAGGTGGAGATTGTAGGCTGCATGATCGTCGATGGAAAGTGAGCGGCGCCAGCGTTTTTCGAGTCTTCGTAGGTGGGTAAGGGAGGACCGTAACTCGGGGGAAAACCATGGAGCAGAGGATTTTTTCCTGGACATGTTCTTTTTGTGTGGGAGTTGAGCAATGGTGTTAAGGTTGCTGTTCCAGGCGGTGATAGACTCATCAAGATTGAGTGCTGTGTTGTCAAGGAGTGATTGGGTGCTTGATAGTATAAGTTCCCTGTTGAATGGTCGAAAGCCTCTTGTAGCTCTAGATGTGTTGTCCAGTTTTCTGTTGTTGCGAAGCTGATTGTTGCTCAGAGGAATTTGTAAGTTTATAAGTTTATGGTCCGACCATGGTACATTGGTGATCGATTTTACAATGTTGCAGCTCTGTTCGGATATAGAGTGTGGAGCAAAGACCATATCAAGAATGTTTCCTTTGGTGTGAGTGGGCTCCGTGATCAGTTGTTGATATCCAAGATCTTCAATGGCATTGAGGAGTGAAGATGATTGGTTTTGCTGTAATGATGGGAGATTGTTTGTTTGCTGTGTGAACCGCTTTGATTGAATGATGAGGCGGTATATAAATACCATTAAATAAATAAATAAATAAATCTCATCATCTCCCCATCTCATCATATAAAATGTTAGTCTCAACTTTTAAATTTCACAATAATATCGCCTCTTCCTACCTATCCACTATGATCCAATCTCAACCTGATACTAGAATGCAAAGAGCAAGTACAAAGGACCTCCTAGCCCTACCCCCCTCAGTAAGAAAAAAAAAGTGACCAGCAACAGAGCCTTCAGGTATTCCACTCCTACCCTCTGGAACTCCCTCCCAGACTCCATCAGATCAACTGAGGACCCACAGACATTTTGAAAACTCCTAAAAACACTTCTGTTCTCAGAATATTACATCCCTTCAATTCCCCTCACCCACCTCGCTAATCAATACATCCCCATCTCCATAACCTGTTCTGTTATAATATACCATGTATATAGTTCAGATGCAAATTTGACGATACTTCTGAATTAGTCCCTAGCTGACCTGTATATAGTTTTATTGTACTATACTTCAAATGTTTTCTGTAACCAGGTTTCTGAAACTTTGTTCAATGTAAACTGCCCCTGATAGTTGGAAGTGGCGGTATATAAGACGTGTTAACTAACTAAATAAATAAATACAAGTATGCTATTTGATTGAAGCACACAGGCACAGCCTATGTAACTGTCTTTACAATTTACCTGGCATAAGGTTCTATACAAAGGTTCTGTTTGTAAACCGTCCCTAATCTTTGGAAGGGGAGGTATAGAAGAATCTAATAAATAAATAAAATCTCACTGCCATAGCAGCTAACCATCACCCTGTGGAGGGGAGACCCCTTAGGCTAGCCCTTGGTGCTCCAGTTTCCTCAGAGGCCTTCTGCTATCGAAGCTCCCCCTCCATTCCCCTTCACCAGAGTGGGATTTCAATGCGGTGCTCTCAGACTGCCATTTGAGCCCTTGGCAACTTGCCACCTGAGGTATCTCTCTTGGAAGGTGGCCTTCCTGGTGGCCTTGACATCAGCCCGGAGAGTGAGCGAGCTGCAAGCCCTGGTAGTGGATTCACCTTATACCAGGTTCTATACGAACAGGGTTGTGCTTCGCATGCACCCCAAGTCTTCCTGAAGGTAGTGCTGGCTTTCCACTTCAATTAGAAGGTGATCCTACCCACCTTCTTCCCACGACCTCATCAAGGTAAGGCAGAGTAAGAGGGCCCTGTCCTGTCTACAAAGGACCCAGACCCACCGCAAAGTTCCCCAACTCTTTCTTATGACCCCAGCAGGCTGGGGCTACCTGTCACCAAGTGCACCCTGACCCTGGGTGGCAGACTGTATTGCCCTCGCTTATGAGCGAGCTGGCCTCTCCCTAGAGCACCAGATCACTGCTCATCGTGTGAGGGCTATGGCCATGTCAGTGGCCAACCTATACTCAGTGCCAGAAATTTGTAAAGCCACCACATGGTCTTCAGTGCATATTTTTAACATCTTAGTCAGTGATATAGCGGAAGGGCTGTCAGGTAAGGTTTGCCTTTTTGCGGATGATACCAAAATCTGCAATAGAGTAGACACCCAGGAAGGTGTAGATAACATAAGGAGGGATCTAGCTAAGCTTGAAGAATGGTCTAGAATTTGGTAGTTGGGATTTAATGTTAAAAAATGTAAGGTCATGAATTTGGGCTGAAGCAATCCAAGGGAGCAATATAGTATAGGGGGTGAAGTACTTTTGTCCATTAAAGAAGAGCGGGACCTAGGCATGGTTGTGTCTGATCTTAAAGTAGCTAAACAGGTAGAAAAGGCGACGGCAAAAGCTAGAAGAATGCTTGGGTGCATACGGAGAGGAATGGCTAGCAGAAAAAAAGGAGGTGATAGTGCCTCTGTATAAGTCTTTGGTGCGACCTCATTTGGAGTATAGTGTGCAATTCTGGAGACCACACCTTCAAAAGGATGTGAACAGTATGGAGTCCGTGCAGAGGGTGGCTATTAAATGGTTAGTGGTCTTCATTATAAAGCATATGAGGACAGACTTAGGGATCTTAATATGTACATCTTAGAGGAAAACGTGGGATAGAAGTGATATGATTGAGATGTTTAAATACCTCCGTGGCATAAATGTTCAGGGGGAGAGCCTCTCAATTGAAAGCAAGTTCTGCTACGAGGGGACATGGAATGAGGGTGAAGGGGGATAGATTCAGGAGTGATATGTGGAAATATTTCTTTACAGAAAGAGTGGTGTATCCGTGGAATAGTCTCCCAGTGGAGGTGGTAGAGATGAGGACAGTAACTGAATTCAAAAAAGCATGGGACAAACACAGAGGATCCCTAAAGGAAAAAAGGGGACTGTTGTCGTCGTTGATATGGAAGGACAGACTAGATAGGCCATGTGGTCTTTTTCTGTCATCATATTTCTATGTTTCTATGTTAATACCTCTATGGGAATGCTATCAATGCCTGGTGCTTTGTGCTTTGATAAGGCTTTCAATGTTTTAAAAAGGAGATAGAGCAGCTTTTAAACTAGATATTAGGGGAAAGCCGACAGTCGCCCAAGAGCGGATAGGTTCGGAAGAATGTATCTTTGAAGGATACTACCAAAAGCAGAGAGGTTCCACAAAAGAGTAAAGTAGCCCAAATGCCCTCAAGTATGGAGCAGACAGAGCTTAAAGATCCTAAATTACTCATGTCTAACAATAGCCAAATTAATATGAATAAAATACATTCTCTAAAATGCTTGTATGCAAATGCTAGATGTCTAAAAAATAAGATGGGAGAGTTAAAATATATAGCACTAAATGAAAGGTTAGATATGATTGGAATATCAGACATGGTGGAAGGAGGACAACCAGTGGGACACTGTGATACCTGGATACAAACTATATCGTAATGATAGAGCTGATCAAATTGGTGGAGGGGTTGCTCTCTATGTTAGAGAGAGCATTAAGTCAGAAAGGATTAAAGTTTTGCAGGAAACAAAATCTGTTGTAGAATCTATATGGATTGAAATGCCATGTAAAAGGGGGAAGGCAATGGCAGTGGGGGTGTACTATCGAGCGCCTGGCCAGAATGACCAAATGGATGATGAAATGCTCAAAGAAATCAAGGAAGCTAACAAAAGTTACAGCACAGTAATAATAATGGGTGATTTCAACTACCCCGGTATCGACTGGATCAGTGTCACGGCAGGACATGCTAGGGAGATAAAGTTCCTAGATGAAATAAATGACTGCTTCTTGGAGCAGCTGGTTCATGAACCGACCAGAGGGGAAGCCATATTAGACCTAATCCTTAGTGGAACACCAGATCTAGTGCAAGAAATAAGGTTGTTGGGGCCACTTGGCAATAGTGATCATAGCATGATCGCCTTTGATTTAATTAGTGGAGGAGGGATAGTAAGGAAATCCACAGTACTACCTTTTAACTTTCGAAACGGAGACTATGATAAAATGAGGAAAACAGTTAAGAAAAAACTAAAAGGAGCAGTTGCAAAGGTTAAAGACGTACATCAGGCTTGGCTGTTGTTGAAAAATACTATCTTGGAAGCCCAGACCAGCTGTATTCCACGCTTTAAGAAAAGTGGAAGGAAGTCCAAAAAACTGCCAGCATGGTTTAAAGGTGAGGTCAGAGAGGCTGTTGTTGCCAAAAAAGCATCTTTCAGGAAATGGAAAAAAGAGCCAAACGATGAAACCTGGAAACAGCACAAGCACTGGCAAGTCAAATGCAAGGCATTGATAAGGCAGGCAAAGGGAGAATTTGAAAAGAAGCTTGCTGCGGAAGCAAAAATGCGAAGTAGACCTTTTCAAGTACATTCGTAGCAAAAAACCTGTGAGAGTGTCAGATGGTCCATTAGATGATAAAGGGGTTAAAGGAGCACTAAGAGGCGACAAGGCGATAGCGGAGAGACTGAATGAATTCTTTGCTTCAGTCTTTACTGAGGAAGATGTAGGGATGTTACCCATGACTGAAGTGGTATTTAAAAGTGCGGAAGAATTGAAGGAAATATCGATACATCGGGAAGATGTATTACAACTATTAGATAAACTGAAGAGTAGCAAATCACCTGGGCCGGATGGTATACATCCAAGGGTGTTGAAAGAACTGAAATATGAGATTGCAGACCTGCTATTAGTAATCTGTGAACTATCATTAAAATCATCTCTAATACCTGAAGATTGGAGGATCGCCAATGTAACACCAATTTTTAAAAAAGGTTCCACGGGTGATCCGGGAATCTACAGACCGGTGAGCCTGACCTCAGTACCGGGAAAAATGGTAGAAACCATCATAAAGAATAAAATTACTCAGCATGTAGATAGTCATGACCTAATGGGAGAAAGCCAACATGGCTTTAGACAAGGAAGATCTTGTCTTACTAATCTGTTATGTTTTTTTGAAGGAGTGAATAATCAGGTGGAAAAAGGTGAGTCGGTTGATATTGTGTATCTGGACTTTCAGAAAGCCTTTGACAAGGTCCCTCATGAGAGACTTTTGGCAAAACTAAAGAGTCATGGGAGAGGAGGCAGTGTACTATTGTGGATCAGGAACTGGTTAAAAGGAGTGGAGGAGTGGCCTAGTGGTTGGGGCAAGGTACTTCAGGCCGGAAGGTCGGGGGTTCAAATCCCACTAGAGGACAGCAACCTTGGGCCGGAAGGACTGGGGTTTCTAGTCCCACAGGTGCTCCTTGTGGTCTTGGGCAAGCCACTTAACCCTCCATTGCCCATGTTCCCTGTAAAATAGTTATCTCCAAGTTATAATGCCCTGTTCAATGTAATTTCAGTTTGTTCAATGTAAACCGCACTGATGCAGAATAGCGCGGTATATAAGAGAATGTAAATAAATAAAAATAAATAAAGATAGAAAGCAGAGGGTAGGGCTAAATGGCCAATTTTCACAATGGAGAAAGGTGAATAGTGGTGTACCCTAGGGATCTGTTCTGAGTCCGCTGCTTTTTGACATATTCATAAATGACCTGGAAAGTGGAATAACGAGTGAGGTTATCAAATTTGCAGATGACACAAAACTATTTAAAGTTGTTAAAACCCAAGAGGATTGTGGAAAATTGCAAGAGGATCTTGATAAATTGGAAGACTGGGCATCAAAATGGCAGATGAAATTTAATGTGGAGAAGTGCAAGGTTATGCACCTAGGGAAGAACAACCCAAACTATGGTTACACGATGCAAGGTTCCACATTAGGAACCACCACCCAGGAAAAAGATTTAGGCGTCATTGTGAGTACCATGTTAAAACCCTCGGCCCAGTGTGCAGCGGCGGCCAAGAGAGCAAATAGAATGCTAGGTATGATAAGGAAAGGAATGGAAAATAAAACAAAAGATATTATAATGCCTCTATATTGTTCCATGGCGAGACCGCACCTTGAATATTGTGTAAAATTCTTGTCACCGTATCTTAAAAAGGATATAGCGATTTTTGAAAAGGTTCAGAGAAGAGCCACCAAAATGGTAAAGGGGATGGAAGGATACTCCTATGAAGAAAGGCTAAAAAGGTTAGGGCTCTTTAACCTGGAAAAGAGACGGCTGAGGGGAGATATGATAGAAGTCTATAAATTAATGAACGGAGTGGAACGGGTAAACGTAGATCGATTGTTTACCTTATCAGAATATAGAAAGACTAGGGGACATGCAATGAAGCTACACTGTAAACTATTTAAGACTAATAAAAGAAAATATTTTTTCACTCAACGTGTAATCAAACTCTGGAATTTGTTACCAGAGGATGTAGTAAAAGGCTGTTAATGTAGCTGGGTTTAAAAAAGGTTTGGATAAGTTCCTGGAGGAAAGGTCCATAAACCATTATTAAGAAGGGACCCAGGATATCAATGCTTGAACCAATACAAGCATTGTGGAACCTGTGTCCCTTGGGGAAATTGCTAGGTACATATGACCTAGATGGGCCACTGTTGGAAACAGAATACTGGGCTTGATGGACCTTGGTCTGACCCAGTATGGCATATCTTATTTCTTATATTCTTATGTAATGCTGCTTCAGCTTCTTCTTTCATCACCAATGGTTCCAAATCATGAAGTACAGGTTGAAATGGCTGTTGATCCACTTGATCTTTATCATATAAAACTCTGTACATTCATTCCTTCCACCTTTTCTTGACAGCAGGAATCAGTCCTTATATGTGGGTTACATTGGCACCGACAGAGCCTGTCCGGAGCATTTCCCCAGCTTTCAAAGAAAGCCTTTGGGAATGCCACCACACATGCGTGGTACCCTTCCCGTCCAAAGGTGACATCTTAATCAGGTGCCATAGCAATAGCCCCTCCAAGAAGATGGCAAAAATATACAGCACACACACACACATATATATATATATAGCGTAGTTACTCACCTGTAACAGGTGATCTCCGGGAACAGCAGGAATTAAGTTTGCACATATGGGTATTGTCGGTACCGACTGAGCCCGAGCGGGAACGCTCCTCAGCATCCAAAAGAAAAGCCTTTGGGAGCATCCCACAGCGCATGCGTGCTGCCTTCCCACCTCACTGCCTCTCTCACTTCAGTTGAGTTTAAAGCTGAGCTAAGGAGAGAGATAGGGAGAGAGACAGACAACTCCATGGGGAGGTAGGTGGGTTGTGAAGATTTAATTCCTGCTGTTCCCGGAGATCACCTGCTACAGGTGAGTAACTACGCTATCTCCAGGAACATGCAGGAATGTAGTCTTCACATATGGGGACTCCCCAGCTGAAAGATGCCAGAAGAATGACCCCAGTGAGCTGTGAACCCATGTGAACAGGGTCATACTTCCTCCCATGGATCCCTGGCATCCTACCGGGATGGAGGGTAGGAGTTGCATTAAGTCTGACAGAGATGCTGTACGACAGCCTGGCCAAATGAGGCATCCCGACGGGAGTCCTTGTCCAGACAGTAGTGGGCTGTCAAGGTAGGTACTGAAGCCCAAGTAGCCACTCTACAGATATCATCTATAGACACAGAGCGGAGATTAGCAACTGAGGCTGCCATTGCTCTGACATTATGAGCTGTAACATGGCCCTCGAGGGAAAGACCCTTATTATCATAAGTGAAGGATATGCAGTTTGCAATCCACTTAGATAGGGTTTGTTTGGAAACTCCAAGTCCCAAATGACTAGAATCAAAAGCAACAAAGAGCTGAGAAGACTTCCTATGTTGTTCAGTTCTTTGAAGGTAAAAAGCTAAAGCTCTTTTACAATCTAAGGTATGAAGGTTCCTTTCTGCACTGGAGGCATGAGGCCTAGGGAAGAATACAGGAAGGTAAACCGACTGGTTTAAATGAAAAGACGAAACCACCTTTGGCATAAAGTGTGGATGAGTCCTGAGGACTACTTTATCATGGTGGAATCTTGTATAAGGAGGGTCAGCCACTAAAGCTTGCAGTTCACTAATGCGTCTAGCATAAGTTATTGCAATTAGGAAAATTACCTTCCAGGAAAGGAATTTTAAAGTTGTAGTGGCTAAAGGTTCAAAAGGCAGCTTCATAAGCTGCCCAAGAACCAGATTCAGGTCCCATGCCACCGGTGGCGGCTTTATGGGGGGCTTTGTCAATAGTAGACCTCTCATGAATCTTGAAACAAGTGAATGAGAAGAGATTGGTTGTCCATCCTGGGGCTTGTGGAAAGCCGCAATAGCACTGAGATGGACTCGCACTGAATTTGTCTTAAGACCGGAATTTGAAAGATGGAGGAGATACTCCAGAAGCGACTCCATGGGCACGGAAAGGGGGTTAAGTCCCTTTTTTGAACACCATATAGAAAACCTTTTCCATTTGAAAGCGTAGGAATACCTTGTGGAAGGTTTTCTCGAAGCTTGAAGGATATCCTTCACTTGTTGAGAGAGGTGGATATCTAAAGGTTCTATGCCTTCAGCAGCCAGGCCCAGAGGTGCAGGAACTGAGGATTGGGATGCAGAAGCTTCCCGTTCTCCTGGGAAAGGAGATCTGGAGCATATCCCAACTCTAGAGGAGTTGCTTGAGAGAGAGCAGAGGGTACCACGATTGCCTTGGCCAACGTGGAGCTGTGAGAATCAACACACCCCTGTCTCTCTGAAGCTTGAAAAGAGTTTTGGGAATTAGGGGAAAGGGTGGGAAGGCAAAGAGGAAGTCCTGACCCCAATGGAGCTGGAAAGCATTGTTTGCTAGACAGTACTGAGCCGGAATTCTGGAACAGAACTGGGGAAGTTTGGCATTCTGTGAACTTGCAAAGAGATCTATATCTGGTGTTCCCCAGGTTTGGAACACTCGAGCCAGTTGCTCTGACTGGAGAGACCACTCGTGTGGCAGCAGTATTCGACTGAGCTTGTCTGCCCACAAGTTTTGAATGCCTGGAAGGTATTCCGCTAGGTGAATTTGGAGCTCTCTGGCGAGGGCTCATAGTTGCAAAGCTTCGTTGCATAGCGACAAAGAGCCCGTTCCGCCTTGTTTGTTTATGTAAAACATGGCAACCTGATTGTCAGTTTGGACCAGAACTGTCTTTTGACTGAGCTGGGCCTGAAATGCTATCATAGCATTGTAAATGGCTCTTAGCTCTAAGGTTTATTTGAAGAGAGGCCTCTTGTGAGGTCCAGAGACCCTGAATGGAAAGATCGTCCAAGTGGGCTCCCCAACCCAGCTTGGACGCATCTGTTGTCAGGGTGATCTGGGGCAGTGGTTGCTGGAAGGGGGAACCTATCAGGAGGTTTTCGAGGGACTGCCACCACTGTAGGGACAAAACAAGATGTGTCGAATTCTTGATTTTGTCCATTAAGCGACCCGTGGCTTGTGTCCACTGCGAAGAGAGGGTCCACTGAGCCGCTCGCATTTATAGGCGGGCATAAGGGACCACATGTACCGTGGATGCCATATCCCCAGCAGTTGAAGCATTTCCCGGGCAGTTAGTAGGGTTTTCTTTACTGCTTGGGAAGCCAATTCTATTATTCGTAGACAGCGAGGCTGTGGCAGGAATGTCTTTGATTGCTGCAGGTCTAAGCGAGCCCCTATGAATTCTAGGGATTGAGAAGGGCTGAGGTGAGACTTTGGGTGGTTGACTACTAGACCTAAATATTGGAGAATTCTCATGGCACGAGAAACAGCTTGTTCTGTTTCTGAAGCTGTTGGTGCTCTGATGAGACAATCATCTAAGTAGGGGAAGACGAATATCCCCAGAGTTCTCAGGAATACTGCTATTACAGCCATGCATTTTGTGAAGACTCTTGGGGCAGAGGTCAGCCCAAATGGAAGGACTCTGTATTGGAAGTGGTTTCCTTGAAAGAGAAATCGAAGGTACTTCCTGTGATTTACATGGATGAGGATATGTGTGTACGCATCTCTTAGATCTAGAGAACATAACCAATCCTGATTCTGAAGATATGGTAAACGTGTTCCGAGGGAGATCATCTTGAACTTTTCTCAGAACAGAAATTTGTTCAATTCTCTGAGGTCCAGGATAGGTCTGTATCCCCGTCTTCTTTGGGATAAGAAAATAGGGGGAGTAGAACCCCCTCCCCCATTGGGATATGGGTACCTCTTCTATTGCTTCCTGAGCAAGAAGTGAAGAGACCTCCTGACACAGGATGTCGGTGACAGGGCCTTGAGAATTGAATTGTTTTATTTATTTATTTATTTATTTATTAACATTTTTTTATATACCGCACTATTCGTTATCAGCGCGGTTTACATGGAACAAAGGACCTCAGACAACATACAAATATCTGGGTTTTACAGTTAACAGGAAAATCAACTTGGATAACAGGATTAACTATGTACAAGACAACTATTTTATGATTGTAGGTGGGGGCATGCTGAGAAAGTGAAGTTTGTACCCCTGTCTTACAATAGACAGAGTCCAGTTTTCTGATGTTATTTGTTGCCATCTTTTGCAAAATGGCATAATCTGCCCGGAATGGTCAAAGGCTCTGGACCCTTCAGAGGCAAAATGGTTAAGTTCTCTAGGTAGAAGTCAAAGCCCCTGCGGAGGCTGTACTTGCTGAGCCGGATGATCTCTTTGAGCTTGCGGCTTTCTTTGTTGTCTAGGTTGCTGCCCCTTCTGGGGAGCATGAACTGGACAGTGAATTGGATGGGAATAAGAATGGTAAGATTTTTTTTTTGTTAAAGAAAAACTTCTTACCTGTTTTTTTTCTTTGATGGGGTGGCTGTACACTTCGATAGCCTATTCAAGGTGGTATTGTCAGATTCAATCTGATTAGCCTTGGTCTGCCAATCCTTCCCAAATAAGTTTTCACCTGTGCAAGGAATGTTTCCTAACTTCTCTTGCACCCATTCCTCTAAATCTGATGCTTGGAGCCAGGCAATGTGCTGTTCTTATCCATTGGAAGAAAGTGAGAAATCTGGCCAAAAGGTGAAAAAGCAAAAAACGGCCAAAATGGATGACTAAAGAAACTCTGAAAATTGCCCAGAAACGTAGAGAAGCTAAAGCCAGAGGCGAAAGAGGCAATTACAGAACTTAGATTTCCAATGTACAGTAAGACAAGACAAGGAGAAGTACTACAATGACGCATGCAAGGAAATAGAATCAAACTATTAGAGGAAGATCAGCTTTCCTAAAGCTACAAGAACTAAACAAAATTGCAGCCTCGAATTGGAATGTTAGAAGATACTCTAGGATCCATGCTGAATGATGTTGAGGTGATCAAAAAAAGAATATATCTTTATCTTTATTCGTTACTTGATATACCGCCCAGGCAGGTGCATCAGGGCGGTGTACAGTATAATCAACCAATAAAAGCAAGAAAAGGAAAAAGAACGCCATTATTTGGACAGGACAGAAAGAAGCAGAAAAGGCAAAAGTGGGAAAGAGACAAGGGAGGGAAAGTACTGGTGGGAAGGCCAGTCTTAAGGATCTGGGAAATCAAAAGCCTGCTGAAAGAGATGAGTTTTGAGTAGGGACTTAAATCTTTGAAAGGATAGCTCGGTACGGAGGGCAAGTGGGAGTGAATTCCAGAGGGCTGGGGCCAGGAAGTAAAAAGCAGAGTGACGTGTTGTTTCCAAGTGAGCTGAGGATGGAGCAGGGAGATAGAGACGGTAACCATGTGCTGAGCGGAGAAGACGGGGAGGGGGGGGGGAAGGTTGTAAACGAATGGAATCGGCTACATACTGAGGAGAACCAGTGTGCAATGCTTTATGAGTTAGTATGAGTATTTTGTAATGAAAACGGAAGTTAAGTGGAAGCCAGTGTAAACGGAGGAGGAGGGGAGTCACGGGGGGAAGAATAAGTGAGTAAACGTGCAGCTGTATTCTGGACTAATTGAAGACGTCGAAGCTGATATTTTGGGAGACCCGCTAAATGGAAATTACACTAACCTGGTAATTGTAGTTCCTGGAGGGTCCAGTTTAGTCCTCCACAATCGGGTAGCGCACCTCCTCCTGCAGCCTGGAGACTGGACCAATCAAATCTTCTGTAGTATATATGCAGACGGAGCTCCCAGAAGCCCCCAGTGTACTAGTAACAAAGCAAACTTAACGAAGCAACACATTAGAGTAATAGAAAAAAATGCAGATTTAAAGAATAAACTCGCTCCCCTTAACAAATATCAACCCCCTCCCCAAACGAGGAAGCCAGAACACTGCACCGCACCTCCAACGACGCCCCGGTATCAAAAAGACAGCCCACAGTGAAAATCCCCAAAGAGCTGACTGAAATCGACGAAAAGGAATAGCACTTGCAAAGAGCGCGGCCGCAAAGAAGGCAGAACGGAAAGGAGAAAACTGTCTTATGACCAAACCGTTCGGAAAAGCGCGCCGCACTAAAGTATCTGATAGTCGGGAGGGAAGGAGGACTAAACTGGACCCTCCAGGAACTACAATTACCAGGTTAGTGTAATTTCCATTTCCTGATCGATCCTCCAGTTTAGTCCTCCACAATCGGGATGTAACAGAGCAGTCAACACCGGGCGGGACCTTGCCATCCGGCGCGCAGAACCGCCGAACCAAAACAGGAATCCCCAGCGGCTGACACATCCAACCGATAGTGTTTACTGAAAGCATGTAATGACTACCAAGTGGCCGCCTTACAGATGTCCGCTGGCGGAACTAGGCTATACTCCGCCCAAGAGGTCGCTTGAGCCCTTGTGGAATGGGCTCGGATCCCCTCCGGAACTGGCCGCCTCTGCAACAGATACGCGGACGCGATTGCTTCTTTGAGCCATCTGGCAATGGAGGCTTTAGCCACCGCCTCCTCCTTTCGTGCACCACCAAAGAGCACGAACAATCGGTCGGCCTTTCGAAAAGATTCGGTAGCCTTCAAGTAACGACGAAGCACACGACCCACATCGAGACGGTGAAGACCCTTGTCCACAGTCCCAACGGAGTCCGAAGGCAGCACCGGAAGGAACACTGTCTGATTTACGTGAAAAGGAGAAACCACCTTTGGCAAAAAGGAAGGGACCGGACGGAGAACCACCCGATCCTGGGAAAAAGACAAAAAAGGTGCCCGGCAGGACAGCGCCTGTAGATCAGAAATACGGCGTGCCGAGCAGATGGCCACGAGAGAAAAACCGTCTTCAGCGTGAGATCTTTTAGAGACGCCCTACTCAGAGGCTCAAAAGGTTCGCGAACCAGGGCCCGCAGCACGAGATTCAAGTCCCACGGAGGAACGAAGATCCTGCGGGAAGGCCGCAAATGAAATACCGCCGTAAGGAAACGCTGCACGTCCGGATGAGACCCGAGGGGACGGCCCAAAACTTTGCCGCGATAACAGGAGATAGCCGCCAGCTGAACTTTCAGGGAGCTAGCAGCAAGGCCCTTATCAAAACCATCCTGAAGAAAACTTAAAACGACGGGCACGGAAACCGTCGCTGCACGGACTCCACGCCGGGAGCACCAGTCTTCAAAGATTCTCCATATCCGAACGTAAGTAAGAGAGGTGGACGTTTTCCTCGCCCGCAGGAGGGTGGCAATCACCGCGGGGGAGTAACCCTTCTTTTTCAACCGAGCCCTCTCAATGGCCAAACCGTAAGCGAGAATCGACCCACTTGGGGCATTCGCAAGGGTCCCTGAAGAAGAAGATCCGGCAACGCGGGCAAGAGCCAAGGAACACCGTCTCGCAGCCTGACCAGGTCGGCATACCAGGGCCTCCTGGGCCAATCCGGAGCTACTAGCAACACTCGACCCTGGTGACTCTCGATGCGTTGAACGACCCGTCCGATCAGAGCCCACGGAGGAAAGACATAAAGAAGACCGGACGTGGGCCACGGTTGAATGAGAGCGTCGAGCCCCTCGGACATGCATTCTCTTCGCCTGCAGAAGAAGCGCCCTGTCTTGGCCGACTGAAACGTCGCCATGAGGTCCATGATAGGCGGCCCCCACCGATGAACTATTTGCGCGTAAACCTGCGGGTTGAGCTCCCACTCTCCGGGGCCTACCCGCACTCTGCTGAGAAAATCGGCCTAAACATTTTCTGCGCCTGCAATATGCGCTGCCGAGATCGCCGGAAGACGAGTCTGCACCCAATTGAATAAAGCCGTCGCCTCCGATTCCAGGGCTACGCTGCCGGTGCCCCCTTGGCGATTGAAGTAAGCTACTGTGGTCGCATTGTCCGAGAGGACTCGCACTGGACGGCCGAGGACTAGGGCTTCGAGGGCTAATAGGGCTAGTCGCACCGCCCGCAACTCGAGCCGGTTGATCGACCAAGAGGCCTCCAGGGGAGACCATACTCCCTGAGCGAAGCGGGTCTCGCAGTGAGCACCCCAGCCGGATAAGCTGGCATCCGTTGTGAACGGGACCCAAAGCGGAGGCTCCAAGGGAACCCCCCACGTCAGGTTCTCGGAGGAGAGCCACCACCGGAGCGATCGGCGAACCGTCTTCGGGCAAGGCAATCTCCTGCTCAACGAGTCGAACTGGTTGGACCAACGACGCAGCAGGGCACTCTGGAGCGGACGCATATGGAAGCGCGCCCAAGGCACCACCTCCAAGGTCGCCGCCATCGTACCGAGGAGCCGCAGGTACCACCACGCGGACGGAGCGGGCATCCCCCTGAAGAAGCGGACAAGAGTCCGCAAAGCCAGAACACGGCGCTCCGGCAAGCACACCAAGCCCAGCGCCGTGTCGAAGCGCACTCCCAGGTACTCTAGTTCCTGAGTCGGGCACAGACAACTCTTGCATTCGTTCACCACCCAGCCGAGGGATCGCAACAGAGCCACCACCCTGTCCGTGACCTGCACACACTCTCGACTGGACTTTGCCCGAATCAACCAGTCGTCGAGATACGGGTGGACTAGGAGGCCCTCTTTGCGCAAGGCCGCCGTGACCACTACCATCACCTTTGTGAAGGTTCGGGGAGCCGTGGCAAGACCAAACGGCATGGCCTGAAATTGGAAGTGGCCCCATGGAAATGCGAAGCGGAGAAACCGTTGATGAGACGTCCGGATGGGAATGTGTAGATAGGCCTCGGAGAGATCGAGGGACGTTAGAAACTCTCCTTGACGTACCGCGACAATGACTGACCGCAGGGTCTCCATCCGGAAGTGCGGTACCTTGAGAGCGCGATTCACGCCTTTGAGATCTAATATTGGCCGAAGAGAACCGCCCTTTTTGGGAACCACAAAATAGATGGAGTAGCGACCGGCGCCTCTTTCCAAAGGAGGGACTGGAACTACGGCACCCAGTGAGAGTAGCCGATCCAGAGTCACGCGGATGTCCCGTGTCTTTTGCGCTCCCTTGCTGGGTGACATCACAAAGGAATCTTGAAGCGGGCAGGCAAACTCCAGCGCGTAACCCTCTTTGATAATCTGCAACACCCACTGATCTGACGTAATCTGGGCCCAAGAAGGAAGAAAATCGCGCAAACGACCCCCGATAACCGGGCTTCCCTCTAGAGCCCGCCTCGCTTCATTGTGGCTTGCGATTAAAGGAAGAGGACGAGGAAGAGGACGAGGAAGAGGCGGCTCCGGAGAAGCCTCGTCCTGCTCCTCTGAAACCACGAAACCCTTGATAACGGGCTCCAAAGCGACCGCGCTGCGAAGCCTACAGTCGGGAAGAACGAAACCTGCGAAAATCCCTAAACTGACCGCGCGTCGAGGGCGACGATCTATTGAGCTTAGGCTTATCTTCCGGCAGCCTACCACCCTTAGACTCACCGAGATCCTTTACCAACTTGTCTAGAGCCTCACCAAACAACAATCTGCCCTTAAAGGGCAGCTTACTGAGGCGAGACTTGGAAGAACCGTCGGCCGCCCAGTTGCGTAACCAGATGGACCGACGCGCCGCCACCACGGAGGCCATACTATTAGCTAAGGATCGGATTAAATCATAAAGCAGATCTGCCAAGTAAGCTGATCCGGACTCCATGCGGGTAACTTCCAGCAACCCCTGCTGGTCCAGTCCGGAACCTGAGCGCAGATGCTGTGACCAACGTAAACAAGCCCGAGCAACCCACGCCCCACAAATGGAGGCTTGCAGGGACAAGGCGTTTGTATTGAAGGCTTGCTTCAACAAATTATCAACCTTCTTATCCTGGGCATCCTTTAAGGCCGCAGCGCCCTCAACCGGGATGGTGGTTTTCTTAGTCACCGCCGATACTGCAGCATCAACCCGCGGAGACTTAAACAAGTCCTTGTCCTTGTCGGCCAGGGGGTAAAGACGATTCATGGTCCGAACTCCCTTCAAACCGGATTCCGGTTGATTCCACTCAGAATGGATCATTTGCTCAACAACCCGGTGTACAGGGAACACCACCTGGGCGTCCCTGACCGCCTGAATGAGAGGGTCTTCCAAACCCTCCTCCTCCAGAGGCCGAACCACGGCTAGGTTAAGAGTTTGAAGGGACTCCGTGATCAAAGGGACCAGCTCGTCCCTACGAAACACACGAATAATCTGAGCCTGATCTTCCGGCTCCGGGATCTCCCCGTCCTCCAACTCATCAGCCTCCGTCTCAGGATCACCCTCCGCCTCAGCATCCGGAAAACAAGGGGTGTCCTGCTCCTGGTCCACCAACCTGAGCCTCTTGACGGCCGGCTGAGAAGGCCGCTGACCCTCCCCTGAGGAACAAGAGGGGAGAGAAGCGGGCCAAGCCTCCGGCAACTGACCGGACCGGCTCAAGCGGAAAGCCTGATGCATGAGGAGAACGAAATCTGGGGAAAAATCTACAGGTGGCGCTACTAGAGCCGCCTGCTGCAACTCAGGGACAGACGCATTGGACGGCGGCAGCGAACCAGACGGGTGGACGCCCTCCGAAGGGACACTCTCCCCCGTTAGAGAGGTGTCACCAGGGACAGGCAGTTCCTTCAGTTCAAGAGAATGTTCCAGGTCTGAGGAAGCTGAGGCACAGCCCCTGCAGATGCCCGAGTCAGACACCGCACCCCTTCGGGACCCACAGATCACGCACTGCGGTTTGGCAGCCATCTGTGGACAACCTTCCGCCAATCGGGAGAAAAGGGAGCAGAAACAGGGAAAGCCCACACCAAAGGGACCAACCCTATGTAAATCAGTACTGTCTTTAAACCCTTTTTTTTTTTTTTTTTTTGAAGAAAATAAAATACTCCCTAGAATCCCAGGAGTGCCCTGAGCAAAATCGCCAGCATAAGAAACCCCAAAAAGGCCAGGGGAACCCGTGCACAAGTGTTAAAAAGTGCCACTGAAAAGTCCCCTTTAGAGATTCAAAATGGCCGCCGCACTTGTTCACCCGCGGTAAAAAACGGCGCGAAAATACAAAGGCAACCCAAGAAAAGTGAAAATAAAAGAAATGGACCCAAATGAAGGGCAAAGTGGAAAAAACACGAAAAACAGGAAATCGGGAGGCTGGGGAGCTGACAGACCCGCTGAAAATAGGAACGGGAGGGAGCTGCAGTACCCGATAAAGGTAAGGAAATGAAAAATCCTACCAGCTCAGGAAATCAGCACAGGATATCAGCCAGCTGCTCAGAATGACAGACAATGCTGGACCAGGTATGGCTCTTCCCCGTACAGCCCAGGGGAGAGCTCAACCGAGGCTATACCAATACACCGGGGGGAAGGCAGGAGCCCAATGCAGGACTGGCTTCTCACCCCGGGAGGTCCCCTGTGTCTATGTCCTTTTTTTTTTTTTTTTTAAAGAAACAGCTACCTAGGAAATAAATGGTAATGAAAGAAGGAGATAAAACAAGCCCCAAAAAGAACTAACTAGTGTTGCTCCCTCAAGTGTCACTAAGTGTGCCCAGAAAGGGCACACACGTCCTCAAGCTGCAAGGAGACTGGACACACTGGGGGCTTCTGGGAGCTCCGTCTGCATATATACTACAGAAGATTTGATTGGTCCAGTCTCCAGGCTGCAGGAGGAGGTGCACTACCCGATTGTGGAGGACTAAACTGGAGGACCGATCAGGAAAACAGTATTACAATAATCTAACCTCCATAGGACTAGAGAGATAACTAAAGAAGTGAGAGAGGATGAAGGGAGAAAAGGGCGGGCAGCTCAGATCTGACGGAAAAAGAAGAAAAAACGACGAACAAGTGAAGAGATGTGATGTTGAAATGAAAGGGAGACATCAAGGGTGACTCCGAGATAGTGGAGGGAAGAGACTAAAGGGATAGGAGTAGAGAGAAAAAGTGGAGAGCACACTAAATGCCAATCAAGCTGTTTTTGAATTTTCTGATGCAGAAATTCATGACATTGCTCAAAGACCAGCTCTATTTGATGATTTGGAAACATCATTTTAATCTTCATCCTTTGTTGATCTTTTGGATTTAAATAAAAAATTGATATGGGTTCAGCTTCATGAAGCCTCCATGATACAATATTTATTTATTTATTTAACACTTCTTATATACAGTGCTATTTCTCATCAGTGCGGTTTACATTGAACATTAAACACTTCGACACACATTTTGTCCTACGTTTACATAAAACAGGGATATGACATGGAATTAACTGGGGAAACTATATACATATGAAATTTAGCATCAACAAAGAAGGGTTATAACATGGAGTTAACTGAAAAACTATATACATATGAGAATTTAGCTTAAAGAGTATCGGTTTGAATCAAACAGGCTTTACAATTAGGGTCAGATTGTAGCATTTTTGTACTCTGTTGGTGAAGAATGGTTAAAGTGCAGTAATATTTATTAATATTTAAAGTCCATGATGAGCCCTCAAGATTTGAGGGTTTTAAAACCTCCCAAGATGTTCACCGATGACGATTTTTATAAAAAGTGGAATAGTATTATAAATAAAAGTAATATGGATCTTATTGCTTTATTAGGAGAACGTTTGAACACGGAATCCATTAAATTGAAGCAGGATATGAAAGTACTGGTGGAACAGATCCGCACAAAAACCGCCAAAGAACGATATAAAACACAGATGGATGAATTACAACTACAATTGGATCAATATCGTGATTATAAAAAATCTATTAAAATTAAAAAATTCAATCGGGACAAAAGCACAGTTACTTACCTGTAACAGGTGATCTCTGGGAACAGCAGGAATAAGTCTTCACATATGGGTAGGTCGGTACTGACGGAGCCTGCGCGGGAACGCTACCCAGCTTCCCAAAAAAGGAAAGCTTTTGGGAGCATCCCACAGCGCCTACGCGCTGCCTTCCCGCCTTTCCTAACCGCCTCTCCCCAGTTCGCGTTTTAAAGCTGAGACAAAGAGAGAGAGGAAAGGAAAAATAGATAGAGAGATACAACTCCTAGGGGAGGTGGGTGGGTTGTGAAGACTTATTCCTGCTGTTCCCAGAGATCACCTGTTACAGGTAAGTAACTGTGCTATCTCCAGGAACAAGCAGGAATGAGTCTTCACATATGGGGACTCCCTAGCTAGAGATGCCTGGGAGATCCCCAAGGTTATGAGACCCTGTGAAGGGCTCTATCTCCTCCTATGGATCTCAGGCATCCATTCAGGGAAGGAGGGCAGGAGTTGATTAAGCATGGAACAGGTGTTTGAGAACAGCCTGACCAAACAAGGCATCCAGGTGGGAGTCCTTGTCCAAACAGTAATGGGCTGTGAAGGTATGAACCGAGGCCCAGGTGGCTGCTCGACAGATCTGGTCGATGGACACAGAATTTAGATGAGCCATAGAGGTGGCCATGGCCCTCACATTATGAGCTGTGACATGGCCTTCCAGAGAAAGGCTCTTACTCTGGTAGGCGAAAGAAATACACTGAGCAATCCAATTGGACAGTGTCCTCTTAGAGACTGGAAGTCCCAAATCAGAAGGATCAAAGGCAACAAAGAGTTGAGAAGACTTTCGATGTTGCTGTGTTCTCTGTAAGTAAAAAGCAAGAGCTCTCTTACAATCCAGGGTATGAAGATTCCTCTCTGCACTTGATGCATGAGGACCTGGAAAAAAGACAGGTAAATACACCTCTTGATTAAGATGAAAAGGTGAAACCACTTTAGGCATAAAGTGTGGATTGGTCCTAAGGACGACCTTATCATGATGGAACCTTGTATAAGGTGGATTAGCCACTAAGGCCTGCAGCTCACTGATGCGGCGAGCTGAGGTGACTTCAATGAGGAAAATAACCTTCCAGGAAAGAAATATCAAGGAGGTGGTGGCTAAGGGTTCAAAAGGTGGCTTCATAAGCTGACCAAGAACCAGATTTAAATCCCATGCCACCGGAGGAGGCCTAATGGGAGGTTTAGTTAAAGTTAGGCCTCTTATGAATCTTCCAATGAGAGGATGAGAGGAGATAGGCTGTCCATTAATAGGCTTAAGGGATGCTGCAATAGCACTCAAATGGACCCTTACTGAATTTGTCTTAAGGCCTGCATTGGAGAGATGCAGGAGATATTCCAATAAAGAAGCCAAAGGTAGTGCTAGAGGGTCAAGCCCCTTCTCAGCACACCAAATGGAAAATCTTTTCCATTTAAAAGCATAGGACCGTCTAGTAGAAGGTTTTCTGGAAGCATGGAGAATATCCTTCACCTGCTGAGAAAGATTCCATCCTTAAAGGTCTAGGCCTTCAGCAACCAAGCTCTGAGGTGAAGGGACTTGGGGTTTGGGTGCCACAAAGTCCCCTCCTCCTGGGACAGAAGGTCTGGAGCAGCTCCCAAGTCTAGGGAGGGAGCTTGAGAGAGATGCAGAAGTAGTGGGTACCACACTTGGCGTGGCCAGCGTGGAGCTATGAGGATCATGGATCCTTGATCTCTCTGGAGCTTGAATAGAGTCTTGGGAATGGGTGGAAAGGCATACAGGAAGTCTTGACCCCAGTGAAAGAGGAAGGCATCCTTGGCCTGAACTCCCTAACACGGAATTCTGGAACAGAACCGGGTAAGTTTGGCATTCCATGGACTTGCAAAGAGGTCTATGTCCAGGGTTCCCCACTCTTGAAAGACTCTGAGTACTTGGTCCATGTGCAGGGACCATTCGTGTGGAAGCAGAACTCAACTGAGTCCGTCAGCCCAAGAGTTTTGGATTCCTGGGAGGTATACGGCCAGGAGATGGATTTGATGCTCTCTGGCGAAGGCCCACAATCTTAAAGCTTCGTTGCAAAGCGACAGAGAGCCAGTTCCACCTTGCTTGTTTATATAAAACATGGCTACCTGATTGTCCGTATGAATGAGGACTGTCTTGTAGCTGAGCAGGGTATGAAAAACCTTGAGAGCTAGAAAAACTGCTCTGAGCTCCAAGTGGTTGATATGCAGAGAGGTCTCCTGTGGAGACCAAGAGCCCTGACTGGAGAGGTCCTGTAGATGAGCTCCCCAACCTGTTTGGGATGCATCTGTTGTGAGGGTTGCCTGGGGCAACAACTGTTGGAAGGGGGACCCCAGCAACAGATTTTGGGTGGACATCCACCACTGGAGAGACCAAAAGAGGCGTTTGGAGGTTGCTATTTGGTCTGAGAGAGCTCCTGATGCTTGAGTCCACTGGGTGGACAAAGTCCATTGAGCTGCTCTCATGTGAAGGCGAGCATAGGGTACCACATGTACTGTGGATGCCATGTGGCCTAGCAGTTGTAGCATCTCCCAGGCAGTTAAATGTCTCTTTGACTGAATTTGGGAGACTAACTGCACTAGGCGTAGGCAACGGGCCTGAGGAAGATAGGCCCTTGCAGTGGTAGTATCCAGCCAGGCCCCTACGAACTCTAGGGACTGAGTAGGGGTGAGCTGGGATTTTGGGAGGTTTACCACAAGTCCCAGATACTGCAGAATGTGCCTTGTGCAGTCCAGGGAAGTCTGGACCTCTGACTGAGATGGAGCTCGGATGAGCCAGTTGTCCAGGTATGGGAATACAAATATTCCCAGAGTGCGTAGAAATGCAGCTACTACTGCCATGCATTTGGTGAACACTCTTGGAGCAGAGGCCAGACCGAAAGGAAGCACCCTGTATTGGTAATGCTTTCCTTGGAAAAGAAAACGGAGGAACCTTCTGTGAGATGGATGGATGAGGACATGTGTGTACGCATCCTTGAGGATCCAGAGAACAAAGCCAATCCTGACTCTGAAGGTATGGAAGGAGAGTGCCTAGAGAAAGCATCTTGAATTTCTCCTTGCATAGAAATTTGTTCAATTCTCTGAGATCTAATATGGGTCTGTAGCCCCCTGTTTTCTTTGGGATCAGTAAGTAGGGGGAGTAAAACCCTGACCCTTGTTGAAGAGGCACTTCTTCTATTGCCCCTTGGACAAGAAAGGCAGCCACCTCCTGACCTAGAAGGTCGAGGAGAGATGTTGGAGAATTGAAACGTCTCACCATAGTGTGAGGAGGAAGGTTTGAGAAATGAAGCTTGTAGCCCTCCCTTATGATGGAGAGGGTACACTGCTCTGTTGTAATTTGCTCCCATCTGGGAGCAAAATGAGCTAACCTTCCTGGAATGGTGAGAGGCTCTGGCTGTTTTAGAGGCAGAAAGGCTAAGTTCCCTAGCATCAAGTCAAAAACCCTGAGGAGGCTGGGTCTGCTGAGTTGCAGCAGCCCCTGTAGGCTTAAGCCTGGCCTGTTTAGGTTGCTGACGCTTAGCAGCAAAACGACCTGTAGATGATTGTTGGCCAGAAGTAGGATGGAATCTGCCTTTCTTGAAAAAAGACTTTTTGAAAGGTTTTTTCTTGGCAGGGATGGAGGTTGACTTGGAAAGTCTATCCAAAGCAGAATTTTCTGCATCCATTTGAGTGGCTTTTATTTGCCAATCTTTGCCAAACAAGTTTTCTCCTGTACAGGGAAGATTTCCCAAGCCATCTTGGACCCAAGATTGCATATCAGAAGCTTGGAGCCAAGCAATTCTGCGTGCAGCTATGGCAATGGCCGAAGCTCTGCCGGCACCCTCAAAGGAGTCAAAAGCTGCACGGTTGGAAAACTTTGGAACATCCTGAGTATGCTTAATCCAAATAAGAAATTCTTCCCTTTTATCCTCTGGAAGGAAAGGGAGGAAAGTGTGCAGCTTATCTGCAACTTCTTTCAGAAACATACCCATATAAAGACTATAGGAGTTGATTCTGGCAATGAGCATACTGACTTGGAAGATTTTCCTACCAAAAGCATCCAAGGTCCTACATTCTCTTCCTGGAGGAGCAGAGGAGTGTCTTTTTGCACTCTATCTTTTTCATAGCTGACTCTACCACAATAGAATGGTGAGGAAGCTGTGTTTTATGAAACCCAGGACAAGGAGGGACACGGTACATAGTGTCCAACCTACGAGAATGAGGAGAGATGGTGAGAGGAGTCTCCCATAAGTCAATCATGTGATCATAAAGAATCTCATGAATTGGCAAGGTGACTGCCTCCTTAGGAGCCTTAGAATAACCTATTATCTATTTTTTTAGCTCTAGGCTCTGATTCAGAGGATACTGAAATGGAAAGCCCTTTAGCCACTTCTTGAAAGGACAAATCCTCTGGAGGAGACATTCTTCTTTTTGGAGAAGAAGGCTCTTCAGGAAGAGCTATAGACACTTCAGCAGACTCCTCCGATGCATCAGAGTCTTCGGAGGAATCAAAGTATCGACTGTCAGGGTGCTCTTCTAAAGCTCGATACGCATATCGAGCGGTATCGACATCGGGCGTCATCGGGACCGGTACGGTACCGATGGGCATCCCTGGACAGGGAACCGCTGCAGTCGGCATCCTGGTCAATGTCGATGCAGTCGGTACTGGTGCCGGTTCCGGAGCCGATACCGACAACAGAGTTTGTTGTGGTATCAGCGGCGTCGCAGCTTGAATGAAGGCCGTGATAGCCTGCTGCATGGATAGAACATTCTGCTCCATCGACGCCATGAATGCCTGGAATTCGGTACCGGAAGGTTGCGCCAGTACCCCAGAACATTCTAACAGGTGATCGGTCGAGGCCGTGCCATCGATGTCAACCTGTAACCCCATAGGAGGAGCTTTGGAAGCCGGAGCTTCCCGCCGGGGTTGTTTTGCCATCGCAGAATCCTCGAGGGCAAGTCCGGAGGCATCTCGATGCTTGGAAGGAGATCTACCCTTTGAGGACCGGCTGGATTTATGTTTGGTTACCTGAGATCCATGAGAGGAAGTAGAGGCCCTGGAAGACGTCGATGCTACTGAAGCTGCATCAGAGGGAAACAGCACATGGAGCTTGGCTGCTCGGTTCTGTAAACCTCGTTTAGACATCAAGGAGCAGGACGGACAATCCAAAATGGAGTGGTCAGGACCCAAACATTTAAGACACCATTCATGGGTGTCGGTGACAGAAATAGTACCGCTGCACTTAGTGCATTTTTTAAACCCGGAGGCTGGTTTTTCCATGAGGAAAATTTCTCTTGAGGCCTAAGGCCCAAAGAAGAAAAACACACTAAGTGAGGGAAAAAATATATTTATTTTTTTTTTAAGAAAAGAAAAGAAAGACCGTCGGTACCGGTCCGACATCGGGGAAGGCAGACGTGCGACCAAAGAAATAAAATAAAACAAATAACTTCTTCAGCGGTGACAGGAACACGACCTGCTGGCTCCGCGGAAAAGAAGAACTGGGGAGAGGCGGTTAGGAAAGGCGGGAAGGCAGCGCGCAGGCGCTGTGGGATGCTCCTAAAAGCTTTCCTTTTTTGGGAAATTGGGGAGCGTTCCCGCGCAGGCTCCGTCGGTACCGACGTACCCATATGTGAAGACTCATTCCTGCTTGTTCCTGGAGATAAAAGATTATGATTTAGATCAAGTTTACACTTGGATGAAGAAAACTGACACATCACACAAAAGAGTTACGTTTGACTCTTGACATTTCTTCAGATGATTCTGAACATAGGTGCGCCGGCTGAATAACCGCTAACATTTCCAATCATAGGAATGAGCAGGTTTTTCAGCGAGCCGTTTTCGGGGTCGAAGGCGAAATCGCACATGGAAACCTAGAAACAATTTCCAATACGATCGTCCATGGAAGCCTCCAGACACCTTTCAAAAGGGCAATTTTCAGGGTCCAATAACCAGGAACCGATCCAAACAACAGTAGTTAATATTTCATCCACACCATTAACGATGGACCAGCAGTCATTGTTAAACCTGGGTTTGTCTTTCGTACCGGTATCTCATAATCCGTTTCAAATTCGAGTAGCCTTACATCGATTTTGTAGAAAATTGATGTTGACTCAGCTTTGTGCCACACATGATATGGGAACGGATGTTTCAGTGGTTCGAGCACCTTCTAAATGGATACCTCAAAGCAATAAGGATTTTCTCATTGAAACATATCAAAAATTGGTTCTCAATGACGTGGCTACCCTATACAGAGTTATATGATAAAGATCAAGTGGACCAACAGCTGTTTCAACCTGTACCTTATGATCAGGAACCATTGGTGATGAAAGAAGAAGTTGATGCAGCATTGAAAGACTTATCAAAGAAGAAAGTACCAGGCACTGATGGCATTCCCATACAGTAACACGATGCAGCTGTTACCATACTTACAAGGCTCTGCCAGGAAATTTGGAAGACAATACTATGGCCAACTGACTAGAAAAGATCTGTGTTTATACCAGTACTAAAGAAAAAGGTAATCCAACTGACTGTGGAAATTATCGCACAATTGCTCTGATCCCACATGCCAGCAAGGTTCTACTTAAGATTATTCAGCAGAAACTACAACCATACCTGGAACGAGAACTACCTGAAGTGCTAGCAGGGTTCAAGAAAGGGCGAGGAACGAGAGACGACATTGCGAATGTGAGATGCATCCTTGAAAAGACTAAAGAATACTAAAAGATATCTACTGTATATGTGTTTTATTGACTACAGCAAGGCTTTTGACTGTGTAAACCATGAGAAACTCTGGGCCACATTAAGAAGCATGGGTATACCAGAACATCTGATCTTTCTCTTGCACAACCTTTACACTGACCAAGAAGCAACAGTTCGAATGGAACAAGAAAAACACAGAATGGTTTAAAATCAGCAAAGGTGTACGACAAGGCTGCATACTTTAACCCTACCTCTTTAATTTATATGCAGAACAAATCATCAGAGAAGCAGGACTGTATGAAAATAACAGAGGTGTGAAGATTGCTGATGAGTCTCCCACCAACCTATACTGATACCACCACATTACTGGCTGAAAGTGAAGATGATCTGAAACATTTGCTTCTCAAGATCAAGGAATATAGCCTTAAAATGGGCTTGCACCTTAATGCAGACGTCAAAGATCCTGACAACTGGCAGAAACCAATATGTTCATCTTTGATGGAGAAGAAATTGAAATAGTTGACAACTATAACCTACTTGGATCAATTATTAAAGAAGCAACAAGCAGTCAAATCAGAAGACGCATTCCTCTTGGCAGAATGGCTATGAAGGACCTAGATAAGATTCTTCAGAGTAGCGATGTCTCTCTTCATACAAAGATTCAACTTGTTCAAGCCATGGTATTTTCAATAATGTCATATGGATGAGAAAGGTGGAGAGTGAAAAAGACAGACAGGAAGAAAATTGATGCCTCTGAATTATGGTGCTGGCAACAAATACTATGTATACCATGGACTGCCCAAAGAACAAATCAGTCAGTACTAGAAAAGATCAAACCTAAGCCTTCTTTAGAAGCTCAGATGACAAAACTTTGACTTTCATACTGTGGACATATTTGACAAGAGAGATCATTAGAGAAAGACATCACGCTTGGCAAAGTAGAAGGTCAACGTAAAAGAGGAAGGTCAACGTAAAAGAGGAAGGCCAGCAATGAGATGGATCGATATAAAACAGCAGCTATGGGTGCGAGTCTGTCAACAACGAGCCGTCTGACTGAAGACCAAATAGAGTTTAGGACAAGAGGGTCACCATGAGTCAACACAGACTCAATGGCACTTAACAACAACTGTATTTATTTGGCACATTTATACATGTAGAATCACAAACTGGTTGACATACACATGTAAGTGCCAAGTTTCTTCTGTTAATTTTTCTCACATGAAGATTTGTAAAACTGCCCCTCAAGCTTCATGTATTAGCAAATACACATTCACATTTTTTTCCTCAGAAAAGGCTCCACATTTAGCAGAGGCTTTTCTAAAAATACTGCTGGTATTATGTACATTGCGACCTTGATATTTCAATTCCGATCTTTTGTTTTGGTCCTTTTAAAAAAAGGTGCAACAACCTACTAAGACAATCAGAAAATTCTTATGTTACCTGATCTTTCAGAAGATTCTCCCTTCTTGAGAAAACTTTCAGATCCCTCTGGATGCTGTTTTGCAGTACTAGGTGAGAGAGGTTTGGGACCGCTTCTGACTGGTGATCGTTTCGGACTCTGACGACAATTTATGCTTTCACAGGATATTCCAGCTGTTCCCACACACAAAAATCAAAAAGTAATAAAATCAATACAGAGATCTTTAGTATATTAATGCACCAGTGAAATGGAAAACAGGCCTGAATACCTAGAATGCACTGTCCAACAATACCTTTAAAGAATTCTTCTGAATAGCTGAATTCACACAACTATCACAGTAAAAAAAGAAAAAAAAAGATAATTGCCATACTGAGTCAAACTGATCCATCAAGCCCTATATCCCATTTCTAACAGTATCAAATCCAGATCAAATACCTGGTAAGCTCCCAAGTAGAAACAAACCATGCTGCCCATTCCACCTGCAATAGAGCCTTCTCCCTGTTTGAACCCCAGCTGTGGAACGATCTCCCCACCTCAACACGTGAAATCAAAGGACCTAGTGGACTTTAGGAAAGCAATGAAAACCCACCTATTCCTAAAATACTTTGGAGCTACCCCATAAGATTATGATTAATAACAAAATGGACCATAAAACACTGCTACAGTTCCTTGTAAATAGTTAGCAATTGTTAATTGCTTGTGATACCCCAAATTTAACCTCCAAGTTGAATAACCCTGTTCTATGGAAAGCACGTTGCTATAAATGTTCCATGTAAACCGCCTTGAATGTATGATAAAGCATAGTTACTCACCAGTAAAGCACAGTTACTTACCTGTAACAGGTGATCTCTGGGAACAGCAGGAATAAGTCTTCACATATGGGTACGTTGGTACCAACGGAGCCTGCGCGGGAACGCTCCCCAGCATCCAAAAAGAAAGCCTTTGGGAGCATCCCACACGCATGCGCGCTGCCTTCCCACCCATTCACTTCCCTCTCATCAGTTGGGTTTGTAGCCGAGACCGAAGGAGGGAAGTAGACAAATTAGAGAGAGAAAGAGAAAGAGAGAGAACAACTCCTAGGGGAGGTGGGTGGGTTGTGAAGACTTATTCCTGCTGTTCCCAGAGATCACCTGTTACAGGTAAGTAACTGTGCTATCTCCAGGAACAAGAAGGAATGAGTCTTCACATATGGGGACTCCCAAGCTAGAGATGCCTAGAGGAGGTCCCAGCATGTTGCAAATCTAATAGATGGGCCACGCTATTTCCCAGAACCTCAGACATCCAAGGGATGGAGGGTAGGGGCTGAATTAAAAGGGGTGTGCTGTGGAACAGTTTGACTAAACAAGGTGTCTAGAGGGGAGTCCTTGTGTAGATAATAAATGATAGTAAAAATTGAATTCCAATTTTCTAATGTGGACCTGACTCCAAGTATTGCGAAAGTATTTGTTGAGGGTAATATGGTCTGGTGCTAAGAGCCAGTACATTATGCTCAAAGAAATAACCGCACTGTGAAGTAGAGGAAAATAAATTTTGCAATACAGGCAGAGGTCAGAAGCCTTAATGGCTAGAATTAATCCCAGAAGAAAAACTGGGGAAGTTTAATGAGGTTGGACTTTTGAGGGGAAGCAAAAGCTTCTGTAGGCCAAAGTTTGAAGCTCTTTGTCCTTGGAGCAGAATAAGGCTCTAGGAAAGAGAGGAGATAAATCTCACTGGTTCGCAGAAAAAGGATGGGTCTTTAAGACCCCTCTATCCAAATGAAAGAGAGAAACATTTGTGGTAGGCGGTGTAGCCTCCAATTTCTTGAAGATCAGTAATGTTTTCCCTAAGTGATGTCAATTAGGATAATGACTTTACATGGAGAACTTCAGATGCAACGTAACCGGAAAGGTTACGGTAAAAGAAGGTAGTTTCTACTTAGGAGAGGTCTAGATTTCTTTACAAATTCTAGCCTTTAAATAACAAGAAATGGAGACCTACGTGAAGGGGTGCAAAGGAGATCCTTAGTCTTAAGACAACAAGTACTGAAGTTATAGAAGGATCCAGACTTGTTGTCTTAAGACTAAGGATCTCCTTTGCACCCCTTCACGTAGGTCTCCATTTCTGGTTATTTAAAGGCTCCACACTGGTGGAAAAGGAGACGCAATATAAGGGGATACCATGTTTGCCCCTCTATGAGGGCAATATGAGTATCATGCGTTCTTTGTTCAGCATAAGCTTCAATGAAGTATTGGGAATTAGAAGGAATACACTAGACAAGGACCGACTGCAGTGAAAAGGAATGCATCCCTGTTGCAAGAGTTCCACTGGAGATGTGGAACAACCCAGGGAATTGAGCAATTCTTTATGCTTTCACGTGGTCTAAGCCCTGGTTCCTTTTCCTTATAAGGAAATTTTAAGGAAGATGGTAAGAGTAGGAGAAACCAGTCATGTAGGAACTTGACTGGGGAAAGCCTTTTTAAACATCTGGAAGCTACCTACTAGGAATGGCTCTGACGCTCTCTGGCAAAGGCCCATAGTTGCAGAGCTTTTTTGTATAATTGCAGAGAGCATGTTGTAGGTTGCTTAGGTGAAATCTGGCTATTTAATTGCCAGTGTGCAACCTAATCTATTCTGTTGGAGCCAAAAAGAATTGAAGATGGCTAAGAATAGTAAACAGGCCGGTTGCCTGCAATGATAAATTGTCCAAGTAGGTTTTGGAACCTTTCTTGGAATTAACTGTTAAGGCAGCAGAAAAAGTTAGGTCCTATAGATTGGAAAAGGACCCACAGACATAATTAGGAGTGGTAAAACTCAATTATGGTCTGACAAGCTGTCTTAAAAGAAATATTTGAGAAGATTGCAAAGGGGAAGAAAGCTCTGTATGGAAACTACTTACTGGAGTAGGTATTGAAGAAAATCCTATGGGCTTAAAAAGTAAGCCCTCCAGTTGAACAGTATCACTCTTAGACTGAATATGTCGACTAAGAGGGATAGAAAGTAATACAGAGTTGTGAAAACTTACAATTTGTTAAGTCTCTGAAAAAGGTAAAGCCCCCCTGCAGTCAAAACTATGAGATATCCTCGTACAGGAAAACTGTCAAGGTGAAGGGCATAGCCTACCTTGTAATTAGTTGTTACTCTTCTTTTTCCTTCAAAAGGAGAGGAGAAACCTGTTACCTGTAGGGCATGATTATCCTCAATAGCTCTAGGAGCTAAAAGAATGGATTTCTCTTGTGGCAAGAGATTCATGCCCAGAGTCTAGGATTGAGTCAGTGTATCACTGATCTCTCAGTAAGGATGAGATGAACTGTAGATGCTTCTGTTGATAAGAAGTAGGTTAGCGGTTCTAAACCTGAAACAGGAAAAAGAGATTTAATGAATAAAATATCAGAAACCCTGCGACTGCTGGGTTTGCTGAGCCTGTTGAGGTTTTGATTTTCTCTGCCTGGTTTGATGTTGTCCTTCTTTGGAAACATCTGCATGATGGGTAGAAGATGAATAAAATTTTTTCCCCTTAGGGGGACAATGTTTTTAGGAGATTTTTTAATAGCTGGGATAGAGGAAAGTTTTGACACTCCTCTGAAAGCAACAATATCAGTGTTTAACTGACTGCAAATGCAATGTGTGCCTTCGAGTCAGTCCTGACTCCTGGCGACCCAGCAGCTCTCCTGGGTTTTCTTGGCAGTGTCACCGGAAGTAGATTGCCAGGCCTTTCTTCCGAGGCAATAACTGATTAGCTTGGAATAAAATATCCTTGTTAAAGAGATTTTCACCAGTACAAGGAGTATTTCAAAGCCTTTCTTGAACCCATTTGTACAAGTCTGAAGCTTGGAGCCAGGCCATGCATCGTGCCCCTATGGCTACAGCAGAAGTTCCACTAATAGACTCAAAGCAGTTCAGGGAAGCACGATTAAGGAACTTAGAGAAATTTTGAGCATGACTGACTAATATGTCAGTTATGTTCTTGAAGAAAAGAGTTCAAAAGCTTTAAGTTCTTTGTGACATCATCAAGAGATAATCCCATATAGAAAATATATGAGATAATTCTTGCTGAAAGCATGGATGCCTGGAAGCATCGACGTCCAAAGGCATCTAAAGTCCTAGACTCACAACCTGGCAGATAAGAGTGCTTCTTTGCACTCTTAATACGCCTCATTGCTGATTCTACAACAATAGAATGAGGAGGAAGTTGAGTCTTTTGAAAACCTGGAGAAGGTGGCACCTTGTACATAGTGTCAAGTGTCTTAGAATGTGGGGATACCGTTAAAGGTTTCCCACATTCTTAATAGTAGATCCTGTAAGCTCTGATGCAAAGGAAGCATGATCACCTCCTTTGGAATCCAGAGGAATTGCAGAGTCTCTGAATCCCCTGGTATGGATTCTTTCCCAAGGTATGGAAATGGCAAGAAACTTCGCCATATCAAGCCAAAAAGGCTTGAAACGAAATCTCTCCTGAGGAGAACCCCCTAAAATGAGGGGTAAAGGCTAGAATTGTTGAAAATTCAGCCATGGTACCGATGGATTCATCCCAGTCATCGGGATCGGAAGACTTGAAAGGATGAAGCATCGGATTTTCTTTAAAGCGATGTCTTTGGTACCACCCAAGGTCGGTACCGAGACGAGTCGGTACCGAATCCTCCATGCTAGAGAGCGATTCCAGGATCGGCATCGAAGGAAGTGAGTCTGTCAAGGCAAGCATGGACGGTACCGACACCGGTGCCGATACCAGTACCGGTACTGAAACCGATACCGATACTCGAGGAACGGTCTGCAGCAACTCTAGTGGTACCGAAGTAGCTGAGAGCGCTAGACTGCGTTCAGTGAGGAGTGTTTCATCCATCACCATGGCCGATGCAGGGGCGTCAGTACCGCTCGAAGCGGCCACAACCACCGAGCATGGCCAAGGTATGTTCATCGAGGTAAGAACCCAGGGAACAACCTGAAGCCCCGTTAATACTTTGGAGCCCGAAGACTCCCACCGGGGCTTTATTGCCAAAATGTCCTCAAGGGCAACGCCAGAGGCATCTCGATGCTTAGAAGGAGATCTACCACTCGAGGACTGGCTAGTCTTTACAGACGTTTGTTTGGTTACCTGATCCTGTGAAAAAGAAGATATAGAGTCTGATGTGAACCGGGTATCGAGTTGTACTCGATCCTGAAGACGTCTGTTCGAGCTCCAGCAGGAGACACACTCCAGTGGGCAATGGTCAGGACCTAAACATTTTAGGCACCAAGTATGAGTGTCTAAAAATATATCTGTACCGCCACACTTTGAGCATTTCTTAAGGATAGTGGCTGGCTTTTCCATAATGGAAGGATAGAGGCCTAGTGGCCTAGAAACCGTCAGGCACTAAACAGGAAAAAATTCCTAGAGAAAAGAAGAAATTTTTTAGTAAAAAAGAAAGAAAAGCACTGGCGGTACCGGTGGCATCGAGGGAAGGCAGACGCGACCACAAAAAACTAAGAATAAAAAGAAGAATTTTCTGCGGTGACAGGAGTACGTCCTGCCGGCTCCGCGGAAAATGGAAAACTGATGAGAGGGAAGCGAATGTGCGGGAAGGCAGTGCACATGCGTGTGTGATGCTCCCAAAGGCTTTCTTTTTGGACACTGGGGAGCGTTCCCACGCAGGCTCCATCAGTACCGATGTACCCATATGTGAAGACTCATTCCTGCTTGTTCCTGGAGATCAGGTGATCTCCGGGAAGAGCAGGAATTTAGTCTTCACATATGGGTTATCGTCGGTTCCGACGGAGCCTGCGCGGGAACACTCCCCAGCGTCCAATAGGAAAGCTTTTGGGAGCATCCCACAGCGCCTGCCTGCTGCCTTCCCGCCTTTCCCAACTGTGCCTCTCCAGTTGACTTTAAAGCTGAGACAGAGAGATACAACTCTTAGGGGAGGTGGGTGGGTTGGGAAGACCAAATTCCCCGCTGTTCCTGGAGATCACCTGTTACAGGTGAGTAACTATGCTATCTCCAGGAACAAGCAGGAATGTAGTCTTCACATATGGGGACTCCCTAGATGCAGATGCCAGGTAGAGACCCCAGAAGTTGTGTCCCCCTGTGAAAGGGCTCCACTTCCCCCCATGGATCTCTGGCATCCTACTAGGGATGGTGGGTAGGAGTTGAATAAGTATGGAACAGGTGTGGAAGAACAGCCTGACCAAACAAGGCATCCCGGCGGGAGTCCTTGTCTAAGCAGTAATACGCTGTGAAGGTATGAACCGAAGCCCAAGTAGCTGCTCGGCAAATGTCGCCGATAGACACAGAGTGAAGATGAGCCATAGAGGCTGCCATGGCTCTCACACTGTGAGCTGTGACAAGGCTTTCAAGAGGAAGGTTCTTACTCTCATAGGCAAAAGAAATACACTGTGCAATCCAGCTGGACAGTGTTTTTTTGGAGACTGAAAGTCCCAAATGACAAGGATCAAAAGCAACAAAGAGTTGAGAGGACTTTCTATATTGCTGTGTCCTTTGCAAGTAAAAGGCCAAAGCCCTTTTACAATCCAAAGTATGAAGATTCCTTTCTGCATTTGAGGCGTGAGGCCTTGGGAAAAATACAGGAAGGTAAACCGCTTGATTTAAATAAAAAGGTGATACCACCTTTGGCATAAAGTGTGGATGAGTCCTAAGGACTACCTTATCATGATGGAACCTTGCATAAGGAGGATCAGTCACCAACGCTTGCAATTCATAAGAACATAACATAAGATATGCCATACTGGGTCAGACCAAGGTCCATCAAGCCCAGTATTCTGTTTCCAACAGTGGCCAATCTAGGTCATATGTACTTAGCAGTTTCCCCAAGGGACACAGGTTCCACAATGCTTGTATTGGTTCAAGCATTGATATCCTTCTTAATAATGGCTTATGGACCTTTCCTCCAGGAACTTGTCCAAACCTTTTTTAAACCCAGCTACACTAACAGCCTTTACTACATCCTCCGGTAACAAATTCCAGAGTTTAAATACACGTTGAGTGGAAAAAATATTTTCTTTTATTAGTCTTAAATAGTTTACCCTGTAGCTTCATTGCATGTCCCCTAGTCTTTCTATATTCTGATAAGGTAAACAATCGATCTACGTTTACCCGATCCACTCCGCTCATTAATTTATAGACTTCTATCATATCTCCCCTCAGCCGTCTCTTTTCCAGGTTAAAGAGCCCTAACCTTTTTAGCCTTTCTTCATAGGAGTATCCTTCCATCCCCTTTACCATTTTGGTGGCTCTTCTCTGAACCTTTTCTAATAACTCTATATCCTTTTTAAGATACGGCGACCAGAATTGCACACAATATTCAAGGTGCGGTCTCACCATGGAACGATATAGAGGCATTATAATATCCTTTGTTTTATTTTCCATTCCTTTCCTTATCATACCTAGCATTCTATTTGCTCTCTTGGCCGCCGCTGCACACTGGGCCGAGGGTTTTAACATGGTATCCACAATGACGCCTAAATCTTTTTCCTGGGTGGTGGTTCCTAATGAGGAACCTTGCATCGTGTAACCATAGTTTGGGTTGTTCTTCCCTAGGTGCATAACCTTGCACTTGTCCACATTAAATTTCATCTGCCATTTTGATGCCCAGTCTTCCAATTTATCAAGATCCTCTTGCAATTTTCCACAATCCTCTTGGGTTTTAACAACTTTAAATAGTTTTCTGTCATCTGCAAATTTGATAACCTCACTCGTTATTCCACTTTCCAGGTCATTTATGAATATGTCAAAAAGCAGCGGACCCAGCACAGATCCCTGGGGTACACCACTATTCACCTTTCTCCATTGGGAAAATTGGCCATTTAGCCCTACCCTCTGCTTTCTATCTTTTAACCAGTTCCTGATCCACAATAGTACACTGCCTCCTATCCCATGACTCTTTAGTTTTGCCAAAGTCTCTCATGAGGGACCTTGTCAAAGGCTTTCTGAAAGTCCAGATACACAATATCAACCGACTCACCTTTGTCCACCTGATTATTCACTCCTTCAAAAAAACATAACAGATTAGTAAGACAAGATCTTCCTTGTCTAAAGCCATGTTGGCTGTCTCTCATTAGTTCATGACTATCTACATGCTGAGTAATTTTATTCTTTATGATGGTTTCTATCATTTTTCCCGGTATTGACGTCAGGCTCACCGGTCTGTAGTTTCCCGGATCACCCCTGGAACCCTTTTTAAAAATTGGTGTTACATTGGCGATCCTCCAATCTTCAGGTATTAGAGATGATTTTAATGATAGTTCACAGATTACTAATAGCAGGTCTGCAATCTCATTTCAGTTCTTTCAATACCCTTGGATGTATACCATCCGGCCCAGGTGATTTGCTACTCTTCAGCTTATCTAATAGTTGTAATACATCTTCTCGATGTATCGATATTTCCTTCAATTCTTCTGCACCTTTAAATACTACTTCAGTCATGGGTAACATCCCTACATCTTCCTCAGTAAAGACTGAAGCAAAGAATTTGTTCAGTCTCTCCGCTATCGCCTTGTCGCCTCTTAGTGCTCCTTTAACCCCTTTATCATCTAATGGACCAACTGATTCTCTCACAGGTTTTTTGCTACGAATGTACTTGAAAAGGTCTTTACTTCGCGTTTTTGCTTCCGCAGCAAGCTTCTTCTCAAATTCTCCCTTTGCCTGCCTTATCAATGCCTTGCATTTGACTTGCCAGTGCTTGTGCTGTTTCCAGGTTTCGTCGTTTGGCTCTTTTTTCCATTTCCTGAAAGATGCTTTTTTGGCAACAGCCTCTCTGACCTCAACTTTAAACCATGCTGGCAGTTTTTTGGACTTCTTTCCACTTTTCTTAAAGCGTGGAATACAGCTGGTCTGGGCTTCCAAGATAGTATTTTTCAACAACAGCCAAGCCTGATGTACGTCTTTAACCTTTGCAACTGCTCCTTTTAGTTTTTTCTTGACTGTTTTCCTCATTTTATCATAGTCTCCCTTTCGAAAGTTAAAAGGTAGTACTGTGAATTTCCTTACTATCCCTCCTCCACTAATTAAATCAAAGGCGATCATGCTATGATCACTATTGCCAAGTGGCCCCAACAACCTTATCTCTTGCACTAGATCTGGTGTTCCACTAAGGATTAGGTCTAATATGGCTTCCCCTCTGGTCGGTTCATGAACCAGCTGCTCCAAGAAGCAGTCATTTATTTCATCTAGGAACTTTATCTCCCTAGTATGTCCTGACGTGACACTGACCCAGTCGATACCGGGGTCGTTGAAATCACCCATTATTATTACTGTGCTGTAACTTTTGTTAGCTTCCTTGATTTCTTTGAGCATTTCATCATCCATTTGGTCATTCTGGCCAGGCGCTCGATAGTACACCCCCACTGCCATTGCCTTCCCCCTTTTACATGGAATTTCAATCCATATAGATTCTACAGCAGATTTTGTTTCCTGCAAAACTTTAATCCTTTCTGACTCAATGCCCTCTCTAACATAGAGAGCAACCCCTCCACCAATTTGATCAGCTCTATCATTACGATATAGTTTTGTACCCAGGTATCACAGTGTCCCACTGGTTGTCGTCCTTCCACCATGTCTTTGATATTCCAATCATATCTAACCTTTCATTTAGTGCTGTATATTCTAACTCTCCCATCTTCTTTTTTAGACTAATAGCATTTGCATACAAGCATTTTAGAGAATGTATTTTATCCATATTAATTTGTCTGTTAGACATGAGTAATTTGGGATCTTTAAGCTCTGTCTGCTCCATACTTGAGGGCATTTGTGCTACTTTACTCTTTTGTGGAACCTCTCTGCTTTTGGTAGTATCCTTCAAAGATACATTCTTCCGAACCATCTGCTCTTGGGCGACTGTCGGCTTTCCCCTAATATCTAGTTTAAAAGTTGCTCTATTTCCTTTTTAAAGGTTAATGCCAGCAGCCTGGTTCCATCCCGGTTAAGGTGAAGCCCATCCCTTCGGAAGAGCCCCTCCTTTCCCCAGAATGTTCCCCAGTTCCTAACAAATCCAAACCCCTCATCTCTGCACCATTGTCTCATCCACGCATTGAGACTCCGGAGCTCTGCCTGCCTTTTGGGTCCTGCGCGTGGAACAGGAAGCATTTCGGAGAATGCTACCCTGGAAGTTCTGGATTTCAACTTCCTACCTAAAAGCCTAAATTTAGCCTCCAGAACCTCCCTACCACATTTTCCTATGTCATTGGTACCAACATGTACCAAGACAGCAGACTCCTCACCAGCACTATCTAAGACCTTTTCTAGGTGGCGCGTGAGGTCCGCTACCTTCGCACCAGGCAGGCATGTTACCAGGCGATCCTCACGTCCACCAGCCACCCAGCTATCTACTTGCCTAATGATCGAATCACCAACTATAACGGCTGTCCTAACCCTTCCCTCATGGGCACATGGCCTGGAGAAACTTCCTCGGTGCGAGAGGGTTTTACATCACCTGGAGGACAGGTCCTAATTACAGGATCACTTCCTGCCACACCAGGGTGATGCTCTCCTGTCACGTGACCTCTCTCCTCCATGGCAACAGGGATGCTGCCAGACTGGAGGTGGGACTTCAGGACTATATCCCTGTAGGTCTCGTCTATGTACCTCTCTGTCTGTCTTATGCTTTCCAAGTCTGCTACTTTAGCCTCTAGAGAACGGACTCGTTCCCTGAGAGCAAAGAGCTCCTTGCACCTAGTGCACACGTAAGACCTCTCACCAACTGGGAGAAAATCATACATGTGACACTCAATGCAAAAGACTGGAAAGCCCCCATCCCGCTGCTGGACTGCTGTCTGCATCTTAGTTTTAAGTTTGTGTTTAGATCTAAGTTCTTTACTTACTAAGGGTTGCTATGGATATTTATACTAATAAAACTGAACCTAATACGTGTAATATACCTTGTTCACCTGAAGCTTAACTAATCTCGGGTCCTTAGTGTATGACTGATTTGGGTAATGAGCTTCACCTGAGAGCACCTCATGTCTTTTAAGATGTGTAAGTACCTATAAAGCTACGATTATCCCAGGGGTGGGAGGGAATTAACACTTATTAAAAGAGGGCTGCTACACAGTACCCTGTCTTGTGCTGCTGAGGTAAGCTATATTCTGATTTGATTTAAATTATAGCTCTTAGCTGCTGCTAGGCTCTAACTTCTTATGAAATTTAAAGTACAAGCTCTCTGCTGGGTTCTAAATTTAACCAGAAAGCTCTTTTCTGTGTTGTAAATTTAAGCTAAAAGAACTTTGCTGATGCTAGGCCCTGAGTGACTATTAAATGTAAACTACAAGCTCTCTGCTGGGTATGAAATGTAACCAGAGAGTTCTCCTCTGTGTTTTAAATGTAAACTTAAACTGCTGCTACTAGGCCCTGACTGATTTAACAAAAATAGTGGATCACAGATTAATTAGCTTTAATACAAAGAATTCCTTTTAGAAAATTACCAGAAGTAAATACTCACAGTTGCAGATCTCCCTCCAGAAGCAACAGTCCCCCTTACCAGTCTTTCACTAATGTGACATGCTGATGTTGATTGCAATAAGAAAGATGACCTTCCAGGAAAGGAATTTCAAATAAGTAGTAGCTAATGGTTCAAAAGGTGGCTTCATGAGCTGCCCAAGAACCAGATTTAAGTCCCATGCCTCCAGTGGTGGCTTAATGAGAGGCTTAGTTAAAAGGCGGCCGCTCATAAATCTCGCTATGAGAGGATGAGAGGAAATACGTTGTCCATTTAGAGGCTTGAAAAAAGCTGCAACAGCACTCAAATGAACTCTCATTGAATTGGTCTTAAGCCCTGTATTAGACAAATGAAGGAGATACTCCAGTAATGATTCCAAAGGTATCGCAAGAGGGTCAAGACTCTTCTGCGAGCACCATATGGTAAACCTTTTCCACTTGAAAGCATAAGAGCGTCTTGTGGAAGGCTTCCTGGAAGCATAAAGGATATCCTTTACCTGCTGAGAAAGGTTAAGACCATGAAGTTCTAGGCTTTCAGCAACCAGGCCCTGAGATACAGAGCCTGGGGATTGGGATGCCATAGCATCCCGTCCTCCTGAGAAATGAGATATGGAGCAGATCCTAACTCCAGAGGGGGAGCTTGAGAGAGATGTAGGAGCAGAGGGTACCACACAATGTTCCCTCTAATTTTCTGTAGGCTGTGTGCACATAAAATATCAGCTGTGTGCAGCTTTTGAAGGAAGGTTAAATTTTGGTGCGCCACATAACGACACTCGTAGTTATATACTTTAAAATTTGACTACACGTCAGAATACAGTATTTACACCACATTGATTTCAATCAAATTAAATGAAAATAGACGATTACTAAGTGAAGCGGGAAATTTCTAGTAATTACAATCATAACTTTTAAATTTTAAGACGTCTGTGTTGTTTTCTATCAGAATCAGAGCTGTAATTTTTGTGCGCTCTATTGTAAAGTATGTGCGCTCTCTCGGCGAGGTGTGTGCGCGCGCACACGCGCACAGCTTAGAGGGAACAGTGGTACCACATTTGCCGTGGCTAATGTGGAGCTATGAGAATCATATGACCTCTGTCTCTCTGAAGCCTGAACAGGGTTTTGGAAATTAGGGGAATGGGTGGAAAGGCATACAGGAAGTCCTGGTTCCAATGGAGGAGGAAAGCATCCCTGGCCTGACAACCCTGAGCCGGAATTCTGGAACAGAACCGGGGAAGTTTGGCATTCAGCGGACTTGCAAAGAGGTCTATGTCCGGAGTTCCCCAAATTTGAAAAATTTTTGCCACCTGGTCTGCATGGAGAGAACATTCATGTGGAAGCAGAACTCGACTGAGTCTGTCTGCCCAAGAGTTTTGAATGCCTGGAAGATACACTGCAGGGAGATGAATCTGATGCTCTCTGGTGAGGGCCCATAGTCGCAAAGCTTCGCTGCAGAGCGACAGAGAGCCTGTTCCGCCCTGCTTGTTCACATAGAACATGGCTACCTGATTGTCCGTCTGAATTAGGACTGTTTTGCAGCTGAGCTGAGTGTGTAATACTCAAAAAGCAAGGAAGATTGCTCTGAGTTCTAGGAGATTGATGTGTAAATCGGTCTCCTGTGGAGTCCAGGTACCCTGGGTAGAGAGGCCTTGCAGGTGGGCTGCCCAACCCACCTGTGAGGCATCTGTTGTTAGAGTGGCTTGGGGTGGGGGTTGCTGAAAAGGAGACCCCACCAAAAGGTTTTGGGGTGACTGCCACCATTGGAGGAACCAAATAAGGCGATCTGAATTTGCTATTTTTTCTGACAGGCAACCTGATGCCCGAGTCCATTGAGTGGATTAAGTCCACTGGGCTGCGCTCATATGAAGGCGAACATAAGGAACCACATCCAAAAGCAGAGAGGTTCCAAAAAAGAGTAAAGCAGCCCAAATGCCCTCGAGTATGAAGCAGACAGAGCTTAAAGATCCCAAATTACCCATGTCTACCAATAGCCAAATTAATATGAATAAAATACAGTCTCTAAAATGCTTGTATGCAAATGCTATAAGTCTAAAAAATAAGATGGGAGAATTAGAATATACAGCACTAAATGAGAGGTTAGATATGATTGGAATATCAGAAACATGGTGGAAAAAAGACAACCAGTGGGACACTGGGATACCTGGGTACAAACTATATCGTAATGATAGAGCTGATCAAATTGGTGGAGGGATTGCGCTTTATGTTAGAGAGGGCATTGAGTCCGAAAGGATTCAAGTTTTGCAGGAAACAAAATTTGCTGTAGAATCTCTATGGATTGAAATTCCATGTAGAAAGGGGAAGGCAATGGCAGTGGGGGTGTACTATTGACCGCCTGGCCAGAATGAACAAATGGATGATGAAATGCTCAAAGAAATCAGGGAAGCTAACAAAAGTTACAGCACAGTAACAATAATGGGTGATTTCAATTACCTCGATATCGACTGGGTCAGTGTCACGGCAGGACATGCTAGGGAGATAAAGGACTGCGCCCCAAAAAACGTAAAAATCAATCGAAACATTAGAGGCAGTTTAAAAAAAAAAATTTTTAGTGTACCTGTGTTATTAATATATTATAGGCCTTTGCAATATGTTTTTATTTATAAAATTTACTTATTTAAACCACAATAATTAATCACAATAACAAAGTAACAATATTTGATTTCAAAATTATGATTTTGTAGTGAACATCACTAATATGAAATAAAATTATTTTTTCTACCTTTGTTGTCTGACCAATTTATTCTCTGATCATGCTGGTCCCGATCTGAGGCTTCTGCTTTTCTGTCTTATCTTACCTCTCTTTCTGTAGTCTATGGTCCCATCTGCCATTTTTTATCTCTTCTTTCGTTTTCTTCACTTCTTTCCATCAGCCTATTTCCAGTCTCAGTAACCCTCCCCAGTATCAGCCCCTTTCCAGTCCTCACTCTCAGTACCTTCCAAAGTCAACTTGCATTCCCATGACTGCCACTGGTGTCCATTCTCTTCCAGTCCCCCTTCTCCCCCACTGACCAGTCCCTTCTAGTGTAAATACCATGGCAGCCCCTCTCAGATCCACTCCCTTCCAGTTCCATTCTCCCATCCCCTCGTATCAGCCCATTTGCAGCCTTAGCCCCCAGTTTTCTTCCAGGGCCAGCAGCTCTATCCTCCCCTCCCCACAATCAGCCCATTCCCAGTCGAAGCCCCCCAATCAGCTCGCTTCCAGTGCTATTCCCCCCCCCCCTCCCTCAACCCCATTACCAGTGCTAGGCTCCCCTAATCAGTCCATTTCCAGTCCTAACTGCCTCGATCAGCTAATTTCCAATGCTAGCCCCCCATCAGTCCATTACCAGTCCTACCCCCCTATCATCACATTACCAGTCCCAACCCCCCTTGATCAGTCCATTCACAGGCCTAGCCTTCCCTAATCAACCCATTACCAGTCCTAGCCCCCCATCTGCCCATTATAATCCTAACCCGCATGGTCTCTCCCCTCTGTCCAGCATTTATCCCCTGTCTGTCCAGAATGTCCCCCTGTCTCTTCCCTTTGTCCGTGTCAGCCCCCCTCCCTCCATCCATCCATCCATGTCAGCCCCTTGTCCATGTCAGCCCCCTCCCTCCCTCCATCCATCCCTCCATGGCAGCCCCTTGTCCATGTCAGCCCCCTCCCTCCCTCCATCCATCCCTCCATGGCAGTCCCCCCCTCTGTCCATGTCAGCCCTCCCTTCATGTCAGCCCCCCTCTGTCCATGTCAGCCCCCCTCCCTCCCTCTCTCCCTCCATCCATCCGTCAGCCCCCTCCCTCCCTGTCAGCCCTCCTCTCCCTCCCTCCCTGTCAGCCCCCCCCTGTCCATGTCAGCCCCCTCCATCCCACCATCCATCATCAGTCCACCTCCCTCCCTCCATGTCAGCCCTCTGTCCATGTCAGCCCCCACTCCCCCATGTCAGCCCCGTTGTAGGTTCCCTGCTCCCCTCTCCCCATGTCTGCCTCCTTCTTCTGCAGCCGCGGCTCCCTGTCTCTTAGGGAACTGTGGCTATGCCTGTAAAATAGTTGGAGCCTTTCTGTCTTTAAATGGGCTCCGTGCAGCATTGTCCCGCCTCCAAAGGAAGTGGTAGACAACTTCCTTTGGAGGCGGGACAATGGAATCTGATGCAAAATGAGGCATGCATTTGAAATGCCTTCGTTTTTATGTTTGATGCATGGTTTGAGTTCTAGAGGTGAACGAATGCATGTCTGAATGTGAGACTTGACATGACTTGGCTTTCCCCTATGTGCCTCTTAAGAATGGCAATATGTTTTTTTAAACAATTAAATGTTAACCATGGAGGGAATTAAGACTGCTCTTTTCTCCTGAGTGCTGTATATTATGGGCTTGAGAATTTTCATATATTTTTTTTGCTAACACCGCTCTGCGCATCTGTTTTATGACACACCCATCAGATTCCTTTTAGTTTTTCTTTTGAATGTTTAACTAGCTTAAAAAAAACAAAAACCTTTATTCATCGGCTGGCTGGTTTTGGCCCCAAAGTTCCTCTTTAAATGCACATCATTGTTACTACTGGCTTTCTGGTAATCGAACTGGAAGACCACTGAGTTGCAGTAAGCCCTTTTGCTTTCTAGGCTATTTTTTGACTTTTGAACAAATGCATTTTCTGGCCTCAGTTGTCCACTGTCCTATGCACCAATCTCTTATTTTTCTTTTGTTATAGCTACTTACAATACATTGCAAATATAACCAATATGTTACTATTTTCCACCCGAGCGGGACAGACAGTAAGTTTCTGTGTTTACAACATTACACATGGTGGTCCCTATTTTTGTTCATTCTATCCCGTTTCACTTAATTCACATGGTGTCTTTACTTTTCATTGTTTTATGACTATTCATATTGACATTTTAATATTTTTCTCTTTAGTATCATGTTTTATTTAACAATATGTCTCTTAAGATGTTCTGGTCACATGATTTTATGTTTATTGTATCTTGTTTTACATGATAGGTAATATAGATGACCTTAAATTTTTTTAACATTAAATCTCAGCTGCCAAATTCTAGACCATTCTTCAAGCTTAGCGAGATCCCTTCCTCATCTTCCTGTGTGTCTACTCTATTGCAAGTTTTGGTATTATTCGCAAAGAGGCAAGCCTTACCCGACAGCCCTTTCACAATATCACTACCAAAGAAGTTAGAAAGAATCGGACCAAGGACAGATCTCTGGGGCACACTAATGGTAACCTCCTTCTCCTCAGAGTAAGCTCCATTTACCTGTACCCTTTGTCGCCTCCCATTCAACCAATTTCTAATCCAAGCAGTAACTTTAGGGTCCATCCCTAGGGTGCTTAGTTTGTTCATAAGTCGCCTGTGTGGAACAGTGTCAAAAGGCTTTACTGAACTCTAAATCCACCACATTTAGGGCTCTCCCTCAGTCCAACTCCCTGGTCACCCAGTCAAAGAAAATCAATCAGATTTGTCTGACAATACCTGCCTCTGGTGAATCCATGCTGCCTCGGATCCGGTAATCCGTTGGACTCCAGAAACCTCACTATTTTCTTTTCAACAGCCCTTCCAATAATTTTCTCACCATCAAGGTTAGACTAACCAGCCTGTAGCTTTCAACCACATCCTATTCCAAAAGTGAGAGGCTATCTTGGTTTTCTTGCTTCGATTGGCCTTATTTCGCTTCCATCCATGACAAAGTGCACTGAGCAGATTGACCAGGTGGAGAGCCCACTGCCTGGGTCAGACTGGCATTCGTGGTTAGCACCACCCATGTAGGTCAACAGCATCCCCAAAGCATGTTGCCTGGCGAGTCCCACCACCAGAGGCTGCACCTCACACTCTGGGAGAGAGGCAGCCACACCAGATAATCCTGAGAGCACAGGGACCACTGATTCAAGAGGGCCCTCTACATGGGATGCATATGTGCCCAGGCTGAAAAGACAACCTCCAAAGGCAGGGCCTTCGTCCCAAGGAGGTGCAGGAAGTCCCAAGTCCAGGGGTACGAAGATTTCAGAAACATGCAGCTGGCAGCAGAACTTGTGCCATAGTTCTGGCATGAGGTACACCCTGCCCTGGTGGGTGTCTAAGCGAGCACCAGGTCCTGGGAAGGCATCAGGGAGCTCATCATGGTTGATCACTCTGCTAAGCTGCTCCAGTAGCTAAACCATCTGATGGATAGAGCATTCTGCCTCAGACTGGGACTTTGCCCTTATAAACTAATCGTCCAAGGATGCATACAGATTCCCTCACATCGGAGAGCCGGTGCCACCACAACCATGACCTTGTAAAAGGTTCACAGGGCGGTGGCCAACCCAAATGGGAGGGCGCAGAACTGAAAGTGCTGTTGTAGGACTGTGAACTGCAGGAATTGCTGAAGTTCTGCGTGGATGGGGATATGCAGATACGCTTCCATAAGACCCAGCGTGGTGAGGAACTCCCCAGGCGCACAGACTGAATGACTGACCACAAGCTCTCCATGTGAAAAGTGGGGAACCCACAAGCTGCAGTTGATCCCCTGGGAGATCTAGAATGGGACAAAAGGATCAGTTCTCATTCGGGACAATGAAGTAGATGGAATACCTTCTCATCCCTCTTTCAGCAAAAGGAACTGGTAGCAGGGCTCGAGTTGCAACAGTCTCTGAAGCATGGAGAGAACGGCCTCATATGCTTGAGAGCAGATCTGCATGGAGACACTATGAAGATCTCACGAATGGGCCAGGTGAGATCCAGCATGTAGCCCCAGTTGATGATGTCCAACACCCAGAAATCTGAAGTTATGTGGGCCCATGCCTGGTAAAAGACTGAGTTGTGCCGCTCCCCAATCTACAGCACCCTGAAATAAGCCCCCTGTCCATCTGTGAGAGGTATGGGAGGAGGAGCTGGCTTTTCTTGAGGCTGGAGGATCCCTGGTACAGGCAGGCCCATGAAAGGACTGGCTGTGATTTCTTGAGCTGGAGCAGGATGATGACTGCCTCTCCTGTTTATAACACCACGAGTCGCATAACCCCGAATGAGAAGAGCTTGTGCTCGAAGAGGTGGAATGCTTAAAGGAAGACTCTGACTTGTCCTCCAGCAGGTGCAGCATTTTCACCTTGCCCAAATCCTTGACCAGTTTCTCCAAATCCTCCCTCAAGAGCAGGCCACCCTGAAAAGGGAAGACTTGCCAGGTGCACCTTTGAGACCATATCAGCTGACCAGTTTCTCAGCCAGAGCCAGCAGCACACCATACCACAGTGTGACCAAATGGAGGAGGTCATCTAACATCTCTGCCAAAAAGGCCACCATGGACTCCAAGCGTGTCATGTTGGGTACAGTTGCTGCCAGAGGACTCTAAGGCAAGCCCCCACAAGCAGACATCTGAACTGCCAAGGTGGATGCCGAAAAGGCTTTCTTTAGGAGGCCCTCTACTTTTCAGTCATGTGAATCCCAGAGGGCCGCCCCACCCTCCACCAGAATGGTAGTGCATTTCGTCACGTCCATAACCTATGAGTCAACCTTAGGAAAGGGCAATCAAAGGTGCAGGTCCTCCTGGGACAAGGCCAAAATCCTTCTAAGACGCCAAGCAATTCATAGGGTAGCATCTGGAGTCTTCCACTCCTCCACCACCATCTGTTGAAGTTCAGGGGAAGGGAAAGGCCCTGGACAGCATGTCCTAATGCTTCTGAGAATAGGATCAAATGACTGAGCCACTGCTGCGGCAGCTTCAGGAATATGCAGTTCCAACGCTATCTGGACAATCAGCAGTGCAACTTCCTCCCAGCGAAACAAGCGGACCACCCGAGAGTCACTGTCTTTCTCAGGGGAAGAGAATTCTCCCACTCCTCCAGACTGGAGCCACAAACCGATGAGTTTGAGTGCCTCCATAGCCCAATAGTCATCCTTGGTCTTGCGCACCATGTATCTCCCTGGCTGGAGCTCATGGGCCTCACGTACGTCCCATTTCCCCCCACATCAGGGACCTGCAGGCTGGGGCTTAGAGGCCCCCTTTCCATAAGGCTCCAGTCAGTTGAAAATGCATGCCAAATTTGGACACTTCATGTATGTGCTCCGCAAGTTTGCTCACGCACTTCCCCTGGTCATGTGCCACCAATGAAGGAGACAAAGAATCCCCTCTCCCGGAGGGACTGTCCAGCTGCGAGGGTCATGGGACCCCGGAGGGTGCTGCCATCACCGCCACCTGTGCAAAAGGCTCTCCTGAAGGCTCCCCAGCCAGACCAGACAGAGCCAGCAGTGGACTCCCTTCCCCCCCCCCCTCGCCAGGTCAGCTGCGCAAGTGGTGCATATGCAGTCAAGCAGGTACCAGCACCGCTTGCCGCAGCCAAGATATTGAGAGAGTGGGGCAAGCATTCAACCGAGAGCAGGTGTGTGCATGCAGCCGCAAGCCAAGAAAAAATGGTGGGAAGCAGATCCGAAGCCAGAGTGTGTTGCTGCATCTCTGATGTTTGAGAACGACATCCCTGACAATTTCCTGCCCCTGCCACACAGAAGAAATCCCTGCAGTGCTCTCCCACTGTCAGGTACTCACAGTGTCGGTGGACCGGCGATCGCCAGCCATGTTGCCACACCGTCTACACCACCTCAAGAGACAGTGAGATAGGAGGGAGAGGAGCGAACCGCCCCATAGCTGCTCCAAGGGGGGCCTGCCGATAACTGCACTGGTCACTGCCAAGGGTATAGCCAATTTTTTTTTTTTTTTTAAAGAATAAAAATGATAGGGGGAAAATAAAAGCAAAAAAATAGAAGACAGGCTAGGAACCCCTCCAGACCATTCTGGTAACAAATGAACTGGCCATCCTGGCCAGACGTTGACACCCCCCCCCCCCCCAAACCAGTACAACCAGCCGTGTATCTACTATACACCCTGGTGACTGTGGATCAAGCTGGACTGCTGGGCATCCTCGTGACAGAAGCAGCAGTTGCAAGCCTAAGCTGTACTGAGAAAGCAACCACCATCAGCTGAGACAGAAAATATTGAAGAATGCCCCTAGCTGTACCGAGTATAATGCTAGGGATGATATACAGCACTTTCTAGTTCTTTCTCCATCTCATCTGCTGGTTGGGGGAGATAACCCACTGGTCTCGAATGGTCAAGCAAGAGGATCTGAAAGCATGTGTTCAGCAATTTCATTCTGTATAATACTTTCTATCATTTTGCCCTGCACAGATATCAGGCTCACTGATCTGTAGTTTACTGGATCACTCCAGATCCCTTCTTAAAATTTATTTTATTATAATCATTGAAAATTGTTTGAGCTCATTCAATTCATTAACATAAAACTCATTTTCTGAAATGGGTAGCCCCCTCACATCAATCTAAAAACAAAGCAAAAGAATTAATTTAGACCTTAGCTATGGCCTTATCCTCTGAGCGCCCCTTTTAACCCCTCAAACATCTAATGATCCAAATGACTTCCTCACACTTTTACTATGATTTTGTCTGAGAAATTCTCTCAAATTTTTTGTATTCGGTTATTCGGAGGGGCGTTCCAAGATGGCGGCAGCCTGGCGTTCCGTGTGAGCACGGTTTTCTCATGGGCAGGAAGCGAAAAGGCAAATCCGGGCTGGTGCCCCCCCAACCCTCTGCTGCCTCGACGCCTGTTTCTTCTGGGCCTTTAGATGCCTATCTCTTACGTGCTACTCGGGGTTCAGACGTTGACGGTGGCGATTGCCGGTTAGCAGTTTTGTCGGAGCGGGACAGCTCGGCAACTGCTTCGGCGTCATCTCTCTCCCCGTTGTTGAGCCCGGCGTCCAAGGTCTCCCGCACCCACGCATTGCCTGAGGGCTTTCTGGAGATCCCCTCCCCTGCTATGTCCGGGGTTAGTGGTGCCTCGGGGGGGCCAGAAAGAGATGTGTTGTTGGAGCTGGAGAGTGGAGCTAAGAGTAAGCTCCCTGTTAGTTCATCCACCTTGGTCCCTGAAGGAGAAGTGTGCGCGATGCAGGCTGGATCTTCTGTTTCGCGGGTTGCTCTTCAGACACACTTGTAAGTGGAGAACACAGTTTTGTATATGGACGCTGTATTTTCTTTGCAACGTCCTGTGAATTTCACGTTGGAATCTATATGGACCGCTATTGCCTCGTTGGGAGAAGCTTTATTTCCACATGTTTCTTCTTTAACCACAAAGGTAAAATCTACTGCTGACGCTGTGGCTATTTTGGAGAAAAAAGTCTCAGATATTTCCTTGGGGGAAGAAGAGATACGAAGTAGACTTTCTAGTTTGGAAGAACATTCTGATGCTCATAAAAAGAACTCATTATCGGTACTCATGAGATTGGAACAGTTGGAAAATGTGTCTCGTGTCAATAACTTACGAATTGTAAATTTTCCTAGATCTCCTTCTATTGGGGCAAAAGAGATGTTTAAAGAATATCTGCTAGAAGCCTTGGGGGTTTCCCCGGAGTTAATGCCTCCCCTAGTTAAAGTGTATTATATACCTAAAGTGAAGTGTGCTGCTTTGAGCAGCCCTATAGAAGGGAGATTGTTACAAGGGGACACCCTGAATGTCACTAATTTGTTGGAGAACTCTCAGGAATCTTTGGAGTCTTCTACTCTCCTTGTTACCTTTGCTTTACTATCTGACAGAGTGGCTATTGAAGCTTTTCTTTCTCAAAAGGAAAATTCCCTTCCGGGGCTTTGCGGTCCGTATTTACCCTGATTTATCTAGAGAAACGCAAAAACGACGTAGAGAGTTTCTTTTGTTACGGTCTGGGGTTGTGCAGTTGGGAGGGCTCTTTTTTCTAAAACATCCTTGTAAATGTCTGGTGAAATATCACGATGTTTCGTATGTATTTTTTGAGCCCTCCCAGCTGCTAGCCTTTATCAGTGCCAGGTGTGTGGAGTCTTCTACTTCCCCTCCATAAACGTGCTCAGATAGTGATTGTTTGAACTGCTGTGCTGCCTGTTTCTTTACATATTTGGTTTGCTTGTGTGCATATATATAATTTCCCACGAATTGCCCCCCCCCCCTCTTTGTGGACTAGTTTGGTTGGATATTTTGTGTTAAATTGCTACATATGTATATTCGTTTTCTTTTTTCTATTCCTGTTTACCAACCTGTTTCTTTCAAGAGAGTGCATTGTTATGCTTTCTTGATTTATTTGTAAACTTTGCATAAATATAAAATTTAAAAAAAAATTGTTTTGTATTCCTTATCAATGCTTTGCATCTAACTTGCTGAATATTTACTTCATTTGGTTCATTGCTCCATTTCTTGAGAGGTATTCTTTTGGCTCTAACAGATTCTTTCACCTTACCTTTTAACCATACCTGTTGTGGTTTCGCATTTCTGCCTTTTTATTTTCCAAAACCAACAGAATTTAGAAAGAATTATATAAAAAGGTAATTAAGAATATCTGCCTGTCCATCTGTCTGGGAGCAAAATAGCTGCCCATAAATTTAAAAGAACAGGATTAAACTTGTCATGTGGAAAAAACTACTAAAAAAAATAAATGAAGTTTAAAAATGGGCCAAAATTGGACTAGAAGACCCCACCCCCCAAAAATAGCCCAATGTATTTCTATGGGAGAAGGAATTCAAACTTCTGTAGCATAGAAACTCAGAAAACAGTGAAGCATAGCAGTTAGGAAATTGCTCCTAATTCTCTCTCCCTATACCTAACCGCCCCTCTCCCCACCACCAACTGTCATCACCAAAAAGAAAAAGCTCCCTCGCAATTGTCCTACCAATACCCTAAATGCCTCTACCAATACCCTAAATGCCTCTGCCACAACCCTCCCCCCCCCAACCATGCACTGTCCCACCTCAAAAAATTACTCTTACAACTACCCCAACCCCTAAAAACATGCTCCCTCACTACTGCTCCACTCATAACACATCCTTTCTACAACTACCCCCCAACCCAAAAGTACATCCTCTGGAAATGCTCCACCATCCCCAGCACACCCATCATAGACAACACATGTACAGCACACAGATACACACACGCATGCACAAACACAGGGACTGCAAATAATTCCCGAATTGTGACAAACCAGGCTGCGCCATAATACCTCTCATCCTTAAGTCACTACCTACTTTTCGGCCCGTTTCCTGCTAGTGGTCCATGGGAACCGTGTCTGCTGCCTCTAGTCAGGGTCCACTATGAATAGATCAGATGGTCTGCATTCTTTTTCCTAGCCCCAGCACTTGGAACAGACCATCTATTGAATTTTGACTTCAAGCCTCTTTCACCAGATTTAAGTCAGAATTGAAAACATACCTATTTAGATGGGTTTTTCATCTTCTTGTCACGGAGTGGATTGTTCCAACTGGATTTTCAGGGCAACCCATGTACAGTCACCCTAGATGGGTGCTTGTTCCCCTGCCCTTTGCTAAGTATTGCCCCCTGCCTGATGTATTCTTGCATATGTTTTGTTCTGCCTCTCTCCCTTCCTTACTGTCAATTATATTGGAGTTCCTTTCTATCTCAGATTTATTCATTTATTTATATAAATTGTGTAAACCACCTTGCCTAACCTGAAAGCACAGTTACTTACCTGTAACAAGTGATCTCTGGGAACAGCAGAAATAAGTCTTGACATATGGGTACGTTGGTACCAACGGAGCATGCGTGGAAACGCTCCCCAGCGTCCAAAAAGAAAGCCTTTGGGAGCATCCCACAAGCATTCACGCTACCTTCCCGCCCATTCATTTCCTTCTCATCAGTTGGGTTTGTAGCTGAGACCGAAGGAGGGAAGTAGACAAATTAGAGAGAGAGTGAGAGAGAGAACAACTCCTAGGGGAGGTGGGTGGGTTGTGAAGACTTATTCCTGGTGTTCCCAGAGATCACCTTTTACAGGTAAGTAACTGTGCTATCTCCAGGAACAAGCAGGAATGAGTCTTCACATATGGGGACTCCCAAGCTAGAGATGCCTAGAGGAGGTCCCAGCATGTTGCAAATGTAATAGATGGGCCATGCTATTTCCCAGAACCTCAGGCATCCAAGGGATGGAGGGTAGGAGTTGAATTAAAAAGGGTGTGCTGTGGAACAGCTTGACTAAACAAGGCGTCTATAGAGGGGAGTCCTTGTGTAGATCATAAAAGTTAGTAAATAATGAATTCCAATTTGCTAATGTGGACCTTACTGAAAAATATTGCGAGGTTAATATGGGTCTGGTGCTAAGAGCCAGTACATTATCCTCAAAGAAAATACCTCACTGTGAAGTATAGGAAAATAAATTTGCAATACAGGCAGAGGTCAGAAGCCTTAATGGCTAGAACTAATCCCAGAGGAAAAAAACTGGGGGAGTTTAATGAGGTTGGACTTTGGAGAAGCTAAAGCTTCTGTAGGCCAAAGTTTGAAGCTCTTTGTCCTTGGAGCAGAATAAAGCTCTAGGAAAGAGAGGACATAAATCTGACTGGTTTGCAGAAAAAGGATGGGTCTTTAAGACCCCTCTATCTAAATGAAAGAAAGAAACATTTGTAGTAGGTGGTGTAGCCTCCAATTTCTTGAAGATCAGTAATGTCTTCCCTAAGTGATGTCACTTAGGATAATGACTTTACATGGAGAGCTTCAGATGTAACATAACCGGAAAGGTTACGGTAAAAGAAGGTAGTTTCTAATTACCATAGAAATTGGCTGTCCATTTAAAACGCTATGGTATGCTGGAACAGCATTAATATGGACAGCGTCATATATCTCTATCTAGAGAGAGAGAGAGAGAGAGATTCACTTAATAACAAGAAGGGGTAAGACCTGCTTGAGACTATAGATAGAGAATCTCTTTCTGGTTAACACATGGAAGAACCATGGAGAAGGTTACATGGAAACCAGTGGAATTTCTTACCTAGAAGGAAAGGTCTAGATTTCTTTAAAAATTCTAGCCTTTGAATAACCAGAAATGGAGACCTACGTGAAGGGGTGCAGAGGAGATCCTTAGTCTTAAGACAACAAGTCTGGATCCTTCTATAACTTCAGTGTGGAGAAGGAGACGCAATATAAGGGGATACCATGTTTGCCCCTCTATGAGGGCAATATGAGTATCATGCGTTCTTTGTTCAGCATAAGCTTCAATGAAGTATTGGGAATTAGAAGGAATACACTAGACAAGGACCGACTGCAGTGAAAAGGAATGCATCCCTGTTGCAAGAGTTCCACTGGAGATGTGGAACAACCCAGGGAATTGAGCAATTCTTTATGCTTTCACGTGGTCTAAGCCCTGGTTCCTTTTCCTTATAAGGAAATTTTAAGGAAGATGGTAAGAGTAGGAGAAACCAGTCATGTAGGAACTTGACTGGGGAAAGCCTTTTTAAACATCTGGAAGCTACCTACTAGGAATGGTTCTGACGCTCTCTGGCAAAGGCCCATAGTTGCAGAGCTTTTTTGTATAATTGCAGAGAGCGTGTTGTAGGTTGCTTAGGTGAAATCTGGCTTTTTAATTGCCAGTGTGCAACCTAATCTATTCTGTTGGAGCCAAAAAGAATTGAAGATGGCTAAGAATAGTAGACAGGCCGGTTGCCTGCAATGATAAATTGTCCAAGTAGGTTTTGGAACCTCTCTTGGAATTATTTGTTATAAAGGCAGCAGAAAAAGTTAGGTCCTATAGATTGAAACAGGACCGACAGACAATTAGGAGGAGTGGTAAAACAATTATGGTCTGATAAGTATGAAAAGCCCAAACGAAGTAAAACATGAGCACATAACACTATCATAAATTCGCCTAAGACACTATATACCTTAGATATAGTGAATTTACTTGCTTATACTGTTCCCTAACTTATTTCCATTATTGTGCTAATATTTCTCTCAACCAACACCCTCTGCTAATATTACTGCCAGTATTCTCATTTGTGTCTCCAATATCAGTAATTTTTTGCAAATATTGTTGATATATGCTCCTGGTTGCCAATACACTGCCACTTTTGCTGCTGGCATCATCTCAAGCAACATTTTGTCTCCACTGTTACCAGTACTTCTCTCATGTGTTTACACTGTTGTTAATACTTTACCAATATTGTTAACTTTCTTTCTCTACCATTGCCAGTATTTTCCCATGTCTCCCTAAGGTCGCTAATATAATAACAACCTTATTATTACTAGCACTGATTTACAACACTCAGCCTAATTCTGCTACTGTTGCCAGTAACATATCTAACTACTGTTGTCAGTACCATCCTCCTACAATACCCCTTACTGTTGCCAGTAGCCCTCTCCTATATTACCCCTTACTAATACTACTACTAGTATAAGTACTACCCCTTACTAACTATGGTTGTCAGTACCATCCTCCTACAATACCCCTTACTGTTGCCAGTAGCCCTCTCCTACAATACCCCTTACTGTTGCCAGTAGCCCTCTCCTATATTACCCCTTTCTCTGTCACCGCTATCAGCCTCTCACACAAAACATAATGGCCGATCTAAAAACAAAAACAAAAACATTGCCAACCACTTTCCTAATAGTCCTCCTAATGCAACAAATCTACACATACAAGCTCAACTATCCTCCTTGCAATAGCATCCCCATCATTCATAACCCCAACCGTAACCTAACACGCCCCCCACTACACAATCACCCATTCAACCTGCCACCACACAACAATACCCACAGACATCCCCCTAGAGTAATTCAGATAAACTGCAAAAACCACAACGACAAAAAAACCTCCCCCAACAAAGACACTAAACTAAAGATGATCCTAATAAACATTAGCTCAATACGGAACAAAATACCAATTGTAAATGACATAATAAAAGACAAACAACCTGACATCTTTTTCATTACTGAAACATGGCTAACACCTACAGACACAATATTATTAAACCAACTCCACGTATCACAATATGATATTTTCAAATGCCACCGTGACATAAAAAGAGGTGGCGGCACACTTATACTCACTAAAAAAAAACTTACAATACACCCTAACAAACTCAAACAATGTTGAAAGCATGGACATAATAAACATTGAAAACAGATCACTAGCATTCTTGCTAATCTATAGATCCCCATCAGCGGATCACAAAATTCTTTCCTCTATCCTTGAACTCGCATGCACAGCATCCCAGAGAAAACGCCTCATAATCCTAGGTGATCTTAACCTCCCATCCCTAAACCAATACCAAAAAGACAACTTCATAGACTCAATGACCCACATGGGATATAACCAGATAGTCCTTACCCCCACACATAATAAAGGAAACTCACTAGACCTAATAAATAAATAAAGCTGTCTTAAAAGAAATATTTGAGAAGATTGCAAAGGGGAAGAAAGCTCTGTATGGAAACCACTTACTGGAGTAGGTATTGAAGAAAATCCTATGGGCTTAAAAAGTAAGCCCTCCAGTTGAATAGTATCACTCTTAGACAGAATGTCTCGACTAAGAGGGATAGAAAGTAATACAGAGTTGTGAAGACTTACAATTTGGTAAGTCTCTGAAAAAGGTAAAGCCCGCCTGCAGTCAAAACTATGAGATATCCTCATACAGGAAAAAACTGTCAAGGTGAAGGGCATAGCCTACCTTGTTATTAGTTGTTACTCCTCTTTTTCCTTCAAAAAGGAGAGGAGAAAACTGTTACCTGTAGGGCATGATTATCCTCAATAACTCTAGGAGCTAAAAGAATGGATTTCTCTTGTGGCAAGAGAGCCATGCCTAGAGTCGAGGATTGAGTCAGTGTATCACTGATCTCTCAGTAAGAATGAGATGAACTGTAGATGCTTCTGTTGATAAGAAGTATGATAGCGGTTCTAAACCTCAAACAGGAAAAGCACAGTTACTTACCTGTAACAGGTGATCTCTGGGAACAGCAGGAATTTAGTCCTCACATATGGGTACGTCGGTACCGACGGAGCCTGCGCGGGAACGCTCCCCAGCTTCCCAAGAAGGAAAGCTTTTGGGAGCATCCCACAGCGCCTGCGCGCTGCCTTCCCGCCTTTCCTAACCAACTCTCCTCAGTTCAAGTTTAAAGCTGACACAATAGAGAAAGAGAGGAAATGAAAGATAGAGAGAGAGATACAACTCCTAGGGGAGGTGGGAGGGTTGTGAGGACTAATTCCTGCTGTTCCCAGAGATCACCTGTTACAGGTAAGTAACTGTGCTATCTCCAGGAACAAGCAGGAATGAGTCCTCACATATGGGGACTCCCTAGCTAAGATGCCTGGGAGATCCCCAAGGGTATGAGACCCTGAAGGGTTCCTCGTCTTCCTATGGATCTCAGGCATCCATTCAGGGAAGGAGGGCAGGAGTTGTTCAAGAATAGAACAGGTGTCTGAGAACAGCCTGACCAAACAAGGCATCCCGGCGGGAGTCCTTGTCCAAACAGTAATGGGCTGTGAAGGTATGAACCGAGGCCCAGGTGCCTGCTCGACAGATATGGTCGATGGACACAGAATGAAGATGAGCCATAGAGGTGGCCATGGCCCTCACATTGTGAGCTGTGACATGGCCTCCAGAGAAAGGTTCTTACTCTGGTAAGCAAATGAAATACACTGAGCAATCCAATTGGACAGTGTTCTTTTAGAGACTGGAAGCCCTAAATGAGAAGGATCAAAAGCAACAAAAAGCTGGGAAGACTTTCTATGTTGCTGTGTCCTGTGTAAGTAAAAAGCAAGAGCTCTTTTACAATCTAGTGTATGAAGGTTCCTCTCTGCACTGGATGCATGAGGAGCTGGAAAAAAGACAGGTAAATATACCTCTTGATTAAGATGAAAAGGTGAGACCACTTTAGGCATAAAGTGAGGATTTGTCCTAAGGACTACCTTATCATGATGGAACCTTGTATAAGGTGGATTAGCCACTAAGGCCTGCAGTTCATTGATGCGGCGAGCAGAAGTGATTGCAATAAGGAAAATAACCTTCCAGAAAAAAAATTTCAAGGAGGTAGTGGCTAAGGGTTCAAAAGGTGGCTTCATAAGCTGACCAAGAACCAAGTTTAAGTCCCATGCAACCGGAGGAGGTCGAATGGGAGGTTTAGTTAAAGTTAGGCCTCTCATAAATCTTGCAATAAGAGGATGAGAGGAAATAGGTTGTCCATTGAGAGGCTTAAGGGATGCTGCAATAGCACTCAAATGGACCCTTACTGAATTTGGTTTAAGGCCTGCATTGGAGAGATGCAGGAGATATTCCAATAGAGAATTCACAGGAAGTGCCAGAGGGTCAAGACCCTTTTGAGCACACCAAATGGAAAATCTTTTCCACTTAAAAGCATAGGAACGCCTAGTGGAAGGTTTTCTGGAAGCATGGAGGATATCCTTCACTTGCTGAGAAAGATTGAAGTCTTGAAGGTCTAGGCCTTCAGTAACCAAGCTCTGAGGTGAAGGGACTTGGGGTGTGGATGCCACAAAGTCCCTTCCTCCTGGGACAGAAGGTCTGGCGCAGCTCCCAAGTCCAGGGAGGGGGCTTGGGAGAGATGCAGAAGTAGTGGGTACCACACTTGGCGTGGCCAGCGTGGAGCTATGAGAATCATAGATCCTTGATCCCTCGGGAGTTTGAACAGAGTCTTGGGAATCAAAGGAATGGGTGGAAAGGCATACAGGAAGCCCTGACCCCAATGAAGGAGGAAGGCATCCTTGGCCTGAACTCCCTGACACGGAATTCTGGAACAGAACCGGGGAAGTTTGGCATTCCACTAACATGCAAAGTGGTCTATGTCGGGGGTTCCCCATTCTTGGAAGATTCTGAGTACCTGATCCATGTGCAGGGACCATTCGTGTGGAAGCAGAACTCGACTGAGTCTGTCTGCCCAAGAGTTTTGGATCCTGGGAGGTATACTGCCAGGAGATGGATTTGATGCTCTCTGGCGAAGGCCCATAATCTTAGAGCTCCGTTGCAAAGCAACAGAGAGCCAGTTCCTCCTTGCTTGTTTATGTAAAACATGGCTACTTGATTGTCCGTATGAATGAGGACTGTCTTGTAGCTGAGGAGGGTATGAAAGACCTTGAGAGCTAGGAACACTGCTCGAAGTTCCAAGTGGTTGATATGAAGAGAGGTCTCCTGTGGGGACCAAGTGCCTTGGGTGGAGAGGTCCTGTAGATGAGCTCCCCAACCTGTTTGGGAGGCATCTGTTGTGAGGGTTGCTTGGGGTAACAAAGGTTGGAAGGGGGACCCCAGCAACAGATTTTGAGTGGACATCCACCATTGGAGAGACCAAAAGAGACGTTTGGAGGTTGCTATTTGGTCCACTGGGTGGACAAAGTCCATTGAGCTGCTCTCATGTGTAGGCGAGCATAAGGTACCACATGTACTGTGGAAGCCATATGGCCTAGCAGCTGTAGCATCTCCCTGGCAGTTAAGTGGCTCTTTGACTGAATCTGGGAGGCTAACTGCACTAGACGTTGACAACGGGCCTGAGGAAAGCAGGCCCTTGCAGAAGTGGTGTCCAACCAGGCCCCTATGAATTCCAGGGACTGAGTAGGGGTGATCTGGGACTTTGGGAGGTTTACCACAAGTCCCAGGTATTGCAGAATGCGCCTGGTGCGGTTCAGGGAGATCTGAGCCTCTGAATGGGTTGGAGCTCGGATGAGCCAGTCGTCCAGGTATGGGAAGACAAATATTCCCAGAGTGCATAGAAATGCAGCAACTATTGCCATGCATTTGGTAAACACTCTTGGAGCAGAGGCTAGACCGAAAGGAAGCACTCTGTATTGGTAATGTTTCCCCTGGAACAGAAAACGTAGGAATTTTCTGTGAGATGGATGGATGAGGACATGAGTGTACGCATCCTTGAGATCTAGAGAACAAAGCCAATCCTGACTCTGCAGGTATGGAAGGAGAGTGCCTAGAGAAAGCATCTTGAACTTCTCCTTGCATAGGAATTTGTTCAATTCTCTGAGATCTAGGATGGGTCTGTATCCCCCTGTTTTCTTTGGAATGAGAAAATAGGGGGAGTAAAACCCTGACCCCTGTTGAAGAAGAGGAACTTCTTCTATGGCCCCCTGGGCCAGAAGGGTAGTCACCTCCTGATCCAGAAGGTCGAGGAGATGTGGGAGAATTGAAGTGTCTCACCATGGTGTAGGGAGGAAGGTCTGAGAAATGAAGTTTGTAGCCCTCTCTTATGATAGAGAGGGTCCACTGCTCTGATGTGATTTGCTCCCATCTGGGAGCAAAAAGAGCTAACCTTCCTGGAATGGTGAGAGGTTCTGGCTGTTGTAGAGCCAGAAAGGTTAAGTTCTCTAGTATCAAGTCAAAAACCCTGAGGGGGTTGGAACTGCTGAGTTGTAGCAGCCCCTATAGGTTTAGGCCTGGCCTCTTTAGGCTGCTGACGCTTAGTAGCAAAGCGACCTGTAGAAGATTGTTGGCCAGAAGTGGAAGGAAATCTGCTCCTTTTGTAAAAAGGCTTTTTGAAAGACTTTTTCTTGGCTGGAATGGAAGTTGACTTGCAAAGTCTATCCAGAGCAGAATTCTCTGCATCCATTTGAGTGGCTTTTATTTGCCACTCTTTGCGAAAGAGATTTTCACCCGTACAGGGCAGATTTCCTAAGCCATCCTGAACCCAGGGTTCTAGATCAGAAGCCTGGAGCCAAGCAATTCTGCGAGCAGCTATGGCAATGCCTGAGGCTCTTCTGGCACCCTCAAAGGAATCAATGGCTGCCCTGTTGGAAAACTTTGAAATATCTTGAGTATGCTTAAGCCAAAGGAGGAATTCATCCCTTCTATCCTCTGGAATAAAAGGGAGAAAGTTGTGCACCTTTTGTGCAACTTCCTTTAGAAACATACCCATATAAAGGCTATATGAGTTGATTCTGGCAATAAGCATGCTGGCTTGGAAGATTTTCCTACCAAAAGCATCCAAGGTCCTGTATTCTCTTCCTGGAGGAGCAGAAGAGTGTCTTTTGGTACTCTTTATCCTTTTCATAGCTGACTGCACCACAGTGGAGTGGTGAGGAAGCTGAGTTTTCTGAAATCCAGGACAAGGAGGGACACGGTACATAGTGTCCAATCTGAAAGAATGAGAAAGGGTGAGAGGAGTCTCCCATAAGTCAATCATATGTTCATGAAGAATTTCATGAATTGGCAAGGTGACTGCCTCTCTGGGAGCCTTAGAGTATCCTAAAATATCAATTTTTCTTGCTCTAGGCTCTGCTTCAGAGGTTACTGAAATAGAGAGTCCTTTAGCCACTTCTATTATGAAGTCTTGAAAGAGCCACTTCTATTATGAAGTCTTGAAAGGACAAATCCTCTGGAGGAGACATTCTCCTTTTTGGAGAAGTAGGCTCCTCAGGAAGGGTAATGGATACTTCGGGAGACTCATCTGATGAATCAGAATCATCAGAGGAATCGAAGTATCGTCTGTCCCCTTCCAATGATCGATACGTGTATCGATCGGTACCGACATCGGGCGTCCCCGGTACCGGATCGGTACCGAGAGATAGCCCTGGACAAGGAACCTGAGTCGGTATCCTGACCGATGTCGATGCAGTCGGTACCGGTACCGACAACGGGATTCGTTGCGGTACCGACGGCGTCGCAGCTTGAATAAAAGCCATTATAGCCTGCTGCATGGATTGCACAGTGTGATCCATGGACGCCACGACTGCCTGGATGTCGGTACCGGGAGATTGTGCTGGTACCCCAGAGCAGTCTAACAGGTGATCGGTCGAGGCCGCGCCATCGATGTCAACCTGTAACCCCATAGGAGGAGCTTTGGGAGCCGGAGCTTCCCGCCGGGGTTGTTTGGCTGGGGCAGGATCCTCGAGGGCAAGCCCGGAGGCATCTCGATGCTTAGAGGGAGATTTGCCCTTCAAGGACCTGCTAGGTTTATGTTTGGTTACCTGAGACCCATCAGGAGAGGAAGACCTGGAAGATGTCGATGCCACCGCCGGTGCATCCGGGGGAAACAGCACATGGAGCTTGGCTGCTCGGTTCTGTAACCCTCTTTTAGACATTATGGAGCAGGACTGGCAATCCGGAATGGAGTGTTCAGGACCCAAACATTTAAGACACCATTCATGGGTATCTGTAACAGAAATTGTACCGCTACACTTAGTGCATTTTTTGAACCCGGAGGCTGGTTTTTCCATGAGGGAAAAATTTTCTTGTGGGCCTGTAGTCCTAAGAAGAAAAATACACCAAGTGAGGAAAAGTATAATTTTTTTTTTTTTTTGAAAGAAAAGAAAAGAAAAAACCGGCGGTACCGGTCCGGCGTCGGGGAAGGCAGACACGCGACCAAAGAAATAAATTAAAATAAAGAACTTCTTCAGCGGTGACAGGAACACGACCTGCTGGCTCCGCGGAAGAAGAAGAACTGAGGAGAGTTGGTTAGGAAAGGCGGGAAGGCAGCGCGCATGCGCTGTGGGAGGCTCCCAAAAGCTTTCTTTCTGGGAAGCTGGGGAGCTTTCCCGCACAGGCTCCATCGGTACCAACGTACCCATATGTGAGGACTCATTCCTGCTTGTTCCTGGAGATATGAAATGAAATCCTGCTCTAGTAATAGATGAGAATTTCCTGGGAAGGGCCTGCTAAGTGTTGCTATGAAACACACAGGCACCTCCCCAGGCCTTCCTGCAGTCAGAGAAATAGCAGTGGAATACACCGACCACCCTGCAAATGGAGGTCTTAGAAGTTGTTGCCTGTGTGAACCTGATGAGTAATATGATTTTGTATTGTACCACCCCCCCAAGAATGGGGGCACTGAATACTATATGTGATTCATGAGCAGCGCTGTCATTCGGTGGCCTTTAGGGCACCAGAGCCCGACCAATGATACAGAAGTTAAGAACTTTAAATCTTGGTCATATAATCTGGATTCTCAGAACATAACATCACCTTACAGAGGCTCTGTGGTGATTTATTTCCTGACTTGCAGATAATGGCTGCATACCCACAGTCATAGAAAGGCACTATGGAGTGTACCAGCTGCCCTCTGGTGGCCATAGACCGTAGCACAGGCACTTCTTGGTTGACAGTTTAACTGTCTATTTTTTTATATCCTAAGGTTTCCTAAACCTGTCCCTGTGAATTTTGGGCAACTTTCACTATAGAATACATAAAAGCACACTTCCAGGCTGTCCCTCCTTCCAACTACAAGTTAGGGCTCTGCCCTTGAACCTAAAAGCTGGCAATTTGCCTAATATCCTGGGACTTAACAGATGCTCCTCGGAGACATGATTAGGAGGGAAAGACCATGTGGTTTCAGGGATCAATGCCAAAACTGCTGTCCTATTTTTAAGTTTATTCTTATTTATTTTATAAAGAGGATTGACAACAGTCCCCCTTAAGGCTGAGGAACCCCGAGCCTAAAAAAAAAAAAACAACCTACAAACAAAAGAAAGAAAAACACTAGGCCCTAAAATCTAGCTATTCTGCCTGTTTTCCTCACACAGGCAGCTCACTGCAACTCTCGCCATGCGGTCCAAATACCTAGAGAGGAAATGGCTGCCCCTTCGCCAATGAATTTTGGCGCCAAGAACAGCTGCTGCAAAAATGAGGCCTCAGCAGACCGACCGAGCCCAAAGGCCTTACCTGCAGGGCCGAAAGCCACACAGCCTGCTCCTACCACCTTGAATTCATCCGATCCTCAAGCCACGCTGATGCGCCTGGCAGCCGCACCGAGGATCGCTCAGCCGGTTCCACAGAGTAAAATTAAAATCCCGCAGCAACGGAGAGGCTCCGTCTCACACAGCTTCAGTGTGGCTATACTGGTCCCGGAGCTCTCTCCCGTACAGTCAAGGGAGAGAGATCCGCACCGGCAAATGCCTGCAGCAAGTGAAAATAACTGACAAGGAGGGAAGGCGAGAACTGCTACTAATTTAAAGAGCCAGGCTCAAATTTAAAATTACTGTAAATAAGGAAATTTGCTCCTAACTAAAGGGAACTAATCCCTAATTGCCAATTAACCAAAGGTAACTGAATTAAAAGTAAAATTAAAAGTAAATTAAAGGTAAAAATCAAAAGTAAATTCAGAATAGAATTTGTCACACTAAATGCTCCTTATCTGTTCCCCTCAAGTGAGCCCAGAAGCTAGGCTCACTATGTCCTCCTGCTGCAAGGAGACTGGACACACTGGAGGCTGATGGGAGATACCAGCAGGCTATATCCAGTGATGTCACGACTTTGACATGCCCAGTCTCCTAGCTGCAGGAAGAGGTGCACAACCCAGAGATAGAGGACTAAACTGGAGGAACGATAAGGAAAGAAGAATTTTCTGCAGTGACAGGAATACGTCCTGCTGGCTCCGCGGAAAACGGAAAACTGATGAGAGAGAAGTGAATGGGCGGGAAGGCAGCGCACATGCGTGTGGGATGCTCCCAAAGGCTTTCTTTTTGGATGCTGGGGAGCGTTCCCACGCAGGTTCTGTCGGTACCGACGTACCCATATGTGAAGACTCATTCCTGCTTGTTCCTGAAGATAAGGTGGTATAGAAAGCATAAACCACCAGAAACCACGTACAGCATTATACAGTAGCTTGGGACCCATCCCCAAGCTACTGAAAACTCAGTAGCTTGGGGATGGGTCCCAAGATAGTAAACTGGATTAAAAATTGGTTGACTGACAGACAACAGAAGGTGATGGTAAATGGAGCTCACTCGGATGAAAGGAAGGTGATTAGCAGGGTGCCCCAGGGTTCGGTCCTGGGCCTGGCAGTGTTCAATGTATTTGTGAGTGATATTGCTGAAGGACTGCATGGAAAAGTCTGTCTTTTTGCAGATGACACAAAAATTTGCAACAGAGTGGACTCCCCCGAGGGAGTGGTTAACATGAGGAAAAATCTACAAAAGCTGGAAGAATGGTCTAAGGCTTGGCAACTACGATTTAATGCGGAAAAGTGCAGTGTCATGTACTTGGGTAGCAGAAATTCAAGGGAAATGTATGTGATAGGAGGCAAGAGGTTGGTGTGCACGGTTCAGGAGAAAGACCTTGGTGTGACTATCTTTGATGATCTCAAGGTGGCAAAACAGTGTGACAAGGCGGTGGCAAAAGCCAGGAAGATGTTGGGCTGCATACAAAGAGGGATTACCAGCAGAAAGGAAGAGGTACTTATGCCACTGTACAAGTCACTGGTGAGGCCTCACTTGGAATACTGTGTTCAGTTTTGGAGACCATATCTTGCAAAGGATGTAAAAAGACTGGAAACTGTTCAGAGGAAGGCGACTAAAATGATTTGGAGCCTGCGTCAGAAACCTTATGAGATGAGACTTGAAGACCTAAATATGTACACTTTGGAGGAGAGGAGGGACAGGGGAGATATGATTCAGACCTTTAAATACTTAAAGAGAAATGATGAACAAACAAACCTCTTCCAAAGACGGGGAAGCTGTAAAACTAGAGGGCATAACATGAAGCTGCAAGGTGGTAAATTGAAAGGCAATGTCAGGAAATATTTTTTCACTGAAAGGGTGGTAGATGCTTGGAATGCCCTCCCGATGGAAGTGGTGGGGGCAAACATGGTGACGGAATTCAAAACGGCATGGGACACACAGTGGATCCCTTTACAGCAACAGGATAAAAACAAAATAAACAAACATATAACGTCTGAACCATCTAACGTCTTAACAAATAGGGGTGTCCTACATGGAGTGGTGGGTTCACCCCTAAACAAAGACATGGGGAGGGGTGGCCTGCACCTACTCTTGCCATCTTGCTGGGCAGACTAGATGGACCATGCTGGTCTTTATCTGCCTTCATCTACTATGTTACTATGTATGTTACATTGCCATATATATTTCATTTTCTTTGCTGTTATTTCTACTGTGAAAGCTACTGACTAAATTGTATTGTTTTCTTAGTGGCTGCTACATGTACTGCTAGCTAGTTTGCAGTCATCAACAGAGCTAGATTAAGTCATTGGCAGGCTAACAACATATCTAAGATCAAGTGTTTAGTGGGGTGCTTTCAGATGTGCCTGGCAACCGTCTGGCTTTTTCCTTTCTACTGATTTTTAGATTAATATCTGAAAGCTAGAAGGAAAGCTAACATGTCTGGACATTTATCCTGCTTACTGTAATCTGTTTCACATCCTGCCACTTCTGCTGCTCCGCTCTGAAACTCGGGCTTCTCCACACTGCCTATGCCCAAAGCAGAATACACCAAAGGTGTGCACCCAGAAGTGGTGGCCACAATTTATTTATTTTATTTGAGCACATTTTTATACCGCTCCTTCCAGTGATCAGCAGCGGTTTACATTTAACAATTAACTCTGCATAGATTAGCAGTTACATAAAACAGTAACAATAACTCAGCCACTAGAGATATCTCCTACCCTTTCTCCTGCTTATTCTAAACTCAATATTGTGTTATTGTATTCTTATACCTCCTCTCTTTCACAGCTATCGATAAGGACATCATGGCCCCTATTACCACTCCAGACATTTATTGGTAAATATTACCATTAAAAATGAAAAAATATTTCTTTAAAGCAATTCTGGAATTCTGGCTAAGGTCAGAACTACTCCACCTCGTGGTTTCCTATTCAAGGCTTCTTCAAATCACCTGCAAAGCTTCCTAACGTGGTATCTGGGTTTACATGAACATATATCCATCACAGCCATAATGATATCCTGCAATTCATGGTCACTATGATATTTAAATAGCAATGTCAAAAAATGGGAAGCATCTTGCACATGCTAAGCGTGCTTGTTGCAGAGGACCCAGCGGCAATGGTTTCTTTGGGGTTACATGGGCTAAACTGCTTTTGGTAAAATATATTTAGCCCTTGAAGAAAACAATACATGCTGAACACTGATATCTGACAGAAAAAAGTTTGATGGTTGTGCTGGTTGGTTAACGAAGATGTTTTCACTGCGACTTTGAAAAGATAAGTAATGCTGTCTATTTTTGTGTTGGTATAAACTGTTCATGAACCTTATGTGGTAATTGCTCAGCTCAAAAAGGTGACATTTTACTTAACGGACAATGTCCTCCCCCCCCCCCCCCCCCCCAAGTCCTGACAGACTAGTCCAGACAAGTGGACTGTGTTCCCTTACCAGCAGTTGTGGAGATATAGTTGCTTACCTATAACTGAGGTTTTCTAATACAGCAGGAGTATACAGCCACACTCCATGGTGCTGTCTGGGTGACAGTGCCAGTGCCGACTCTCCCTTAGCTTAGAGAAGCCTTTGGACTTCCGAGCATGCGTGCACCTTCCTACCTCACCGTCATGCTTTGTGTCCTTCAGTCTATCTCAGAGCGGGCAGTGCAGCACTGAAGGCACTTAGAGAAAACTTAGATGTAGACAGAATAGCACAGACTACAGAAAACAGGATGGAACTGACAGAGCTGGGTATGCATGTTGAAGACTGTCTACTAGTTGCACAGAGGGTTGAGTACTGATACCAGTGAAATGGGATGTATTTCCGAATACATGCACAGCCTGTTCTTCACTTTTAGACTTGTTTTCTTTTTTTTCCCCCCATTTTTGAGGGGATGGCAGGCAGGTGAGTGTGGCTGCATACCCCTGCTGTATACAGAGAACCCCCGGTACAGGTAAGCAACTATGCTGTCTCCGTATGGAAGCAGGAGGATGCAGGCATACTCTATGGCGAGTCCAGAGCTGAGGGCCAACAGTCTGAGCATGTTTGCGGCCTGGTCACAAGCTGGGAGGTAGAAAAATTTAAGCAAAAAGGGTTCGGAGAACAGCCTGTCTGAAGGCAAGATCAGAGGCTGAAGAACGATCCAGACTGTAAAGCTTTGCCTAAGTGTGTACAGATGGCCATGTAGCAGCTTTGCAGATATCTTGAGGAGGAATAGCAGCTAAATTGGCAATAGTAGCTGCTGTAGTGTCCAGATAGTAATTCAAAACTCATTAACAGTCTAGATGAGTGCAGCGACTGCTCTGGTGAATTTGGATGTGCTGCTGGGAAGAACATAGGAAGCACAATGGATTGGTTAAGATGAAAACTGGAGACAATCTTTGGAAGAAATTAGGGATGTGTGTGCAACAGTACCTTATTATGAAGATGAGTATATGAAGGATAATGGACTAGAGCTTGGAGCTCACTTACACATCTTGCAGAGGTAACAGCAACTAGGAAGACAGTTTTCCAAGTGCGATGTTTTAATGAAGCCAACCTCAGGGGCTCAAAGAGGGGCTTCATGAGCTCAGAGAGAACTTTAAAGATACCACACTGGAGTAGGCAGTTTCAGTGGCATATTGGTATTCATGAGGTCCTTCATGAAGCGCACAATTTTGATATTTATTGAATTTTTTAAAATACATTCAAATACATGAATGAAGGAAAAACGGTAAGTAGAAAAGATTCCAAAATAATATACCAACAAAACAGCTTCTTTCATTACATTACCAAAATCAGATCACAATTTTCTGGAGAGGCATCAGGAAAAATTCTCCTTTTCTTTTACAGAAATTTCTAGGAAAATACAATGAAAATAAGCAGTGGAAGACTTATACGTCAGCCATATGGGGGGGTCACATTCACAATTTCATCCTCCCTAGCTACCAGGAACTCCAGCAGCTGGCAGGGCTCGAAAAACATATACAACTTTCCATTATACAAAATGCAACACCTAGCAGGAAATTTTAACAAAAATGACCCGCCTAGAGAAAGTACCCTGGGCTTATAGCCCAGAAATTCCTTCCTCCTCAGCTGGGTACTTCTAGCTAAATCAGGGAAAATTCGAACACTTGCCCCCATAAACCGCTCGCTGAAATTCCTGAAATACAATCGCAAAATTAATGCTTTATCGGTCTCAAGGGCCAGTGTAATAAGGAGGGTAGTGCGGGCAGTAACCAACTCCAGGGAACTCTCTAGAAATCCGGTAAGATCCCCAGGGACCCCAGGAGGAGCACTAACACTTCCCCGAATACCCGTACCCACAGTTAAATATTGAGCTCTGGTTAATGGTGGTAGAGCCTCCACAGGGATCTTCAGGACCTCCCGGAAGTACCTACAAACCATTTCCAGAGGAGAACACGTAGGAGACCTAGGAAAATTAACCAGTCTTAAATTGTTCTTCTGGACTTGGTTCTCCAGATATTCCAGCTTCCTACTAAGTACATTCCGGTCCTTCATATGGGCATGCTGCAATTCTCGGAAGTGTTCCAGCTCACCAGTCAGTTGTGCCAGCTTCCCCACCTGTTCCTTCTGTACCTGTGTGACCTGCTGAATTTGACCTTTTAAAGTCCTAGACTCAGTACTCTCAGAGACAGCAAATTTCTCTAAGTATTCATTGTTGAAATGGCCTCCCATAGCACCTCCATTGTAATTTTCGTGGGTCTCAAAGCTCCAGCACCTGCATAAACCTTCGGAGCCTCACTTCCCTGGAGACGGCTGACCAAGTCCCCCGAGTCAGCCCCAGATCGACCACCAACTCCAGGAGCCCCACACAGAGCATTTACCTCAGCAGAGGAGCCCTCCAAAGTCTCCCGCTTTGGTGTGCTCGTCACCACACCAGCAGAAGACTCTCCTCCGACGGCAACAACGCTTCCGGGGCATGGAGGGGGGGGCCCCGCTGCTCCGGGGACAAAAAAACCCCGGATGTTGTGCTCAGGTCCAGGGAACCCTCCGGACCTGCTGAAGACGCCGCTCGCTCCTCCGGGCCAGAGAAACCGCACATCTGAAGCGTCTTTTGTCCCGCGGCGCTAGAAGCAGCCTCACCCGAGGGAAGGTAGGCTTGCTTCCTCTTTCTTCGGCCCATACCGGCTTTAGAAAACCGCCGCGCCGACACCCGAACGCTGCAGGAACCGGACCTCCGACCAAGAGGATCACACTGCCGCCATCTTGCCTCTCGCTGACTATCATGGAAATGGGTTTGCCATCCTCGCGACGATGAAACGCTATATGGCAGAGGGATTGTCTTTGCGACTGGCTATGTAGAGATGAAGTAGGGCCTCTGTCCTGTTTGAGGTTCTGGGCCATCTTTTTCAAAGTCAGTGCCGGTAGGTCTGCCTCTGGTCGCACGATAGCCCCCTCTGGTCCTGATCATGACCCGATGGGACAGGGGCAGGTACTGAAGTTGGAGCAGCCATGAGAAAGGATATACAGATGAAGAACAGCGCAGGAACTGAAGAAGTTATTCGTGGGCTCAAGAATGCACTCTGTTCAGTTGAGGGTTTGTGGGGGGGTTTTTTTTTGTTTGTTTGTTTTTTTAACTCTGCTTAAAGGTGAAGAGCAGGCAGGGATGCAGAGCAGAGCAAATGTTAGACTGCACTGTGTGTTCTTTGAGTTGCTGGTCATTTTCTTTCCTTTTTTGTGTCAGCAAACACGTGCTGGGTGAGACAAGGAAGGCTGAGCTCAACGGAGAAAAATCACGGCAGCAGAGTGCCGCCAAGGAAGTGCCCTGTTGCTCTTTTGCCTTTTTAAACTTGCACTGGACAACGTCAAAAACGGAAGTGGAGAAAACAAAGAAACAAAAAAAAATGAAGCGATGAAGAGAGGGAGACACATGGCTGAATGGCTGCTGCAGTAGAGGAAGACTGAAGGGGCCGCAGTGACGGCGAGGCGAAAAAGTGCACGTATGCTCATTTCTATGCTAAAGGAGAGACAGCACCGGCGCTCTCGCCCAGACAGCACCATGGAGTATGCCTGCATCCCCCTGCATGCAAAAAGAGAAAGGTTCCAGAGGCTTTTTATAACATCACTGTGCCAACCTCAGCAAACATAAGGTACAACAGAACAGGAACCATAACTATGTACAGGAGCAACTTCAACAGAAAACTTATCAGAAGAGTATAAGCCCACAGGGCCAACCACAGAGAATACAGCAGACCAAAACAGTTTCCAGAGGCGGGCCTGGAGTTTACTCTTATAACAGAACCCAAGGAAAAAATAGTTATTCACTTGTAGGTGTTCCCCATGGATAGCAGGAATAAGTCCTCACGTATGGGTGATGTGTTTGACAGAACCCCATGCAGAAATGCTCCCCAGCTTCTACTGGAAGCTTTTTTGGAGCTCCACCTTCTTCCTGCCTGCCCCCACAGTGCCATCTTACACTAGTCTGACAGCATAGCTGTAGCAGAATATAACTCCTATGGGCGGGGGGGGGGGGGAGGGGAGGGTTGTGAGGACTTATTTCCACTGTCCATGGGGAACATCTGCTACAGGTCCATCCATGGAAAAAGAGTTAACTCTCAGCAGACAAATATTTCAGTTCAGACTTCTCTCCAACAAAAATAAGCTGATAACGGAATACATCTAGAACTTACCAAATATAGGTACCTGATAGACAGTCATGGTGTCATCTGAATACTCTGGATCAGAATAAGGCCGAACAGCTGCAAAAAACAGAATATACACATTGTACAGTTACCCTCTAGATTTGCATTACTTATAACACACTTCTTGAAGGCAACGTTCAATTAAAACACACACACACACACACACACACACACACACAGAAAAACAAAACACAAACTTTGTTATATGACCAGTTTCTTCACAATTTTCCGTTTCTGATGGTGGCATGTACTGTATGTCAAGAGAGAATTTCAACTTTGTTCTAGCATGGTTTATTTATTTATTTATTTATTTTTAACTGGGTACTGGGGATTTTTTGAAATTTTTCAGATATGTGACCAGTTGGTACAAAATTCTCCAAAGATCTGATCTTGAGTAGCTCTATAAAATGCCAGGTCTGTTGCCAAATTCAGAAGTTGAAATTTAAAAATATAAAAAACGTTTTGGACTCAACATTTCTCTTGCAGAATACACAACCTCACTTTTTACTATTTCCATAAGCTAGGATTTGTTGTTTGGGATAGGTATTTATTTCATTTTATCTGTCAGGTTTTTTTATGCCACTTTATCATTCTGGTCTAAGTGGTTTACATTGTAACTTAAACTTGTAATGTACATTAAACAGAGACATTGATAACTTGAATTCTTTTGAGGCAATGGAAAGCGACTTGCCCAAGGCCACAAGGCGTACTAGTGGGAATCGAACCCTGGTCTCTTGGTTCCCAAGTCAGTGCTCTAACTACTAGGCTACTCCCTCCACTAAGTATAAATTCTGTTTTTAATATTTGCAGTCCACCTTGAAGAGTTAAGTTCTTTTAAAAGTGGAATAAAAGATTCAGAAGGCATGTCAGGTAGCCTTGGGTTAAAGTGTTGGAGAAGTGTCTGCTATATCTAAAAACTTTTTAGTTAGTGTTAGTGATATAGCGGAAGGGCTGTCGGGTAAGGTTTGCCTCTTTGCAGACGATACCAAAATCTGCAATAGAGTAAGGTGTAGATAACATAAGGAGGGATCTAGCTAAGCTTGAAGAATGGTCTAGAATTTGGCAGCTGGGATTTAATGTTAAAAAATGTAAGGTCATGCATTTGGGCTGCAGCAATCCAAGGGAGCAATACAGTATAGGAAGTGAAGTACTTTTGTCCACTAAAGAAGAGCGGGACCTAGGCGTGGTTGTGTCTGATGATCTTAAAGTAGCTAAACAGGTAGAAAAGGCGACGGCAAAAGCTAGAAGGATGCTTGGGTGCATACGGAGAGGAATGGCTAGCAGAAAAAAGGAGGTGATAATGCCTCTGTATAAGTCTTTGGTGCGACCTCATTTGGAGTATGGTGTGCAATTCTGGAGACCGCACCTTCAAAAGGATGTGAACAGGATGGAGTCGGTGCAGAGGGTTGCTACTAAAATGATTAATGGGCTTCATTATAAAGCATATGAGGACAGACTTAAGGATCTTAATATGTACACCTTAGAGGAAAGGCGGGATAGAGGTGATATGATTGAGATGTTTAAATACCTCCGTGGCATAAATGTTCTGGGAGAGAGCCTCTTTCAATTGAAAGCAAGTTCTGCTACGAGGGGACATGGGATGAGGGTGAAGGGGGATAGATTCAGGAGTGATATGCGGAAATATTTCTTTACGGAAAGAGTAGTGGATCCATGGAATAGTCTCCCAGTGGAGGTGGTAGAGATGAGGACAGTAACTGAATTCAAAAAAGCATGGGACCAACACAGAGGATCTCTAAAGGTAAAAAGTGGACTGTTGTAGTTGTAGTTATGGAAGGACAGACTAGATAGGCCATGTGGTCTTTTTCTGTCATCATGTTTCTATGTTTTCTGAGCCACATGCTGCAATCAAAGGGGCATATTTACTATGCTGGTCTAGTTAGCATATGCTATTTGTAATAAGGACCCATGGTATTTAATAAGACCTAGTTACAAGCAACATATGCTTAAAAAACAAACAAACAAACCCCACAAACTTAAATAAAGTTAGCCCAGCTTAGTAAACAAGCCTCTTATGATGGCATATCTGAAAGTGGGGTTGTCACACCAGCATTATTTCTACCATCACTGAAGCCTTTGCTGAGGGTAATCAACCCTCAGCGGAGTTAATGACTAAAAACTCAAGACAGAGTTTAAGACAATAGCCTTTGCCAATGACATTCTGGTACAAATGGCTGATTCATACAATTCCTTGAGCGGCCCCGATGCTTACTACATCAATTTAGTTCTTTTCAGGAGAAGAATTACATTTACATACATTTGAGACAATGATGCTGGATACAGTGCAACAGAGGTGGCAGAGCAAATTTCCTATGAAAAGAACAGGTGTGAATTTTATTTCTGGCAACATATTTGTCCCATAATCTGAATACTGTTAGTTTACAGAGGGAGTTGTAGCCTAGTGGTTGGGGCAAGTTGCCTCAAGCCGGAGGTTGGAATCCCGCTGGAGGACAGCAACCTTGGGCTGGAAGGACTGGGGTTTCTAGTCCCACAGCTACTTCTTGTGGTCCTGGGCAAGCCACTTAACCCTTCATTGCCACAGGTACAAAACAGCCGTGGAGGAGTCTAGCGGCTCCGGCCGTGTGGGCCTCGGTGCCACCCGCCCGGACAACCTTGGCCCCGCACAGGAGGTCGAGGGGGACCTTGACCGAGGATCGACTCGAGACTTGATGGACTCAAGGATCGGCTCGGCCTCCGGGGTCGACTTAGACATCAAGGTCCCGGTGGTCGGGGCAGATGCACCGGTCAGACTGGCGATCAGCACCCGCTGCTGTTCTATGAAGGCAGCCAAGCTGCTCTCCAAGGCCGTCAGCATGAGTCCAAGCTCAGTAGACTCAGCAGTCCCCAACTCGGGCCCGACGTCGGTTCTCCCGGAGGAGAGTCCACGAGGACAACAGAACTTACGTGACTCGGGGGACTCCGGCTCCATGTGAGGTAATTTGGACGACTTCTCTGACTCCGAGAGCCCGGGGCGGCTGTCAGGGCTACGTGACCTGGCCCTTGAGGACCCAGGGGTCTCCACCGACGCCGCCCTCACGAGCTTCTTCCTTTTGTGCTCCCAGGTGGGAGACCCCCCTCTCAGAGGAACTCGACGGCGTGAGAGAGATGCAGAAGCAGAGGGTACCACATTTGCCGTGGCCAATGTGGGGCTATGAGAATCATATGACCTCTGTCTCCCTGAAGCTTGAAGAGGGTTTTGGGAATTAGGGGAATGGGTGGAAAAGCATACAGGAAGTCCTGGCCACAATGGAGGAGCAAAGCATCCCTGGCCTGACAACCCTGAGCCGGAATTCTGGAACAGAACAGGGAAGTTTGGCATTCAGCTGACTTGCAAAGAGGTCTATGTCCAGGGTTTCCCAATTTTTTCCCACTAGAGGACAACAACCTTGGGCCGGAAGGACTGGGGTTTCTAGTCCCACAGGTGCTCTTTGTGGTCTTGGGCAAGCCACTTAACCCTCCATAGCCCATGTTCCCTGTAAAATAGTTATCTCCAAGTTATAATGCCCTGTTCAATGTAATTTCAGTTTGTTCAATGTAAACCGCACTGATGCAGAATAGCGCGGTATATAAGAGAATGTAAATAAATAAATAAATAAATCAAATTTTGGAAAATTTTTGCCTCCTGGTCTGCATGGAGAGACCATTCGTGTGGAAGCAGAACTCGACTGTCTGCCCAAGAGTTTTGAATGCCTGGAAGATACACCGCAAGGAAATGAATCTGATGCTCTCTGGCGAGGGCCCATAGTCGCAAAGCTTCGTTGCATAGTGACCGAGCGCCTGTTCCGCCCTGCTTGTTCACACAGAACATGGCTACTTGATTGTCCGTTTGAACTAGGGACTGTCTTATAGTTGAGCTGGGTGTGGAATACTCGAAGGGCAAGGAAGATTGCTCTGAGTTCCAGGAGATTGATATGTAGATAGATCTCCTGTGGAGTCCAGGTACCCTGGGTAGAAAGGCCTTGCAGGTGGGCTCCCCAACCCACCTGTGAGGCATCTGTTGTTAGAGTGGCTTTAGGTGGGGGTTGCTGAAAAGGGGACCCCACCAAAAGGTTTTGGGATGATTGCCACCATTGGAGGGACAAAATAAGGTGATCTGAATTTGCTATTTTTTCTGACAGGCAACCTGACGCCCGAGTCCACTAAGTGGATAAAGTCCACTGGGCTGCCCTCATATGGAGGCGAGTATAAGGAACCACAAGCACGGTGGATGCCATGTGGCCTAGCAACTGTAACATTTCCCGAGCAGTGAGGTGAGGTTTTAACACTGCTTGGGAGGCTAATTGCACAATGCGAAGGCAGCGGGCCTGTGGAAGGTAGGCCCTTGTCTGTCTGGTATCCAGCAGAGCTCCTATAAACTCCAGGGACTGAGTGGGAGCAATAATGGATTTTGGGAAGTTTATGACAAGTCCCATATACTGAAGGATGCGCATTGTGCAAGAGAGCGCAACCCTGGCCTCTAGCTCTGAAGGGGCTCGAATGAGCCAGTCGTCTAAGTAAGGGAAGACGAATATTCCTAGGGTGCGAAGAAATGCTGCCACCACAGCCATGCATTTTGTGAACACCCTTGGTGCCGAGGCCAGGCCAAAAGGAAGAACCCTGTATTGGTAGTGCTTCCCTTGAAAGAGGAAGCGAAGGAACTTTCAATGAGTTGGATGGATGAGAACGTGAGTGTACACATCCTTGAGATCTAGAGAACAAAGCCAATCCTGACTCTGAAGGTATGGCAGCAGAGTTCCTAGAGAAATCATTTTGAATTTCTCTTTGAACAGGAATTTGTTCAATTTTCTGAGGTCTAAAATAGGACTGTGTCCTCCTGTTTTCTTTGGAATAAGGAAATAGGGGGGAGTAGAACCCTGTAACCTGTTGTAGAATGGGTACCTCTTCTATAGTCCCTTGGGCAAGAAGCACAGTGACCTCCTGACCTAACTAGTTGTTGAGAGAGGTCTGAGAATTGAACTGTCTTACCATTGTAGGAGGGGGCATGCTGAAGAAATGAAGCCTGTACCCCTCTCTTACAATAGACAGAGACCAATTATCTGCTGTTATCTGACCCCATCTGGGGGCAAAATGACAACCTTCCTGGAATGCTGGAGGGTTCTGGACCGTTCAGGGCCAGGAAGGCAAAGTTCTCTAGATAGGAGGCAAAGACCCTGGGGAGGCTGAGTCTGCTGAGCCGGTTGAGGCTTAGCAGCTTTTTTTTTCTTTGCCTAGGTTGTTGCTACTGTCCCTTTTGGGCAGACTGATCCAAACGATGCCCCTGATGGGTATAGGAGGGATAAAACTTCTTACTGAAGAATGGTTTCTTGTAGGATTTTTTCCTTGCAGGATCAGCTGTAGATCTAGACAATCTATCCAAGGTGATATTGTCAGCATCTTTCTCATTAGCTTTTTCCTGCCAATTCTTGCCAAAGAGATTCTCTCCTGTGCAAGGAATATTCCCTAGTTTATCCTGTACCCAAAGTTCCAAGTCAGATGCCTGGAGCCAGGCAATCCTACGTGCACCTATGGCAATAGCAGAGGTTCTGCTTATGCACTCAAAGCAGTCAAAGGCTGCACGATTGACCAACTTGGAAACATCCTGAGAATGTTTGACAAGGGCGAGGTAATCCTTCCTCTTATCATAAGGAAGGAGAGGGTTCATAAGCTCTAAATCTCCTGTGACCTCCTTAAGGAACATTCCCATATATAATATATAGGAACTGATCCTAGCAGAAAGCATAGAAGCCTGGAAGGTTCGACGTCCAAAGGCGTCAAGAGTCCTACACTCAAGTCCTGGAGGATTAAATGCATGCCTTTTTGCACTCTTAATCCTTCTCATAGCTGATTCCACCACCATGGAATGGTGTGGTAGCCGAGTCTTCTGAAACCGAGGACAAGGAGGAACTCGATACATGGTGTCGAGTCTTCGAGAGTGAGGAGATATGGTTAGAGGTGTTTCCCACATCCTTAACATGAGATCATGCAAGATCTCATGAATAGGTAAGGTAGCTTCCTACTTGGGAGCTTTAGGGTATTGTAGGATTTCTAATTCCTTTGCCCTAGGCTCTTTTTCAGGAGCCACTGAGATGGAAATTCCTCGAGCTACATCTCGGATAAAATCCTGAAAGGACATATCCTCTGGTGCAGACATCCTACGCTGAGGAGAAGAAGAATCCTCAGGAAGAAGTACTCTGGTATCGGCAGAGCTTTCAGAGTCTTCAGACTCATCCGAGGATTCAAAGTATCTCCGATCCGGGTGATCGTGCAAGACACGGTACCGGTACCGATCGAAGTCGGCATCGGAGGGGTCCGGTATTGACTTATCAATACCGGATGGATAAGCATGACTCGGTCCCCTTAGTGAAATATATTTTATTATTTTTCCACCAAATATAAAGATCAAATACAAAGAAAATCAAAAGAATCAATCAGGCAATATACATCAAAGCAATACAAATGATATAGTCCACATTATGAGAGCGTAGTCCAGATAATTAAAGGAACAAAAAAGAAAACCTGAAACTAGGGTCAAATACATGGCCCACTTCATAAAGGGAAGATTAATCAAACTATCCTATCCCCATCCGAGCCCTGTCTATCTGTCAAAAATTTCTCCAGGTGCATCACATCAACAAAAAAAGAGGCGCCGTCATAATTAACGACGCACTTACAGGGAAACCTTAAAAAGAAAGTGGCACCCAACACAACCACACGAGGCTTCAAGGTTAGAAACTGCCTACGCCGCAGTTGGGTGGCCCGTGAGACATCTGGAAAAATATTGACTACCTGCCCACAAAACTTAACAGCTTTAACACGAAAGTATGCTTTAAGTATACGCTGCTTAGTCACCACAGAAGAAAAGGTGACCAGTAGGGTAGACCGTAAGGAAATAATCTCATGGGAATCCTCAATGAAGGCAGTAAGATTGGAGATAGAGGGGGTTATCTCATCCAATTCACCTTCCACTAAGCTAACCTTTTTCAGAGATGAGGGGATATAGTAAATCTGGGTAACATCAATAACATCCGAAATAGCCAATATTTCTTTAAGATATTTATCCAGCAAAATCTTAGCAGAAAGTAATGGAGACTGGGGAAAATTTAGAAACCGAAGATTACACACCCTCAACAAATTCTCAAGCGATTCCAGTTTCGAATGAAGAAACAAAGAATCTTTAATACCCATAGCACTAGCCGTGTGAAGAGGAGCCACTTGAGATTCCATTTTGGAGAAAGCTAAATCAATAATAGTTACTCTTTTATCCAGGTGCTGCAGAGCTACAACAGCATCCTGGGTAAAGGTACATAGGGAATTAAATTTCAAAGACACTTTTGAATCAATACATTTTAATGAACCCTACAAATCTTTTAAGGTTACTTCTGCTTCAGATGTTAACTCCGGAAGCTCCAAACAAACCTCCGAGACCAAACACTGAACTGGAGAGGGCATACACATCCCTCCTTTCAAATCCAAACCTGCCGATGTAAGAGATCTAGGAGAGGCAGAAAAAGCTGACCCAGAGCAAGGAGGGGGAGATCTCCCGTTGGGGCTCAAAGAAACCCCATCGGGAGAAGACTGAGCCAAAGGGGAGGGAAGAACAACTAGATGTTTATCCATGGGGCCGACTGGCTTGGAACTTCCAAGATCAGCCCCCGGACTCTTGCTGCCCGGTTTAGCTTTCCTCTTTCCCATAATATATAAGAGAACAAAATAACAATACTTATCACAGAAGAGGATCTACAAGCAGGCTACAAGCGCTTCACAACTTCGCTGCTGCAAGCGGATAATAACGCTAATCTCCAAGCATCAAGATGGCGTCGAAGGGGCGTCTAAGGGGCAGTACCTGCCCCTTTAGACATGCCCCTTCAGACACGCTCCGCGGTCACGAAGTAACCTAGATATCAAAATCCCTCAAGGCCCCTCAGGGGGAGAGACTGTCCCGGGCGTGCCTGCCCGATTGCAAGCACCAGAGTCACCTCCACAGGATCAGTCCGGTGAAATCAGGACGCAATCTCCACTGCCGGCTCCCCTCACTCCACTCTCCAGAACTCGCTCCCGACTCGGTCCCCTTAGAATACCTGCCGATGTCGATGCAATCGATACCGGTACCGGAGTCGGTCCCGGTTGAATTGTCTGAAGCGGTTTCAAGGGCATCGAGGCCGTGAGAAGAGCCGCCAGACTGCGTTCAACAGCCAAGAATCTCTGGTCTATTGATGCTTGGGTATAGGTACCGGATGAAGCAGCCGGTACCCCAGAGCATGGCACCAGTAGTTCTGCTGAGGTTGAGGCCTTGAGAACATCCTGGAGCCCCGTTAGTGCTTTGGAAGCCGAAGCCTCCCGCCGGGGCAATTTTGCCGGTGAAAGTCCCTCAAGGGCAACGCCAGATGCATCTTGATGCTTAGAGGGAGATCTACCCTTTGAGGACCAGCCAGATTTATGTTTAGTTACCTGAGATCCATGGGAGGAAGACAAAGCCCTTGAAAGACTGGTAAGGGGGACTGTTGCTTCTGGAGGGAGATCTGCAACTGTGAGTATTTACTTCTGGTAATTTTCTAAAAGGAATTCTTTGTATTAAAGCTAATTAATCTGTGATCCACTATTTTTGTTAAATCAGTCAGGGCCTAGTAGCAGCAGTTTAAGTTTACATTTAAAACACAGAGGAGAACTCTCTGGTTACATTTCATACCCAGCAGAGAGCTTGTAGTTTACATTTAATAGTCACTCAGGGCCTAGCATCAGCAAAGTTCTTTTAGCTTAAATTTACAACACAGAAAAGAGCTTTCTGGTTAAATTTAGAACCCAGCAGAGAGCTTGTACTTTAAATTTCATAAGAAGTTAGAGCCTAGCAGCAGCTAAGAGCTATAATTTAAATCAAATCAGAATATAGCTTACCTCAGCAGCACAAGACAGGGTACTGTGTAGCAGCCCTCTTTTAATAAGTGTTAATTCCCTCCCACCCCTGGGATAATCGTAGCTTTATAGGTACTTACACATCTTAAAAGACATGAGGTGCTCTCAGGTGAAGCTCATTACCCAAATCAGTCATACACTAAGGACCCGAGATTAGTTAAGCTTCAGGTGAACAAGGTATATTACACGTATTAGGTTCAGTTTTATTAGTATAAATATCCATAGCAACCCTTAGTAAGTAAAGAACTTAGATCTAAACACAAACTTAAAACTAAGATGCAGACAGCAGTCCAGCAGCGGGATGGGGGCTTTCCAGTCTTTTGCATTGAGTGTCACATGTATGATTTTCCCCCAGTTGGTGAGAGGTCTTACGTGTGCACTAGGTGCAAGGAGCTCTTTGCTCTCAGGGAACGAGTCCGTTCTCTAGAGGCTAAAGTAGCAGACTTGGAAAGCATAAGACAGACAGAGAGGTACATAGACGAGACCTACAGGGATATAGTCCTGAAGTCCCACCTCCAGTCTGGCAGCATCCCTGTTGCCATGGAGGAGAGAGGTCACGTGACAGGAGAGCATCACCCTGGTGTGGCAGGAAGTGATCCTGTAATTAGGACCTGTCCTCCAGGTGATGTAAAACCCTCTCGCACCGAGGAAGTTTCTCCAGGGCCATGTGCCCATGAGGGAAGGGTTAGGACAGCCGTTATAGTTGGTGATTCGATCATTAGGCAAGTAGATAGCTGGGTGGCTGGTGGACATGAGGATCGCCTGGTAACATGCCTGCCTGGTGCGAAGGTAGCGGACCTCACGCGCCACCTAGAAAAGGTCTTAGATAATGCTGGGGAAGAGTCTGCTGTCTTGGTACATGTTGGTACCAATGACATAGGAAAATGTGGTAGGGAGGTTCTGGAGGCTAAATTTAGGCTTTTAGGTAGGAAGTTGAAATCCAGAACTTCCAGGGTAGCATTCTCCGAAATGCTTCCTGTTCCACGCGCAGGACCCAAAAGGCAGGCAGAGCTCCGGAGTCTCAATGCGTGGATGAGACAATGGTGCAGAGATGAGGGGTTTGGATTTGTTAGGAACTGGGGAACATTCTGGGGAAAGGAGGGGCTCTTCCGAAGGGATGGGCTTCACCTTAACCGGGATGGAACCAGGCTGCTGGCATTAACCTTTAAAAAGGAGATAGAGCAACTTTTAAACTAGATATTAGGGGAAAGCCGACAGTCGCCCAAGAGCAGATGGTTCGGAAGAATGTATCTTTGAAGGATACTACCAAAAGCAGAGAGGTTCCACAAAAGAGTAAAGTAGCACAAATGCCCTCAAGTATGGAGCAGACAGAGCTTAAAGATCCCAAATTACTCATGTCTAACAGACAAATTAATATGGATAAAATACATTCTCTAAAATGCTTGTATGCAAATGCTATTAGTCTAAAAAATAAGATGGGAGAGTTAGAATATACAGCACTAAATGAAAGGTTAGATATGATTGGAATATCAAAGACATGGTGGAAGGACGACAACCAGTGGGACACTGTGATACCTGGGTACAAACTATATCGTAATGATAGAGCTGATCAAATTGGTGGAGGGGTTGCTCTCTATGTTAGAGAGGGCATTGAGTCAGAAAGGATTAAAGTTTTGCAGGAAACAAAATCTGCTGTAGAATCTATATGGATTGAAATTCCATGTAAAAGGGGGAAGGCAATGGCAGTGGGGTGTACTATCGAGCGCCTGGCCAGAATGACCAAATGGATGATGAAATGCTCAAAGAAATCAAGGAAGCTAACAAAAGTTACAGCACAGTAATAATAATGGGTGATTTCAACGACCCCGGTATCGACTGGGTCAGTGTCACGTCAGGACATACTAGGGCGATAAAGTTCCTAGATGAAATAAATGACTGCTTCTTGGAGCAGCTGGTTCATGAACAGACCAGAGGGGAAGCCATATTAGACCTAATCCTTAGTGGAACACCAGATCTAGTGCAAGAGATAAGGTTGTTGGGGCCACTTGGCAATAGTGATCATAGCATGATCGCCTTTGATTTAATTAGTGGAGGAGGGATAGTAAGGAAATCCACAGTACTACCTTTTAACTTTCGAAAGGGAGACTATGATAAAATGAGGAAAACAGTCAAGAAAAAACTAAAAGGAGCAGTTGCAAAGGTTAAAGACGTACATCAGGCTTGGCTGTTGTTGAAAAATACTATCTTGGAAGCCCAGACCAGCTGTATTCCACGCTTTAAGAAAAGTGGAAAGAAGTCCAAAAAACTGCCAGCATGGTTTAAAGTTGAGGTCAGAGAGGCTGTTGCCAAAAAAGCATCTTTCAGGAAATGGAAAAAAGAGACAAACGACGAAAACTGGAAACAGCACAAGCACTGGCAAGTCAAATGCAAGGCATTGATAAAGCAGGCAAAGGGAGAATTTGAGAAGAAGCTTGCTGCGGAAGCAAAAACGCGAAGTAAAGACCTTTTCAAGTACATTCGTAGCAAAAAACCTGTGAGAGAATCAGTTGGTCCATTAGATGATAAAGGGGTTAAAGGAGCACTAAGAGGCGACAAGGCGATAGCGGAGAGACTGAACAAATTCTTTGCTTCAGTCTTTACTGAGGAAGATGTAGGGATGTTACCCATGACTGAAGTAGTATTTAAAGGTGCAGAAGAATTGAAGGAAATATCGATACATCGAGAAGATGTATTACAACTATTAGATAAGCTGAAGAGTAGCAAATCACCTGGGCCGGATGGTATACATCCAAGGGTATTGAAAGAACTGAAATATGAGATTGCAGACCTGCTATTAGTAATCTGTGAACTATCATTAAAATCATCTCTAATACCTGAAGATTGGAGGATCGCCAATGTAACACCAATTTTTAAAAAGGGTTCCAGGGGTGATCTGGGAAACTACAGACCAGTGAGCCTGACGTCAATACCGGGAAAAATGATAGAAACCATCATAAAGAATAAAATTACTCAGCATGTAGATAGTCATGAACTAATGAGAGACAGCCAACATGGCTTTAGACAAGGAAGATCTTGTCTTACTAATCTGCTATGTTTTTTTGAAGGAGTGAATAATCAGGTGGACAAAGGTGAGTCGGTTGATATTGTGTATCTGGACTTTCAGAAAGCCTTTGACAAGGACCCTCATGAGAGACTTTTGGCAAAACTAAAGAGTCATGGGATAGGAGGCAGTGTACTATTGTGGATCAGGAACTGGTTAAAAGATAGAAAGCAGAGGGTAGGGCTAAATGGACAATTTTCCCAATGGAGAAAGGTGAATAGTGGTGTACCTCAGGGATCTGTGCTGGGTCCGCAGCTTTTTGACATATTCATAAATGACCTGGAAAGTGGAATAACGAGTGAGGTTATCAAATTTGCAGATGACACAAAACTATTTAAAGTTGTTAAAACCCAAGAGGATTGTGGAAAATTGCAAGAGGATCTTGATAAATTGGAAGACTGGGCATCAAAATGGCAGATGAAATTTAATGTGGACAAGTGCAACGTTATGCACCTAGGGAAGAACAACCCAAACTATGGTTACACGATGCAAGGTTCCACATTAGGAACCACCACCCAGGAAAAAGATTTAGGCGTCATTGTGGATACCATGTTAAAACCCTCGGCCCAGTGTGCAGCGGCGGCCAAGAGAGCAAATAGAATGCTAGGTATGATAAGGAAAGGAATGGAAAATAAAACAAAGGATATTATAATGCCTCTATATCGTTCCATGGTGAGACCGCACCTTGAATATTGTGTGCAATTCTGGTCGCCGTATCTTAAAAAGGATATAGAGTTATTAGAAAAGGTTCAGAGAAGAGCCACCAAAATGGTAAAGGGGATGTAAGGATACTCCTATGAAGAAAGGCTAAAAAGGTTAGGGCTCTTTAACCTGGAAAAGAGACGGCTGAGGGGAGATATGATAGAAGTCTATAAATTAATGAGCGGAGTGGAACGAGTAAACGTAGATCGATTGTTTACCTTATCAGAATATAGAAAGACTAGGGGACATGCAATGAAGCTACAGGGTAAACTATTTAAGACTAATAAAAGAAAATATTTTTTCACTCAACCTGTAATCAAGCTCTGGAATTTGTTACCGGAGGATGTAGTAAAGGCTGTTAGTGTAGCTGGGTTTAAAAAAGGTTTGGACAAGTTCCTGGAGGAAAGGTCCATAAGCCATTATTAAGAAGGGACCCAGGATATCAATGCTTGAACCAATACAAGCATTGTGGAACCTGTGTCCCTTGGGGAAACTGCTAGGCACATATGACCTAGATTGGCCACTGTTGGAAACAGAATACTGGGCTTGATGGGCCTTGGTCTGACCCAGTATGGCATATCTTATGTTCTTATGTTCTTATGGAAGACGTCGATGCCACAGGAGGCTGCATCGGAGGGAAAAAGGGTGCTAAGTTTAGCAGCTCAGTTCTGCCGGCCCCTTTTCGACATCATCCCATCTGAAATGGAGTGGCCAGGACTTAAACATTTGAGGCACTACTCATGGGTGTTGCTGACGGAGATGGTACTGCCACACTTGGAACACCTTTTAAAACCCGAAGCGGGTTTTTCCATTTTGAAGGAAAAAGTTGGGCGTAGTACCCAAAATGGCGCGTGGCACCTGAGGAGAAAGAAAGGGGATTTTTTTTTTCTGAAAAAAATAAAAAGAAGAACCAGCGTACCTGGGTAGCGTCGAAGGCAGGCAGACGCAACCACAACAAGGAAGAATAGACGGGAATTTTTTCTGCGGTGACAGGATGTGTGACCTGTCGGCTCTGCGGAAAATGAAGAACTGGAGAGGGACAGTTGGGAAAGGCGGGAAGGCAGCACGCAGGCACTGTGGGATGCTCCCAAATGCTTTCTTATTGGATGCTGGGGAGCGTTCCAGCGCAGGCTCCATCGGTATCAATGATACCCATATGTCAAGACTACATTCCTGCTTGTTCCTGGAGATAAAGGTGCCCACCCATAGCTTACCACACCAGGGCTAAATATGGTTTTTGAGACAGTGCAAGCACTGCAGATGTAGATAACATCGCTGCCACAGATAAAGGCCGTGGTGAGCATGTTCACGGACCCACTGTGGCAGGAGCTAAACCACAGAAATGAAGGACTAACTACTGTTAAGAGGACTTCTGCAGATAAGGAGAAGATAATGTACTGCTACTTTTATGCTACAAACCCTATATTTACGTCAAGAGGGTATACAAGGAGAATCTGCCAAAAACTGGAAGGAGGAAGAAAATTGCCACTTAAGAAAAACTGCAAAAAGCAACAGATACAAAATTTAAGATCTTTAATTTCGCAGATCAAAAGCAAAGTAGTTCTGAATAATAACATCTTGAAGCAATTAAGGGCTTCCGTGGAAAGAGAAATACAGGGAGGATGTGGCAACCTGGGTGAGTACCAGAAGAAAGAAATATGCAGAAACAGAAAGAGCAGTTGAGGGGGGAGATGGAGCTTGGAGATATGGAACTGTAGGAGAAGGAGGTAACTACAGGGCAGGTCAACCAATCAACTGAGGAGAATCAAAGGAAGGAGAAAGATCCAGAGGTGGAGGAATTCAAGATCGAACTTGTAGTCCATATGGAAAAAGATGAATATGGCGGGTTCCAGGCAAGGGAAAGATTACGCAAGTTAAATTTAATACCTAAGGTTAAATGTATGAAAAGGTACAATTTATTGACATCACTAAAATAAACTGAATACAGTATTCTGCAGCTAAAATTATTACTGCAAGAATACCAGCTAAAGTGCAGGACCAGAAGAAAAAGAAAACAGCAGTTCCTCCTTGGAGAAAGCGCACTGAGGGAAAAATACAGTCATTGTGTGCGGAGGTCTCCTTGATAGATGGGTATCTGAAAGGATTAAGACCATCAAAGATATTAAGATCCAAGAGATCAAGCAGAAGCACAAAAACTGAGAAGTTATTAAGAAAACTGAAGAGATAGATATCAAAATAAAATATTCAGAGAAAACCTTCAACAATTTTACAGGGAATTGGGAAAGAGCATTAAGATAATAAAAGCACCAGCAATCAAAGTTGAAACAAAACGTTTCTGGAGAAAACTATACGAGGACCCTATAAAACCCAATCAAGAAGCATAATGGTTATCTTTCATATATTTATTTATTTATTTACATTCTCTTATATACCGCGCTATTCCGCATCAGTGCGGTTTACATGGAACATCAAAACTTACACATTTCAGTAGCTGATCTGTGCTTACAATGAACAAGTATTCAAACTTGGATCAAAACTTGGGTAACTATTTACATCTCGACAATCTAGTATAGAAGAATTCCTTTGTACTGCATTGGCTAGATAGTTGATGAGACATTTTATAATTATAGGAACATTTTAAAAAAACCAAACATCACACCTGTGGAATGGCCTGCAGTAACAAACGAGCAAGTGAGCAGGTTAAAAGCAAGCCCCAAACTGGAAGGGCCCTGACACAGATGAAGTAACCAGTTATTCTAAAACAGTTATTCTATCTAGACCTGGTGAATTACAAAAATCAATTGTTTATGCAGCCAGCCTTAACACCACAATGGCTTACTAGAGGAAGAACATTTCTCCTTTCAAAAGGAGACCCCAGTAACACTCTCAATTATAGACCAATAACTTGGCTACCTACAATCTGTAAACTGTTCACTGCAATAGATACAGACAGAATATATGATCATATAGAATCCAACATCATGGCAACAGAGCAAAAGGGCAACAAGAGGGGCATATTGCAACAAACACCAGCTAATGTTGAATAAGGCCATTATGGCCAGCACTAAGAAAAGCCAAAATCTCAGTATAGCACGGAATGATTATAAGAAAGCCTTTAACAGTGTCCCGCACTCATGGATAATAAATTGCCTTTAAATGTATAAAATAAATCCTGTTTGAAAAAGTACATTAAGTTCACCATGACAATGTGGCAAACCACACTATTAGAAACATGAAGATGGTCAGTGTATCATTCTTAACATAAGGATCCAGCAAGGAGTATTTCATGGGGATTCCCTGTTGTCCCTTCTGCTTTGTGTAGCGCTTAATCCAATGAGTACTTTAATCAACTCTTTGAGATATGGATTTAGCGTAGTTACTCAACTGTAACAGGTGATCTCCGGGAACAGCAGAAATTTAGTCTTCATATATGGGCATCGTCGGTACCGACGGAGCCTGCGCGGGGAACGCTCCCCAGTGTCCAATAGGAAAGCCTTTGGGAGCATCCCTCAGCACATGCGCGCTACCTTCCCGCCTTTCCAACTGTCCCTCTTCAGTTATGTTTGTAGCTGAGTGAAAAGGATAGAGGGAGAGAGGAAAGAGACGAAGAGATAGAGAGAAAACTCCTAGGAGAGGTGGGTGGGTTGTGAAGACTAAATTCCTGCTGTTCCTGGAGATCACCCGTTACAGGTGAGTAACTACGCTATCTCCAGGAACAAGCAGAAATGTAGTCTTCACATATGGGGACTCCCTAGTTGAAGATGCCAGGGAGATAGCCCCAGGAAGGTGTCACCCTGGAAAGGTGGGAATCCTTCCTCCCATGGATCTCTGGCATTCCAAAAGGGTTGGTGGGTAGGAGTTGAATTAGGTCTGAAAGAGATTTTGAAGAACAGCTTGGCCAAAGACGACATCCCGACGGGAGGCTTTATCCAAGCAGTAGTGGGCTGTGAAGGTGTGTACCGAAGCCCAGGTGGCTGCTCGACAAATGTCATCGATAGACACAGAGTGGAGATAAGCCATGGAAGTTGCGATGGCACTCACATTATGAGCTGTGACATGATCCTGAAGAGGAAGACCCTTACTCTCATAAGTAAAGGATATGCATTGGGCAATCCATTTAGATAAAGTTCTTTTGGAGACCGGTTGTCCCAAACGACTAGTGTCAAAAGCTATAAAAAGTTGCGAGGACTTTCTATGTTGCTGTGTTCTCTGTAGGTAAAAGGCTAAGGCCCTTTTACAATCCAAAGTATGAAGATTTCTTTCTGCATTAGAGGCGTGAGGTCTCGGAAAAAATACAGGAAGATAAAGCATAGTTACTCACCTGTAACAGGTGGTCCCCGGGAACAGCAGGAATTTAGTCTTCACATATGGGTATCATCGGTACCGATGGAGCCTGCGCGGGAACGCTCCCCAGCGTTCAATTAGAAAGCTTTTGGGAGCATCCCACAATACCTGCGTGCTGCCTTCCCGCCTTTACCAACTGCCTCTCTCCAGTTGAGTTTAAAGCTGAGACAAAGAGAGAGAGAGAGAGAGAGGGAAAGAGAAAGAGATAGAGAGATACAACTCCTAGGGAAGGTGGGTGGGTTGTGAAGACTAAATTCCTGCTGTTCCCGGAGATCACCTGTTACAGGTGAGTAACTATGCTATCTCCAGGAACAAGCAGGAATGTAGTCTTCACATATGGGGACTCCCTAGCTTTAGATGCTAGGGAGAGACCCCCGAGGTTGTGTCTCCCTGTGAAAGGGCTCCACTTCCCCCCATGGATCTCTGGCATCCAAACAGGGATGGTGGGTAGGAGTTGATTAGGTATGGAACAGGTGTTGGAGAACAGCCTGACCAAACAAGGCATCCCGGCGGGAGTCCTTGTCCAAGCAGTAATGGGCTGTGAAGGTATGAACCGAGGCCCAAGTGGCTGCTCGACAGATGTCGTCGATAGACACAGAGAGCGGATGAGCCATAGAAGCTGCCATGCCTCTCACATTGTGAGCTGTGACATGGCCCTCCAGAGGAAGATTCTTACTCTGATAGGCAAAGGAAATACACTATGTGATCCAGCTGGACAGTGTTCTCTTGGAGACTGGAAGTCCTAAATGAGAAGGATCAAAAGCAACAAAGAGTTGGGAGGACTTTCTATGTTGCTGTGTTCTTTGCAAGTAAAAGGCTAAAGCTCTTTTACAGTCCAAAGTATGAAGATTCTTTTCTGCATTTGATGAATGAGGCCTTGGAAAAAACCACAGGCAGGTAGACCGCTTGGTTAAGATGAAAAGGCGAGACCACCTTTGGCATAAAGTGTGGATGAGTCCTAAGGACTACCTTGTCATGATGGAACCTTGTATAAGGTGGATCAGCCACTAGTGCCTGCAACTCACTGATGCGACATGCTGATGTGATTGCAATGAGAAAGATAACTTTCCAAGAAGGAATTTCAATGAGGTAGTAGCTAAGGGTTCGAAAGGTGACTTCATGAGCTGACCAAGAACCAGGTTTAAGTCCCATGCCACCGGTGGTGGCCTAATGGGAGGCTTAGTTAGAAGGCCTCTCATAAATCTTGCTATAAGAGGATGGGAGGAAATAGGTTGTCCATTTAGAGGCTTGAAAGAAGCTGCAATAGCACTCAAATGGACTCTTACTGAGTTAGTTTTAAGTCCTGCATTGGATAAATGAAGGAGATACTCCAGTAATGATTCCAGAGGTATCACAAGGGGGTTAAGACCCTTCTGCGAACACCATATGGTAAACCTTTTCCACTTGAAAGCATATGAGCGTCTTGTAGAAGGTTTTCTAGAAGAATAAAGGATATCCTTTACTTGCTGAGGAAGATTAAGATCCTGAAGATCTAGGCCTTCAGCAACCAAGCACTGAGATGCAGAGACTGGGGATTGGGATGCCTAACATTCCATCCTACTGAGACAGGAGATCTGGAGCAGACCCTAACTCCAGAGAGGGAGCTTGAGAGAGATGTAGAAGCAGAGGGTACCACACTTGCCGTGGCCAATGTGGAGCTATGAGAATCATACGGTCTCTGAAGCTTGAACAGGGTTTTGGGAATCAGGGGAATGGGTGGAAAGGCATAAAGGAAGTCTTGCCCCCAATGAAGGAGGAAAGCATCCCTGGCCTGAGAGCCCTGAGCCGGAATTCTGGAACAGAACTGGGGAAGCTTGGCATTCAACGGACTTGCAAAGAAGTCTATGTCCAGGGTTCCCTAAATTTGAAAACGCTTGGTCACCTGGTCTGCATGTAGAGACCATTCGCGTGGAAGCAGAACTCGACAGAGTGTCTGCCCAAGGCCCGTTGCCTTCGCATGGTGCAGTTGAGGAATGGGTACCTCTTCTATTGCCCCTTGGGCAAGAAGCATGGTGACCTCTTGATCTAACAGGTTGATGAGAGAGGTCTGAGAATTGAACTGTCTTACCATTGTGGGAGGGGGCATGTGGAGGAAGTGAAGCTTGTACCCCTCTCTTATAATGGAAAGAGTCCAGTGTTCTGCTCTTATTTGCCCCCATCTGGGGGCAAAGTGGCAAACCTTCCTGGGATGGTGGAAGGTTCTGGTCCACTGAGGGCCAGGAAGGCTATGTTTTCTAGATGGAAGTCAAAGGCCTTGTGGAGGCTGAGACTGCTGAGACAGCTGAGGCTTAGCAGTCTTTGCTTTCCTTTGTTTAGGTGGCTGCTGACTCTTCTGGACAGGCTGACCTGCAGAACGTCCCTGCTCATAAGAGGGATACAACCTCTTCTTTTTGGAAAAGAATGGTTTCTTAAAAGATTTTTTCCTTGCAGGATCAGCTGTGGCTTTGGATAACCTATCCAAAGTGGAGTTATCAGCATCCCTTTTCTTGCCAGTTTTTGCCGAATAGATTCTCACCTGTACAAGGAATATTGCCCAGTTTGTCCTGCACCCAGAGCTCCAAATCGGATGCCTGGAGCCAGGAAATTCTATGTGTACCTATGGCAATGGCAGAGGTTCTGCTTATGCACTCAAAACAATCAAAAGCTGCACGATTGACAAATTTAGAAACATCCTGGGCATGTTTAACCAGTGTGAGAAAATCCTGCCTCTTATCTTCAGGAAGAAGAGGGCTCAAAACCTCTAAATCCCCTGTGACTTCCTTAAGGAACATTCCCATATATAAAATATAGGAACTAATCCTGGCAGAAAGCATGAAAGCCTGGAAAGTACGACGTCCAAAGGCATCCAAAGTTCTGCACTCACGTCCTGGAGGATTAGAGGCATGCCTCTTTGCACTCCTGATCCGTCTCATAGCTGACTCCACTACAATAGAGTCTTCTGGAAACCAGGACACGGAGGAACCCGAAACATGATATCCAGTCAACGGGAGTGAGGTGAGGTGGCAAGGGGGGTTTCCGACATTCTTAACATGAGATCATGTAAGATCTCATGGATAGGCAAGGTAGCTGCCTCTTTAGGAGCTTTGAGATATTGCAGAATCTCCAACTCCTTTGCCCTGGGCTCTGCCTCAGGAGCCACAGTAATGGACAGACCTCGAGCCACCTCCCTGATAAAATCCTGAAAGGAGATATCTTCTGGAGGAGACATCCGACTTTTGGGAGAGGAAGGCTCCTCGGGGAGAAGTATTCCGGTACCGACAGAACTGTCAGAATCCTCAGAGTCCTCCGAGGATTCAAAGTACCTTCTGTCCGGATGCTCTTGTAGAGCACGATATCCGTACCGACCGAAGTCGGTACAAGGGGGGAATTGGTACCAGTGTATCGGTACCAGAGGGAATGGCTTGACTGGGTGCCGGCAATGTGGACACCAATGTCTATGCTATCAGTACCGGTACTGATGCCAGCGCCGGAGCAAGTGCTGGTGCCGGTATCGGCTGAACTGTCTGACGCGGTACCGAGGGTGTCGATGCCGCAAGGAGAGCCGCCAGACTGCGTTCAATAGCCAGAAACCTCTGGTCTATCGACGCTGCCGATGCTTGGGTATCGGTACCGGAGAAAACAGCCAGTACCCCAGAGCATGGCACTAGTAGTTCTGCCGAGGTTGAGGCCTCGAGAACATCCTGGAGCCCCAATAATGCTTTGGAAGCCGAAGCCTCCTGCCGGGGCAATTTTGCTGGTGCAGAACCCTCAAGGGCAACGCAAGAGGCATCTCGATGCTTAGAAGGAGATCTACCCTTTGAGGACCAGCTGGACTTATGTTTAGTTACCCGAGATCCATGGAAGGAAGATGAAGCCCTGGAAGACATCGATGCCACAGAGGCTGCATCGGAGGGAAAAAAGGTGCTGAGCTTAGCAGCTTGGTTTTGTCAACCCCTCTTGGACATCATGGCACAAGCCATACACTCCGAGATGGAGTGGTCAGGACCTAAACATTTGAGACACCACTCATGGGTGTCGGTGACTGATATGGTACCGCCACACTTGGTGCATGTCTTAAAGCCCAAAGCGGGTTTTTCCATAATGGAGAAAATTTTGGGCCTAAGGCCCAAAATGGCTCATACACCTGAAGAAGAAAAAAATTGGAAAAAAAAACAAACTAAATATATATATATATTTTTTTTTTTTAAAGAAAGAAAGAACCAGCGGTACCGGTATAGCATCGAAGAAAGCAGACGCGACCACAAAAAAGAAGGAAAGATTTTCTGCGGTGAAAGGAACGACGACCTGCTAGCTCCGCAGAAAACAAAGAACTGGAGAGAAGCAGTTGGGAAAGGGGGAAAGGCAGCACGCAGGCGCTGTGGGATGCTCCCAAAAGCTTTCTAATTGGACGCTGGGGAGCGTTCCCGCGCAGTCTCCGTCGGTACCAACGATACCCATATGTGAAGACTATATTCCTGCTTGTTCCTGGAGATATTGATTGATTTAAATGAATAGGCGAAACCACCTTTGGCATAAAGTGTGGATGAGTTCTAAGAACAACCTTATCATGATGAAACCTAGTATAAGGAGGATTAGCCACTAAAGCTTGCAGTTCACTAATGCAACGTGCAGAGGTGATTGCAATTAGGAAGATGACCTTCCAGGTCAAAAACTTAAGTGTTGTAGTGGCTAAAGGCTCAAAAGGCGGCTTCATGAGCTGCCCGAGAACTAGATTTAGATCCCATGCCACCAGTGATGGCTTAATGGGAGGTTTGGTTAATAGAAGACCTCTCATAAATCTGGATAAGAGTGGATGAGAGGAAATTGGTTGTCCATTCAGAGGCTTATAAGAAGCTGAAATTACACTAAGATGGACTCTTATCGAATTGGTCTTTAGACCAGAATTCAATAAGTGAAGGAGATACTCTAGTATCAATTCTAAAGATATGACAAGGGGGTTTAATCCCTTCTTGAAGCACCATATAGTAAAACATTTCCACTTGAAGCCATAAGATCATCTTGTGGAAAGTTTCCTAGAAGCCTGAAGGATATCCTTTACCTGATGGGACAGGTTGAAATCCTGGAGGTCTAAGCTTTCAGCATCCAGGCCGTGAGATGCAAGGACTGGGGATTCGGGTGCCATAGCGTCCCGTTCTCTTGGGAAAGGAGATCTGGAGGATGCTCTAACTCCAGAGGTGCAGCTTGAGAGAGATGTAGAAGCAGAGGATACCACGCTTGGCATGGCCATCGTGGCGCTATGAGAATCATGCGACCCCTGTCTCTCTAAAGCTTGAAGAGTGTTTCGGGATGAAGGGAATGGGTGGGAAGGCATAAAGGAAGCCCTGACCCCAGTGAAGGAGGAAGGCATCCATTGTCTGACAATTGTGAGTCGGAATCCTAGAACAGAACTGTGGAGGTTTGGCATTCAGTGGACTTGCAAAGAGGTCTATGTCTGGAGTGCCCCAGAGATGAAATATCTTTGCCACCTGGTCCAGGTGGAGGGCCCAATCGTGAGGCAACAGTACTCGACTGAGTTTGTCTGCCCAAAGGTTTTGAATGCCTAGAAGATATACCACTAGAAGGTGAATTTGATACTCTCTGGCGAGGGCCCACAGTCGTAAAGCTTTGTTGCATAACGACAGAGCCTGTCCCGCCTTGCTTGTTCACACAGAACATTGCTACTTGATTGTCGATCTGGACTAGGACTGTCTTGTAGCTGAGCTGGGAATGGAATACTCGAAGAGCTAAATAGATTGCTCTTAATTCCAAGAGGTTTATGTGTAGACCAGCCTCCTGTGGAGTCCAGGTTCCCTGGGTAGAGAGATGATTCAGGTGTGCTTCCAAACCCACCTGCGATGCATCCGTTAGGGTGGCCTGAAAAAGAGGTTGATGAAAAGGAGACCCCATTGTCAGATTTTCTAGGGATTGCCACCATTGGAGAGACAAAATTAGCCATTGAGAGTTTATTATTTTGTTCAATAAATGACCTGTGGCTTGTATCCACTGTGTGGATAGGGTCCACTGAGCTGCTCGCATGTGGAGGCGAGCATATGGGACTACATGAACCGTGGATGCCATATGTCCCAACAACTGTAGTAGCTCTCGAGCAGTTAGGGAGGATTTCCCTGCTATGAGAATCATACGGCCTCTGTCTCTCTGAAGCTTGAATAGGGTTTTAGGAATTAGGGGAATGGGTGGAAAGGCATAAAGGAAGTCTTGCCCCCAATGAAGGAGGAAAGCATCCCTGGCCTGAGAGCCCTGAGCCGGAATTCTGGAACAGAACCGGGGAAGCTTGGCATTCAACGGACTTGCAAAGAAGTCTATGTCCAGGGTTCCCTAAATTTGAAAACGCTTAGTCACCTGGTCTGCATGTAGAGACCATTCGCGTGGAAGCAGAACTCGACCGAGTCTGTCTGCCCAAGAGTTTTGTATGCCTGGAAGATACACTGCCAGGAGATGAATCTGATGCTCTCTGGCGAGGGCCCATAGTCACAAAGCTTTGTTGCAAAGCGACAGAGAACCTGTTCCTCCCTGCTTGTTCACACAGAACATGGCTACTTGATTGTCCGTGTGAATGAGGACTGTCTTTCAGCTGAGTAGAGTGTAGAACACTCGACGAGCAAGGAAGATTGCTCTGAGCTCCAGAAGATTGATGTGTAGATGAGTCTCCTGTGGAGCCCAGGTGCCTTGGGTGGAGAGATCTTTCAGATGAGCCCCCCAACCCATTGGTGAAGCATCTGTTGTGAGAGTTGCTTGGGGTGAAGGTTGTTGAAATGGGGACCACAGTAACAGGTTTTGAGTGGACCTCCACTGGAGGGACAAAATAAGGCGATTTGTGTTTGTTATTTTGTCCGACAGGCACCCTGATGCCTGGGTCCATTGAGTGGATAAAGTCCACTGGGCTGCTCTCATATGGAGGCGAGCATAAGGGACCACATGCACGGTAGACGCCATGTGGCCTAGTAGTTGTAACATTTCTCGAGCAATGAGATGAGGCTTTAGCACTGCTTGAGAAGCTAATTGCACCATGCGAAGGCAACGGGTCTGGGGGAGATAGGCCCTTGCTTTCCTGGTATCCAACAAAGCTCCTATGAACTCTAGAGACTGAGTGGGAGTTAGGCTGGATTTTGGAATGTTTATGACCAGACCCAAATACTGCAGGATACGCATTGTGCAATATTGAGAAGTCCTGGCCAGTCGTCTAAGTAGGGGAAGACGAATATGCCAAGAGTGCGGAGAAATGCTGCTACCACAGCCATGCATTTCGTAAACACTCTTGGAGCTGAGGCCAGGCCAAAGGGAAGCATCCTGTATTGGTAGTGCTTTCCCTGGAAAAGGAACCAAAGGAACTTTCTGTGAGTTGGATGGATGAGAACATGTGTGTACACATCCTTGAGATCTAGAGAACAAAGCCAATCCTGACTCTGAAGGTATGGCAGCAGAGTTCCTAGAGAAATCATTTTGAATTTCTCTTTGAACAGGAATTTGTTCAATTCTCTGAGGTCCAAGATAGGTCTGTATCGCCCTGTTTTCTTTGGGATAAGGAAATAGGGGGAATAAAACCATGTACCCTGCTGATGAATGGGTACTTCTTCTATTGCTCCTTGGCAAGAAGTGTAGAGACCTCTTGATTCAACAGGCTGATGAGAGAGGTCTGAGAATTGAACTGTCTTATCATTGTGGGAGGGGGCATGCACAGGAAGTGCAGCTTGTACCCCTCTCTGATAATGGAGAGTGTCCAATGCTCTGCTGTTATCTGCTCCCACCTGGGGGCAAAATGGCATAACCTTCCTGGAATGGTGGAAGGCTCTGGTCCATTGAGGGCCAGGAAGGCTAAGTTCTCTAGATGAAAGTCAAACACCTTGAGGAGGCTGAGACTGCTGAGACGGTTGAGGCTTAGCAGTGTTTGCCTTCCTTTGTTTGGGTGGTTGCTGACTTTTCCAGACAGGTTGACCTGCGGAACGGGCCTGCTGAGAATAAGCAGGATAACATTTTTTTCTTTTTAGAAAAGAATGGTTTCTTAAAAGATTTTTCTTGCAGGATCAGCTGTAGACTTGGACAACCTGTCCAAGGTGGAATTTTCAGCATCCATCTCGTTGGCTCTCTTGCCAATCTCTACCAAACAGGTTCTCACCAGTACAAGGAATATTTCCGAGTTTGTCTTGTACCCAGAGCTCCAGATCAGATGCCTGGAGCCAAGCAATTCTACGTGCACCTATGGCAATGGCAGAGGTTCTGCTTATGCACTCAAAACAGTCGAAAGCTGCACAGTTGACAAACTTTGAAACATCCTGGGCATGTTTGACCAATGTGAGAAAATCCTGTCTTCTATCCTCAGGAAGAAGAGGGCCTAGAGCCTCTAAATCTCCTGTGACGTCTTTCAGGAACATTCCCATATATAGACTACAGGAACTGATCCTGGCAGAAAGCATGGAAGCTTGGAAGACACAACGTCCAAAAGCATCCAAAGTTCTGCACTTACATCCTGGAGGATTAGAGGCATGCCTCTTTGCACTCTTGATCCTTCTCATAGCTGATTCCACTACAATAGAGTGGTGAGGAAGCTGAGTTTTCTGGAAACCAGGACAAGGAGGGACTCGATACAGAGTATCCAGTCTATGAGAATGAGGAGAGGTGGTAAGAGGTGTCTCCCACATTCTTAACATGAGATCATGCAAGATCTCATGGATGGGCAAGGTAGCTGCCTCCTTAGAAGTTTTAGGATATTGTAAAATTTCCAACTCCTTTGCTCTGGGGCTCTGTTTCCGGTGCCACAGTAATGGACAGACCTCGAGCCACCTCCCTGATGAAATCCTGAAAGGAAATTCCTCTGGAGGAGACATCCTACGTTTAGGGGAGGAAGGCTCCTCTGGGAGAAGTATTCCCGCATCAACAGAACTGTAAGAATCCTCAGACTCCTCTGAGGTCTCGAAGTATCTTCTGTCAGGATTTTCTTTAAGAGCCCGATACGCGTACCGACCAAAGTCGGTACCGGGCGTAATCTGTACCGGAGTATCGGTATTGGAGGGCATCGGATGACTGGGTGCCGGCAATGCGGACACCGATGTCGATGCTATCAGTGCCGGTACCGATACCGGTGCCGGAGTCGATGCCGGTACTGGTTGAAAAGTCTGACGCGGTTCCGAGGGCGTCGACGCCGCAAGGAGAGCCACCAGACTGCGCTCAATAGCCAGGACTCCCTGGTCTATCAACGCTGCTGATGCCTTGATGTCGGTACCGGAGAAGACCACCGGTACCCCAGAGCATGGCACCAGTAGTTCTGCCGAGGTCGAGGCCTCGAGAACATCCTGGAACCCCGATAATGCTTTGGAAGCCAAAGCCTCCCGCCGGGGTAATTTTGCCGGTGCAGAATCCTCAAGGGCAACGCCAGAGGCATCACGATGCTTAGAAGGAGATCTACCCTTTGAGGATCGGCTAGACTTATGCTTAGTTACCTGAGATCCACGGGAGGAAGACAAAGCCCTGGAAGACGTCGATGCAACCGAAGCTGCATCAGAGGGAAACAGGGTACTGAGCTTGGCGGCTCGGTTTTGTTGACCTCTCTTGGACATCATGGCACAGGCCATACACTCTGAGATGGAATGATCAGGACCTAAACATTTCAGACACCACTCATGGGTGTCGGTGACGGAGATGGTACCGCCACACTTGGTGCACTTTTTAAAACCAGAGGATGGTTTTTCCCATTATGGAAAACATTTTGGGCCTAAACAGGTAAAGGAGGGAGGAGGGGGGGAGGGAGGGAAAGGAAAGGAACGAGCAGGCCTAACAGCTTCTTAAAGGTACCAACCCCTTCAGCACACCGAAACTCACCAATTTCCCTCTGAAACAAACCAAATAAATTAAATAAAACCCAAATTCAAAATTAAAACTCTCTCTACTTAATTGCTCCTCCAGTGAACCAGGAGCCCTGGTCCACTGTACCTCCAGCTGCTTGGAGACTGAGGCAGCTGGAGCAGAGAGGCGGATCCTCCCAGGATATACCAGTGACATCAGAAAAAAAAAAAAAAGGATGTTTGTCAGTCTCCAAGCTGCTGGAGGAGGAGCAAAACCCAGAGGTGGGGGACTAGACTTGAGAACCGCTAAGGAACATCCTTTAAACAGCCCTGCAAGAAACTCTTGAGCTCTTTCAGTATCCTGGGATGTATCCCATCCAGTCCCATGGCCTTGTCCACTTTCAGTTTTGCAAACTGTTCTAACTTCTTCTGTGAATGGTGTTGTATAAACTCCATTCCCATTTGTATATCACAGGTGGTCCTTCTCCAGGATTTTTTTTAGCAAAAACAGAACAGAAGTATTTGTTTAGCATTTTCGCTTTTTCAATGTCGCTTTCCACAAATCCGTTCCTGGCACTTTTGCGTCCTACAATTCCATCTCTGATTTTCCTCCTCTCCAGAATATATCTGAAAAAATAGCTGTCGCAACACTTCACATCTTTAGCCATCTTTTCTTCTGCCTTGGATTTTGCTATCCTTATTTCTTTTTGTCTCTTATTTTTATCCTATATTTTTCTGTGTTCCTCTATTTGCAAACTTCTGAATTTTTTGAAAGCTGTGGTTTTTTTGCCTTTATTTGTGCAGCCACTTCATCGGAGAACCAAATAGGTTTCCCTTTCCCTCTTGTTTTTATTTACTTTCCTTAAATATTATCTGTTGCCCCTTTTATTGCCTCCTTTAGTTTAGCCCCCTGCAATTCCACTGTCCTTATCTACTCCCACCCTGCCAACTCCTCCTTCAGGCACTTGGCCATTTTACTGAAGTCAGTGTTTTTGAAGTCTAGAACTTTTCAGCTTGCTGTGATCGGACTCTACCTTGGCTTTTATCTCAAACCGCTCCGTGTGATGACCGTTGCTGCTAACCTGGGCACCCACCCAGATATTTAACATGCTATCTCCGCTGACTAGTACTAAATCCAGCATCAAACTTTCCCTGGTCGGTTCCATCACCTTTTGTGGAAGGCATCCACAATTTCTTTTTACTTCTTTCAAGATTTGCAGAAGGAATACACCAATCCACATCAGGTAGATTAAAGTCACCCAATATGATCACTTCCCTCTTTATGGCTATCTTCGCAATATCAATAATTAATTTGCTATCCATTTCTTTGGTTTGAGTTGGAGGCCTATAGACTACACTGGTATGGATGGCTGTGCCATCTCCTCTTTCCAACACAATCCACAGTGCTACTTCTTCCCCCCCCCCCCCCCCCAACATCCCCAGCTTTAATATTGCTTTTGACGAACAAGGCTACTCCCCCTCCTTTTCTGTTCTTGAGGAGCTAGCTAAACTAAAAACAGACAGTGATGGGGCCGGATGGGATACAGAAGGAAGGAAGTTGGGGATGTTTTAGCAGCTTCACTGACTTATCTTTTCAATGCTTCTTTAGAGAGGCATGTTTCCCAAAGGACTGGAAAAGAGAGCATATAGTCCCTTTACACAAAAGCAGAAGGATGAGATTGGGAACTACAGGCCGGTTAGTTTGACCTCTGTGGCGAGTAAATTAATGAAAATTCTGCTAGAACAGAGGATAGCGATGTTTTTGGAGTTCAATGGATTGCAGGATCCAAGGCTTGGTTTTGCTAGAAGCAGTTTCTGTCAAACAAATCCAATTTCTTTGATTGGATGACTAGAGTTGGTCTGAAGCAGCGCCCTAGATGTGGTGTACTTAGATTTCAGTAAAGCTTTAGACACTGTTCTCCACACAGGCAACTTATAAATAAAGCGTTACTAGTCACCTGCAACAGGTGATCTCCTGGAACAGCAGGAATCAGTCTTCACATATGGGTGATGAAAGCGATGGAGCACACAATGGAGCACTCCCCAGCGTCCAGTTAGAAAGCTTTAGGGAGCAATCCCCTGTGCATCTGCCTTCCCAAGTCCTCTCCTAAGATGAATTTGTGGCTGAGAGACAGAGAAAAAAAAATAAAACTAACTTACAACTCCTAGCGGAGGAGGGCAGGTTGTGAAAACAGATTCCTACTGTTCGCAGAGATCACCTATCACAGGTGAGTAACACCACCATCTCCAGAACAAGTAGGAATGTAGTCTTCACATATAGGACTCACTAGCTCCCAGTAACAAAATGGAAGTAGGTAGTCCTGGTATCCCCGAGGCTTTTTGGTGTGCTGCTTCTTCCATGGAAGCGAGGTGGTTTTGCGAGAGAGACGGATGTGACTCACAAACGCCATCTTGATCTTGGCTGCCTTGCCCTCCATGGGCTTGCTGAACAGCTGATCACCGAGGCACGGAACATCCATGGGTTTCTTCTGGACCCACTGCTCCAGGTCCGAAGACTGGAGCCATACCTGGCATCGAGCTACGATGCCAGCCGTCGCTACACGGGCGGAAGACTCGAAACAGTCATATGCGGAGCGGGAAAGGTATTTCTAGCAGTCTGCGACCGACCTCAGGAGAGTCTGTAACCTGAGAAGATGCTCCCCACCAAGGCCCATGGAGAAACCGCCGAGCTCTTTGGCGAGGTCGCGAAGGAACATACCCATATATAGTTGGTACGTCTTGATGCAGCACGCTAGCATGGATCCCTGGTAAGCCTTGCGCCCAAGGGCATTATTTATTTATTTATGTGATTTTATATACCGCTTTTCATAAATCAAAGCGGTTTACAAATAACTCAAAAATTGCATTATAATATTTATGCATTACATGCAACAAAAATAAAGTTGTGTCAAAACATAACAATTAACAAAATAAGAATATATATTAAACTAGTTATAACAATCAACTAAATTGCAATTTGTGTTTATGATCATACAGATTGCATTGAGAAAGTTGTTGGTCAGTAGCTATAATGTTTTGATTTTTCCAGAATAAGAGTAGTTACTCACCTGTAACAGGTGTTCTCCAGGAACAGCAGGAATCAGTCCTCACTTATGGGTGAAGTCAGCCGACGGAGCCCTCGCGGAGCAATTTTCCCCAGCTTTCGCAGAAAGCCTTTGGGAATTGCAGCGCGCATGCACGGTCCCCTTCCCACCCAGGGATGCCATCTTGTTCAGTCTGATGACATAGCGGAAAGACAGCAAAAGTTAGCAAATATGCAATAAGAATGACTGCAACTCCAGGGGAGGAGGAAGGGTAGTGAGGACTGATTCCTGCTGCTCCTGGAGAACACCTGTTACAGGTGAGTAACTACTCTTTCTCCAGGACCAAGCAGGAAGTCAGTCCTCACTTATGGGACTCCCAAGCTTAAGGCTACCGGAGACCTCAAGTCTAAAAGAGCTCCCTCAAGCTCAACAGTACAGAGGGAGAGTCTCTTCTCTGAATACAAATCCGGCCGGTAGTCCAACACTAGGGCCGGAGGGAGGAGTTGCCTAAACCTCAAAGAGATTGTGGAGAACTGCCTGGCCGAAAGCGCTGTCCCTGCGGGACTCCCTTTCAAGGCAGTAATGAGCCGCAAAGGTCTGGCCTGAAGACCAAGTAGCGGCCCGGCAGATGTCTGTCAATGGAACAGAGCGGAGAACCACCTCCTGGTTGATGTGGAAGTGGGAGACCACCTTCGGAAGGAACTTAGGGTTGGTCCGCAGTACAACCCTATTCTTGTAGAACCTAGTGTACGGAGGCTCCGACACTAGGGCTTGTAGCTCACTCACGCGCCTCGCGGAAGTGAGGGCCACCAAGAAGAGAGTTTTCCAGGAGAGAAAACGGGGAGGGCAGGTAGCCATGGGCTCAAAAGGCGGACAGGTAAGCCTTTGCAGAACCACGTTGAGGTCCCAGTCGGGGGCTGGGGGGCGCAACGGGGGTTTAAGCAGAAGGAGGCCTCTGAGAAAGCGCGCCACCAAAGGGTGCGAGGAGAGAGGACTGCCCTCAACCGGTGAATGATGCGCAGAGAGAGCACTGAGGTGGACTCTGACAGAGTTGGATTTGAGACCTAGGTCGGAGAGGTGAAGCAAGAATTGCAGCACCACCGATACTAAACAGGCAAAGGGGTCCTCAGACCGCTGAGAACACCAGACCGAGAAGCGACGCCATTTGAGGGCGTACGACTTCCGGGTGGAAGGACGCCGAGAAGCTAGGACGACGGCTTCCACCTCCGGGGCTAGCCGTAGCGGAGCTAGGATTACCCTTTCAGCAGCCAGGCCGTCAGGTGTAGGGCCCGGAGGTTGGGGTGCAGAAGAGTGCCCCGATCCTGGGTTAGGAGGTCGGGGTGGAACCCCAGAGGAAGAGGGGTGTCCACCGCTAGATGTAGTAGTAGGGGGAACCACGGCTGTCTCGGCCACCGAGGCGCCACCAGGATCACAGAGGCCCTTGTCCTGGACAACTTTGAACAATGTCCGGGCCACCAGTGGCGTAGGAGGGAATGCATACAGCAGACCCGTGGACCACGGGATGAGGAAAGCATCCGGCGCCTCCCGAGAAGGATGGGGGTGCCGGGAGCAGAATCTGGGGAGCTGCCTGTTCAGGGGACTGGCAAAAAGATCCACAGTGGGAGAGCCCCACCGGCGGAAGATCTGCTGGACCACCTCGGGGTTCAGTTTCCACTCGTGCGGTAGCAGTGTCCGGCTCAGCTTGTCCGCCAGGCAGTTGTCCTGCCCTGGCAAGAAAACCGCTTTGAGGAGGATGTCGTGATCGACAGCCCTAGAGCACAGCCTCCGGGCTTCCCGACATAGAAGGAGGGAGCCCGTGCCCCCCTGTTTGTTCACGTAGAACATTGCAACCTGATTGTCTGTCTGCACCAGTACGGACTGGCCGAACGTCAGGTGAGAGAAGGCCCGCAGAGCTAGGCGGATCGCCCGGAGCTCCAGGAAGTTTATCTGCTGGGCAGCCTCCCAAGGCGTCCAAAGGCCCTGAGTGCATGTCCCTCGACAATGCGCCCCCCATCCCAGGAGAGAGGCATCTGTCGTGAGCACCCGGGACGGTGGGTGAGACTGAAATGGCATGCCGAGCACTAGGTTGGGCCGGTGAAGCCACCATTGCAGGGAGTAGACCAGACGGTCGGAAATTTGTATCAGGTCCGACAGCCTCCCTGTGGCCTGACGCCACTGAGTGCGAAGGCTCCATTGCGCAGGCCGCATATGTAGACGGGCGTTCGGAGTGACATGGACCGTGGAGGCCATGTGTTCGAGTAGCTGCAGGAACTGTCTGGCCGAGGCCGGCGACCTGCCGCTGAACCTGCCGGCTAGAGCCGTGAGCCGGTTGGCCCTTTCCGGAGGCAAGAAGGCACGCGCCTGCCGAGTGTCCAGCCGCGCCCCTATGAACTCGAGGTCCTGAGAGGGGAGCAAAGCGGACTTTTCGAAGTTTATGACGAAGCCCAAGTGCTGAAGCAGGGCCACCGTACGTTGGGTGGCCTGGGCGACCTCCGGAGCAGACGATGCCCGGATGAGCATCCAGGTACGGGAAGACGAAGAGGCCTTGAAGCCTTAGGAAGGCGGCCACCACTGCCAGGCACTTCGTGAACACCCTGGGGGCGGAGGACAGGCCAAAGGGCAGTACTCGGTACTGATAATGCTTCCCCGCCACCACAAACCTTAGGTACTGCCGGTGGTTCGGATGAATAAGGATGTGGGTATAAGCATCCTTTAGATCCAAGGAGCATAGCCAATCTCCCCGCTGGAGGTAAGGCAGCAGGGTTCCAAGGGTAAGCATCTTGAACCTTTCCCGCTGCAGGAACTTGAGGTTGCGTAGGTCTAGAATGGGCCTGAGGCCTCCTGTTCTCTTTGGAACCAGGAAGTACCTCGAGTAAAACCCGTGACCCCAGCAGTGTTGGGGCACGGGCTCCACCGCCCGTTTTTGAAGCAGACTTCGCAGCTCCCGAAGGAGCAAGTCCCTGTGCAGAGGGGGTCTGGGAGGCTCCCCTGGGAAGTAGGGGGGAGGCACCTGGTGAAAATGGAGGAGGTAGCCTTCTTGAACCACCTGCAATACCCAGGCCTCGGATGTTATGGCAGACCACCTGTGAGCAAAGTGGGTCAGCCGACCCCCGTGCTGGCCGAAAGCCCCTGAGGGGGAGGGGCTATGCTGGCATAGTCAAAAACCCCCACCCTGCTGGGCCGGGGCCTGTGTGGTGGGTTTGGGGGCTTTCTGCTTCCGGGATCTGTTACCCTGTCCCCTAAGCCGCTGCCCTTGAAGGGGGGTTGTGGCCGGGTATTGTGTTTGGTGATGCGTATAAGCAAACACTTTCCTCGGGTAAAAAGGCCTTTTCCCCGAGCCCTTCTTCTGTGAAGGGGCAGAGGACTTTCTAGAAAGGCGAGTCCTGGTGAGAGTCTCCGACTCAAGCTCCGCCGCCTTTTCGGCCATGGGTTTGCCGAAGAGGTTTTCCCCTCTGCAAGGGACATCGACCAACTTGTCCTGCACCCAGGACTCGAGGTCGGATGACTGAAGCCAAGCCTGGCGGCGAGCCCCGATGCCAGCTCCAGCTACTCGGGCCGAGGCCTCGAAGCCATCATAGGCCGCTCGAGAAATGAACTTCTAACACTCTCGAATCCCGGAGGACAAGGCTTGGAACCACTGCAAGGGTTCCTCGGAGAGACCGGCCGAGAAACCCTGAAGTTCTTTCGCCAGGTCTCGGAGGTACATACCCATGTACAGCTGATATGTCTGGACCCGACAAGCAAGCATAGAGCCTTGGAAGCACTTCCTACCGAGGGCATCCAGGCTCCGGGCGTCCTTCCCCGGGGGCACCGAGGAGTGCATATTCTGACTCTTAAGTCGATGCATGGCCGACTCCACCACCATGGAGTGGTGCGGAAGTTGCGCCTTCTGGAACCCGGGGCTCTTGCGGACTCGATATATGGAATCGATCCGCTTGCTCAACACTGGCGTCGAGGCGGGGCTCTCCCACATGCGGAGGAGAAGCCGCTCCAGCATCGGGGGAACCGGTACTGTGAAGGCCTCCATCGGGGGGGAGTCGTATTGAAGGGCCTCGAGCTCTTCGCTCAGGGTTCCTCCTCCGGATCCGCGGGGAAGGCCAACGCTTTTGGCCATATCCCTCACAAAATCGGAGAACCGGGTATCCTCCGGAGGGGACCGCCTCCGAGGCTCCGACTAAGCTCACCTAGTGGAGTCCTTCCTCGAGGCAAGGAGGATTTCCTTGACTTCCTCCGGAAGGGCCAGAGAGGCTAGAGAGACCTGTTCAGTCGCCAGGCCGTGAGGGATAGGGAGGGTAGATTTGGGCGCAGTACCCAACCCTCCTCCAGCATCAGCAAGTCCCTGGCAGAGTCCAAGGGGATTGGAGGCTCCGATGACAGCCGAAACAGGAGTGGGAACCAAGGCTGCCGAGGCCACAAGAATCAGCGATTTCCCCCTCATTGCGAGGGCTCTGTTCAAGGCTCAATGGGACGGGGCAAGGAGGGAATGCATAAAGGAGACTGGAGGACCAGTCTAGGAGAAATGCATCGGGGCCTTCCCTGCTTGGGTGCGGTACCGGGCCGCAGAAGCGAGGGAGCTGTGTGTTCTGGGGGCTGGCCAAGAGGACTATCGCTGGAGTACCCCCAGCATAGGAACAGCCAGCCTGCCACTCTGGGATCCAGGCGCCACTCGTGGGGGCGAAGGATTCTGCTGAGCCTGTCCGCCAGGCCATTCTCCTGACCCGGGAGGTACGTAGCCTTGAGGGACATCCTCCGCTGGGCGGCAAAAGAGCAGATGAGGACTGCTTCCCTGCAGAGGGAGCGCGACCCCGTGTCCCACTCCTTGTTGATGTAGAACATCACTACCCGGTTGTTGGTCTGCACCAGAACCGACTTCCCGCTGAGGACATTCTCGAAGACCCTCAGGGCCCACTGGATGGCCCGGAGCTCGAGCAGGTTTATCTGCTGTTGAGCCTCCAGTGGCGACCACTGCCCTTGTGTACAGAGAGACCCGCAATAGGCTCCCCACACTAACAGGGAAGCAGTTCAGGGACAAATGAAGGTCAGGAAGAACCCTTGCGGGGCTGGCTGGCTGGATGAATAAATAAAATAAATAAATATGCAGGCAGGCAGGCAGGAGTGAGGAACCACATGCACGGTCGAGGCCATGTGGCCCAAGAGACCTAGCATGGACCGAGCGGTGATCTGGCGGGCGCTCTGAACGCAAGCCGCCAGAGCCCGGAGGCGGGTGGAGCAGTCCACCACAAAAAGGCCATGACCTGAGGAGTATTGAGACACACCCCGATGAACTCGAGAGCCTGTGCTGGCTTGAGGTGAGATTTTGTGTAGTTGACCAAGAAACACAAACTCTCCAAGAGGTGGACCATGTGCAACATTGCTTGCCGGGCCTCCTCGACAGAGAAGCCCGTAACGAGCCAGTTGTTGAGGTAGGGAAACACCGACACGCCCCGGTGCCCAAGATGAGCAGCGGCCACAACAAGGCACTTCGTGAAGACCCGTGGGGCGGATGCAAGGCCAAAGGGGAGCACCCTGTACTGGAAGTGCTCTCCCTGCACCCTGAAACGCAGGTACTGCCTATGTTGGGGGTGGATCAGGATATGGGGGTAAGCATCCTTTACATCCAAGGAGCATAGCCAGTCGCCCTACAGGAGGAAAAGGCAGCAGAACACCAAGAGATAGCATCTTGAATTTCTCCTGCACCAGAAATTTGTTTAGCTTGCGGAGGTTGAGGATGGGCCGCAGACCCCTCGTCTTTTTCGGGATGAGGAAGTATCGGGAATAAAAGCCCCAACCTCGAAGGTGGGGAGGGACCTTCTCAACATCCCGTTGGGCAAGGAGGGAGTGTAATTCCCGCTACAGCAAGAGCTGGTGTGTGGTGAGTCGAGGAGGCTCTGCCAGGGAGAAAGGGGGTGGGAGCCTGTCTAAGTGGAGGTGATAGCCCTCCCGGATGACCTGGAAGATCCAGACGTCCGAGGTGATAAGCGCTCATGATGGGACGAAGCAGGACAGGCGTCCCCACACTGGCTGCTGCGCTGCTGCCAGAGGGCGAGGGGCCATTTCACTGGTGTCAAAACCCCTGAGGGGGTTGTGGGGGAGTCGGCGTCTGGGCCTTCGAGCCCTTTGGTTTACAGTGACCCTGGGCAGGCTTCCCCTGCACGGGAGTGGTTGGCGTAGGGGTAGTTAGGTACAGCGGGTAGCCGTGGTACTAGAGGCCTTTCCTAGGGAAGAAGAGCTTCTTGGCAGGCTGCTTCTTCCGAGGCAGCTTCGAGGTTTTGCGGGAGAGAAGGGTCCTAGTGACGTACTCTGTCTCAATCTCCGCAGCCTTCTCCTCCATCAACTTACCAAAAAGTGTTCACCAAGGCAGGGTACGTCCAGGAGCTTCTCCTTCACCCATGGCTGCAAATCCGAAGACTGGAGCCAAGCCTGGCGTCTGGCTCCGATGCCCACAGGTGCCACCCGAGCCGATGTCTCGAAGCCGTCACAGGAGGCTCGAGAAATATACTTGGAGCAATCCGCCACCGATTTCAACAGGATGAGGAACCTGTCGAGGGGCTCACCCTTTAGGCCCGCGGAGAAGCCTCCAAGTTCTTTTACCAAGTCACAGAGGAACATATCCATATATAATTGGTATGCCTGGATGCGACAGGAGAGCATGGAACCTTGATAGGCCTTGCGACCCAGGGCATCAAGGGCTCTCGATTCTCGGCCCGGTGGGACCGAGTAGTGGGACTTCGGGCTTTTCTGCTTCCTCATGGATGATTGCACCACCATCAAGGTGTGTGGAAGTTGAGTCTTACAGAAGCCTGGCCCTCGCTGCACCTTGTACATTGTGTCAAGGTGCTTGCTCACAATGGGGACTGAGGCCTGGGCCTCCCACATGCGGAGCAACAGCCGAGAAAGGATCAGCGGTACCAGCACAGTGAGGGATTCCCTGGGCAGGGCCTCGTACTGAAGAATATCGAGTTCTTCAGCATGAGGGTCTTCCTCAGCCTGGGTGACCAGGTTGAGGGCCCGAGCTATGTTCCGAATAAACGCCAAAAAGGAGGTGTCCTCGGGTGGTGAACGCTGCTGGAGACCAGATGGCGAGGGGTCCAACGGAAGATCCCAGTGAGTGCGGGTCTCCGGCGAGGTGTCCCCATCGGATTCCCAGTCCGAGAAATCAGTCGAGGGATCCCAGCCGGGCGGTTCGCTCTGTCCGATGGCCGGCAGCCTGGAGCCAAAAGCCCTGGACGATCTCGCCCCCGAAGAACGGGAGAGCGAGCGAGACTAACGTTGAGGACCCTCACGAGGCTCATGGCTCTTGGGGGTTTCCTGGACAGATTTTGGTGTCCCACACGAAGGACCTGCAGTCTCTGGGCGCAAGTCAGCGAAGCTGGCCGTGAGCGTCTGTTGGGAAGCAATGAACGCAGAAACGCTACATTCTAGTGCCAGCATACGGGACTACCACATGGGTGTAGGGCCCTGGAATGCCAATATCGGGATCACCGGATCGGGCGTCGAGGAGGAGGGGGGGTGCTCACCAGAACGACCCTCAGGAGACTGGGCGCCTTTGCCGGAAAGCCTCCGTTTCTCTGCGAGGTACCTTGCTGGGCCGCTCATTGTCCAACTCTCGGGAATGCCGAATGGGGCTAAGTGACAGGGCGCGGGAGAGCTCGCACTTGGTCAGGGGCCCCAGACAGCAACTTCAAGGCCTTCTTTTTGCGCCGTTCCACCTCAGGGGGACACTTGGTCCGAATGCTGCCTGGAACGCGGTGCCGCAGGGGGAGAACCCACCGGAGGGGAGATGACCAAGGGTGCCATCGGGGACTCCGAGGCAGCATTTAGAAAAATGTCTTCGGACTTCTGCTTACAGCTGAGCAGGGCCTTAGAAGACATTTTCTTATAGAGCAAACAGAGCTCTGGGTCATGGTTGGCTCCCAGACACCTTAGACAGCAGTCATGAGCGTCCGTAAGGGATATGTTCCTAGAGCATCTATCGCAATTTTTAAACCCGGTGGCCATGGGGGCAAAAACGGCCCCTGCAAGGTCGAAGACCCACGCGGCCAGCGATTGGAAAAAAGGGCACGAAGCCCGGGAAGAAAAAATTTTGAAAAAGTATCCCCGCAAGCTCCAAAAGAGACCAAAGGGAGGACGGGTAGAGGACCGGTGCAACCGGGAAAAAAAAAAAAAAAAAAAAAAAAATATATAGCCTGTTAAGGCGAGGAAACGAAAACTTTTTGAGGGACGAGGATGTGCATCTCAAGGGCTCCGTGGAAAAGGGGAGACTGAGCAAGATGGCACCCTTGGGCAGGAAGAGGACCATGCATGCGTGGTAGCAATCCCAAAGGCTTGGAAGCTGGGGAATTGCGGCACGCGGGCTCCATCAGTGCCGACGTCACCCATAAGTGAGGACTGACTTCCTGCTTGTTCCTGGAGAAAGGGCACCTGCGAGGTCGAAAACCCTCGAGCCCAGCGGTTGGAGAAAAAAGGGCATGAAAAGGGCTCGAAAGAAAAAAAATCACTAAATAAAGAGAGAAAAAAAGAGGGATCCTCTAGTCCACAGCCAAAGTGGGGAAGGAAGAGGACCTGTGCTACCAGAAAAAAGGCCAAAGGCCGAATCACGAAAAACTTTTTCTGAGGGACAAGGACGTGCGTCTAAAGGGCTCCACAGAAAAAGGGAGACTGAGCAAGATGGCACCTTTGGGTAAGAAGAGGACCATGCATGCATGGCAATAATCCTAAAGGCTTTCTTTGAAAGCTGGGGAATTGCTCCACGCGGGCTCAGTTGGTGCCAATGTCACCCATAAGTGAGGGCTGACTTCCTGTTTGCTCCTAGAGAACCCACAGCACCAAAAGAGGGGCTGAGAAGAATGAAGAGCAACTAACAGAGTGGCATAAAGCAGAACCAGTACTGATAAGAAAGAGGAGGCCATTATAACAAAATGGCGTGGCACTGGTGATCAGAAAGAGGAAAGGGTATTACTAAAGTTCAGTGGACACAACATCATAAGTACCATCAATATTCAAGGTCTCCTGAGGTATTTGAGTGAATAAAGCTTAGGCAATATTATGCTGGAGGGCACTAAGTAATTGGGAGCAAGGCAGTAGAGACACTTTCTCCTTGCACCATGGAAGGAACATGACTGCAAGGCACATCAGAAAATTTAGTGGCACTAGTAACAGTGGAATGAAGATACAAGGGCACCAAGAAAGCACAGTTACTTACCTGTAACAGGTGATCTCTGGGAACAGCAGGAATAAGTCTTCACATATGGGTACCGTCGGTACCGACGGAGCCTGCGCGGGAACACTCCCCAGCGTCCTTAAAGAAAGCTTTTGGGAGCATTCCACAGCACCTGCGCGCTGCCTTCCTGCCTTTCCTAACTGCCTCTCTCCAGTTCGAGTTTTAAAGCTGAGACAAAGAGAGAGAGAGGGGAAAGGAAAGATAGATAGAGAGATACAACTCCTAGGGGAGGTGGGTGGGTTGTGAAGACTTATTCCTGCTGTTCCCAGAGATCACCTGTTACAGGTAAGTAACTGTGCTATCTCCAGGAACAAGCAGGAATGAGTCTTCACATATGGGGACTCCCCAGCTAGAGATGCCTGGGAGATCACCCAGATTGTGAGTCCCTGGGAAGGGCTCTACCTCTACCCATGAATCTCAGGCATCCAGTTCAGGGATGGAGGGTAGGAGTTGATTAGGTATGGAACAGATGTTTGAGAACAGCCTGACCAAACAAGGCATCCCGGCGGGAGTCCTTGTCCAAGCAGTAATGTGCTGTGAAGGTATGAACCGATGCCCAAGTGGCCGCTCGACAGATTTGGTCGATGGACACAGAGTTTAGATGAGCCATAGAGGTTGCCATGGCCCTCACATTGTGAGCTGTGACATGGCACTCCAGAGAAAGGTTCTTACTTTGGTAGGCGAAGGAAATACACTGAGCAATCCAATTGGACAGAGTTCTCTTAGAAACTGGAAGTCCTAAATGAGAAGGATCAAAAGCAACAAAAAGTTGAGAGGACTTTCTATGTTGCTGTGTCCTGTGTAAATAGAAAGCAAGTGCTCTTTTACAATCCAGGGTATGAAGATTCCTCTCTGCACTTGATGCATGAGGTCCTGGAAAAAAGACAGGTAAAAAGACCTCCTGGTTCAGATGAAAAGATGAGACCACTTTAGGCATAAAGTGTGGATTAGTTCTGAGGACTACCTTGTCATGATGGAATCTTGTATAAGGAGGATTAGCCACTAAAGCTTGCAGCTCACTAATACGGCGAGCTGAAGTGACTGCAATGAGAAAAATTACCTTCCAAGAAAGGAATTTTAAGGAGGTAGTGGCTAAGGGTTCAAAGGGTGGCTTCATAAGCTGGCCAAGAACCAGATTCAAGTCCCAGGCCACTGGAGGTGGTCTGATGGGAGGTTTAGTCAAAAGAAGGCCTCTCATGAATCTTGCTATAAGAGGATGAGAGGAAATAGGTTGTCCATTGAGAGGCTTAAGGGATGCTGCAATAGCACTCAAATGGACTCTGATTGAATTTGTTTTAAGGCCTGCATGTGATAAATGCAGCAAATAGTCTAGTAAAGAATGCAAAGGTATTGCAAGAGGGTTGAGACCCTTCTCTGCACACCAAATGGAAAACCTTTTCCATTTAAAAGCATATGAACGTCTGGTGGAAGGCTTTCTGGAAGCATGAAGGATATCCTTCACTTGCTGAGAAAGTTGTAAATCTTGAAGGTCTAGGCCTTCAGCAACCAGGCCCTGAGATGAAGAGACTGAGGATTTGGGTGCCACAAGGTTCCCTCCTCCTGGGAGAGGAGATCTGGAGCAGACCCCAGGTCTAGGGAGGGAGCTTGAGAGAGATGCAGAAGTAGAGGGTACCACACTTGGCGTGGCCAAAGTGGTGCTATGAGGATCATAGTCCCTTTGTCTCTCTGAAGCTTGAACAGAGTCTTGGGGATTAGGGGAATAGGTGGAAAGGCATAAAGGAAGTCTTGCCCCCAATGAAGGAGGAAGGCATCCCTGGCCTGAACTCCCTGACATTGAATCCTGGAACAGAACCGGGGAAGTTTGGCATTCCACGGACTTGCAAACAGGTCTATGTCTGGGATACCCCAAATCCGAAAAATTCTGACTATCTGGTCCCCATGGAGGGACCATTCGTGCGGAAGCAGAACTCGACTAAGTCTGTCTGCCCAAGAGTTTTGAACTCCTGCAAGATATACTGCCATGAGATGAATTTGATGCTCTCTGGCGAAGGCCCACAATCTCAGAGCTTCATTGCAAAGCGACAGAGCCAGTTCCCCCCTGCTTGTTCACGTAGAAAATAGCTACCTGGTTGTCCGTGTGGATGAGGACTGTCTTGTAGCTGAGCAGGGTGTGGAAGACAGAGCCAGAAAGATTGCTCTGAGCTCTAAGAGGTTGATATGAAGATATGTCTCCTGTGGAGACCAGGTGCCCTGGGTCGAGAGATCTTGTAGATGAGCCCCCCAACCCTTTGGAGAGGCATCTGTTGTAAGGGTTGCTTGGGGTAACACCTGTTGAAAGGGGGACCCCAGCAACAGATTCTGAGTGGACTTCCACCAGTGGAGGGATGAAAATAGGCAACTGGAGGTTGCTATTTTGTCTGACAGGCAACCTGATGCCTGGGTCCATTGGGTGGATAAGGTTCACTGAGCTGCTCTCATGTGAAGGCGAGCATAGGGAACCACATGCACCGTGGATGCCATGTGGCCTAAAAGTTGCAACATCTCTCGAGCAGTTAAATGGGATTTTAACTGAATCTGGGAGGCTAACTGCACCAAGCGTAGGCAACGGGCCTGGGGAAGATAGGCCCTTGCAGTTGTGATATCCAGTAAGGCCCCTATGAACTCTAGAGACTGAGTAGGGGTAAGATGGTATTTTGGAATGTTGATTACCAGTCCCAGATACTGAAGTACACGCATTGTGCATGCTAGAGAAGTCTGGGCCTCTGACTGGGATGGAGCTCGGATGAGCCAGTCGTCCAGATATGGGAATACGAATATCCCTAGAGTGCGTAGGAATGCAGCTACTACTTCCATGCATTTTGTGAACACTCTTGGAGCAGAGGCCAGACCGAAAGGAAGCACTTTGTATTGGTAGTGATTTCCTTGGTCCAGGAAGCGAAGGAATCTTCTGTGTGTTGGATGAATGAGAACATGGGTGTACGCATCCTTGAGATCTAGAGAACAAAGCCAGTCCTGACTCTGGAGGTATGGAAGGAGAGTTCCGAGAGAAGTCATCTTGAATTTCTCCTTGCATAGAAACTTGCTCAATTCTCTGAGATCTAATATAGGTACATATGACCTAGATTGGCCACTGTTGGAAACAGAATACTGGGCTTGATGGACCTTGGTCTGACCCAGTATGGCATATCTTATGTTCTTATGTTCTTATGGGTCTGTAGCCCCCTGTTTTCTTTGGGATGAAAAAATAGGGGGAGTAGAACCCTGAACCCTGTTGAAGAAGGGGTACTTCTTCTATTGCCCCTTGGTAGCAATCTCCTGACCTAGAAGAGGTTGAGGAGAGATGTTGGAGAATTGAACTGTTTTACTATGGTGTGAGGAGGAAGGTTTAAGAAATGAAGTTTGTACCCTTCCCTTATGATGGAGAGGGTCCATTGCTCTGCTGTGATTTGTTCCCATCTGGGAGCAAAGTGAGCTAACTTTCCTGGGATGGTGAGGGGCTCTGGATGTTCTAGAGCCAGAAAGACTAAGTTCTCTAGTGGAAAGTCAAAGGCCCTGAGGAGGCTGAGGCTGTTGGGCCGTAGCAGTCCTCGCAGCCTGGGTTTTGGCCTGTTTTGGTTGTTGCTGCCTCTTTGTAGCAAAACGACCTTAAGAAGAGGCCTGACCATAAGAAAATTTTCCTTTCTTTGGGAAAGATCCCTTTTTGAACAACCTCTTTTTGAAAGGAGCAGTAGTAGACTTTGAAAGTCTATCTAAAGCAGAATTTTCAGCATCCATCTGGTTGGCCTTTGCTTGCCAATCTTTGCCAAACAGGTTTTCGCCTGTACAGGGAAGGTTACCTAGACCATCCTGTACCCAGGATTCCAAATCAGAGGCTTGTAACCAAGCAACTCTGCGTGCACCTATGGCAATAGCCAAGGCTCTACTGACCCCCTCAAAAGAGTCAAAGGCTGCACGGTTGGAAAACTTGGATACATTCTGTGCATGTTTAAGCCAGGTGATATTCTTCTCTCTTATCTTCTGACATAAAAGGAGATAAGGTTTGTAGATGATCTGTAACTTCTTTTAGAAACATCCCCATATAGAGACTATAGGAGTTGATTCTGGCTACAAGCATACTGGCCTGGAAGATTTTCCTGCCAAAGGCATCTAGGGTTCTGCATTCTCTTCCTGGAGGAGCAGAGGAGTGCCTTTTTGTACTCTTGATCTTTTTCATGGCAGACTCTACCACAATGGAGTGGTGAGGAAGCTGAGTCTTATGAAACCCAGGACAAGGAGGAACACGATACATGGTGTCCAACCTTCTGGAATGAGGGGAGGTGGAAAGAGGAGTCTCCCATATACCCAACATGTGTTCATAAAGAATCTCATGTATTGGTAAGGTGGCTGCCTCTTTAGGAGCCTTAGGATATTGTAGGATATCTAATTTTTTGGCTCTAGGTTCAGTCTCAGAGGTCACTGAGATGGACAGGCCTTTGGCCACCTCCCTAATAAAGTCCTGAAAAGACAAGTCTTCAGGAAGAGACAGGCATTCTCCTTTTTGGAGAAGAAGGTTCCTGAGGAAGGATCCCCGATGCTTCAATTGAGGCCTCTGAAGAGTCATAGTCTTCAGAAGAATCAAAGTATCGACTGCCTGGATGCTCTCGTAGAGCCCAATACGCGTACCGGGAGGTATCAACATCGGGAGTAATCGGTACCAGGCCGGTACTGATAGGCATCACTGGATAGCGTACCGCTGCCGTCGATGCTGATGTCGATGCAAGCGATACTGGTATCGGAACCGGAATCGGATCCTGTACCGGAATCGGTACGGGTACCGACAACGGGGTTTGTTGCGGTACCGGAGGCTTTGCAGCTTGAATAAATGCCGTGATGGCACGCTGCATGGTCAGAATATTCTGATCCATCGACGCCACCAATGTCTGGATATCGGTACCGGTAGAAACTGCCGGTACCCCAGAACATTGTAACAGGTGATCGGTCGAGGCCGTGCCATCGATGTCAACCTGTGACCCCATAGGTAGTGCTTTGGAAGCCGGAGCCTCCCGCCGGGGTAACTTTGCGGTGTGGTATCCCCTCAAGAGTAAGCCCGGGGGCATCTCGATACTTAGAGGGAGATGAACTCTTTGAGGACCGGCCAGATTTAAGTTTGGTTACCTGAGATCCATGGGATGAAGAAGCAGCCCTGGAAGACGTCGATGCCACAGAAGCTGCATTGGAGGGGAAACAGGGTACTGAGCTTAGCTGCCCGATTCTGTAACCCTCTTTTGGACATCATAGAACAGGACTCACAATCCGCAATGGAGTGGTCAGGACCTAAACATTTTAGACACCAGTCATGGGTGTCTGTGACAGAAATAGTGCTACTGCACTTTGTGCATTTTTTTAAAACCGGAGGCGGGTTTTTCCATGAGGGAAAAATATGTCTGTAGGCCTAAGGCCCAAGAAGAAAAATGCACTGAAAAAGTAGAAGATTTTTGTTTTGTTTTTTAAAGAAAGAAAAAGAACCGGTAGTACTGGTGCGGAATCGAGAAGGCAGACACGCGACTAAAGAAAAATAAAAGAAAATAAGAAATTCTTCAGCGGTGACAGGAAACACGACCTGCTGGCTCCGCGGAAAAGAAGAACTGGAGAGAGGCAGTTAGGAAAGGCGGGAAGGCAGCGCGCAGGCGCTTTGGGATGCTCCCAAAAGCTCTCTTTAAGGACGCTGGGGAGCGTTCCCGCGCAGGCTCCGTCGGTACCGACGATACCCACATGTGAAGACTCATTCCTGCTTGTTCCTGGAGATAAATGCACAGCAGGCAGAGGAGGAAGACCAGTATCTACATATAAAAAGGACACCAACTGCAGAGAATGTGAACTGATAGCATTTAACAGGTTTTTTTTTTATACCGCTTTATCATTTAGTCAAACCAGTTTACATTGTAACTTACAATTGGTAATATACATTAAACAGAGACATTGATAACTTGGATTCTTCTGAGGCAATGGAGAGTTAAGTGACTTGCCCAAGGCCACAAGGAGCATTAGTGGGAATTGAACCCTGGTCTCTTGGTTCCCATACCAGTGCTCTAACCATTAGGCTACTCTTCCACTCCATGATTGTTAGGACCAGAACAGAGGATCATTAGGGTCATGAGTAAGCAACATGTGAAAGAGGCAGCAGTGTCAGAACAGAGGGTGCCACAGAGGCTTCATACCAGGAACCTCCCCATTAATGTCAGCATGAGGCAGCATGAAACCTGTTCTTTGAGTATAAGCTAAAGAATAGCTAAAGCCATTACTTTTAAAAGATGGTGTCTCAGAGATCCCTTTCAAACCACTTTTTAAAATATTCCTGCAGAAGAAAATATATACTGCAGAAGAAATAAAAAGTCAGTCAAAGCACATTTAATAGCTTGCATATAAATAAAGCACTCTGCTTCCTTTTTTAGGCATTAGATGCAGGTCTGGCGAATACTTATAACAGATGTACTTGTTTTCTCTATTTATAAGGGCATATTACAGCCTTACAATCATCCAGAATCTTTTTGCATTAGCCATTTAAGCAGGACCTGTGCAAGAATATTAGCTGCCTTAGGTGAATCTTCGGCTTTATGGACTTTTCAATTAATTTCTAGGCCCCCTAGCTCCTCCCCCAAACCCAGAATTTGAGCATTAAACAATACAGTCAAATCACCCCAACATCATCCACTTAATAATGGGCAATACACTTCATACAATATCAGGGCTGCTATCATGCCAAGCAACGGCGATTAGTAGCACCAGCAACAATTCAGCAGGGCAGTAGCAATGAATCAAGAAAAGACTTGATAGCAGCAAGAAGCAAACTGGTCAGACAACTACACATGAGGCAAGAGCAAACGCAGAGAAGGGCAAAGAAAGGAGGAGGTTTTTGTCTGTTTCTTGATGTGGGTTTATCAGAACCATGGAGGTGGGGGGTGGGGTTGGGACAGGAAAAGGTAGCAGCAACTATCTATGCTTCTCTGCCTTCTGTTACACAACCGATTTGCCCTCACTCAATACAACTTCAGGACACTCCTCCACATCTTTTCTCTATCTGATCCCCTTTCAATAAGCCTACTTCATTCCTGGTTACCATAACTTCAATGCGACCCGTGACCTCACCCATCTGACTGCCCTTCTGGCTACTTAAGATTCTGATCTGCACCTAACGCCAGTCGTCATTTGCATTATAATCAAGTCCTTCGCGTCTGGCAAAATGCCATCCCTTTGCTATTACCACACAGTGTTTCCAAACTTAAATACCCCAACCTTGCTCTAGAGCCATTGAGCTACAATTTTCTCTTATTATTTAAACAGAAAAAAAATCATTCTAATACTATTACTCCAACACATTGAGGATTCTAATCTTATACCCTAAATGATCTGTTTTCCACTCTGGATTCAATATAGAGACCATGCTCATTTCTACAAAGAATGACATCCATTCTATTCTGGACTGTGGTGACGCTGCCCTTCTCTCTCTAAACCAGATGTTCTCAACCACTCCTTGAGATACATCTAGCCAGTCAGGTTTTCAGGACAACCAATATGAATATGCATGAGAGACTAGCATACCATGGAGGCAGTGCATGCATATTCTTTTTGATTATCCTGAAAACCTTACTAGGTAGATGTGTCCCAAGGACTGGGTTGAGAACTCCTGCCTTTGTTCTTGTAGACACCCAAGTTGGTTAATCTTTGGAGTTGTAGGTGTTATCATAGGGACAATTTTTCACTGGTTTACCTCAGTTCTCACTCAAAGAAGCTTCTCGGTCTATTTCAACTCATCCATCTCCTCTAGTCCATCCTTTCATCTCCCACTCTTCAATCTTTTCATCAGCTCCCTGGCTACTTGAATTCAATCCTTTGATATTAATACCTCTAAGTATGCGGATAAAGCGTAGTTACTTACCTGTAACAGATGTTCTCCAGGGACAGCAGGAATCGGTCCTCACTTATGGGACTCCCCAGCTACAGGCTACCGAACCTGTAACCAAAAAAAGCCTCCACGAGGTCGTGAGCAGAAGCCGAAGCCCGCAGGAGCCCGATTCATCAGTCCTTCGGGGCAAAGCCTTCAGTAGCCATGGAGGGTAGGAGTTGCTTAAACCCCAAACAGATTACGGAGTATGGCCTGGCAGAAGACGCTGTCCCGAAGGGACTCCCTTTCCAGGCAGTAGTGTGCAGCGAAGGTGTTCGCTGAAGACCAGGTCGCCACCCGGCAGATGTCCCGCAGGGGCACTGAACGCAGCGAGGCCACCTTAGCCGCCTTGGCTCGGACACTGTGTGCGGTGACTCATCGATCCAATGGAGCACCCGCTTTTACATGGGCGAAGGCGATGCAGTCTGCCACCCAAATAGAGAGAGTACGTTTAGTGACTGCCTGCCCCCAGTCGATTGGGATCATAAGTCACAAAGAGCCAAATTTGCGATGAGTCTGGATGTGCTGCAGATAGAAGGCAAGATCCTTCTTGCAGTCGGGCGTATGCAAAGCCTGGTCGGCATGAGGTCTCGGGAAGGTGGTCGGTAAGAATATCTCCTGATTGAGATGGAAATCAGAGACAACTTTCATCAGGAACTTGGAGTGGGTACGGAGGACCACCCTATTCGTATAGAATCTAGTATAAGGGGCTTCAGCCATGAGAACCTGGAGCTCACTGACTCAGCGGGCTGAGGTCAGAGCCACCAGGAAGACCACCTTCCAGGATAGGTGCCAAAGCGAACACGTCGCCATCGGCTCGAAGGGAGAATGCGTAAGCTGCATGAGCACCACATTCAGGTCACAGTCCGCCGGAGGTGGCCAGATGTGAGGCTTGGAGAGCAAGAGACCCCACATAAAGCGGGAGACCAAGGGCTGCCCCGAGAAGGGTTTTCCCTCGACGGGGAGGTGATTCGCTGAGATGGCACTCAGGTGCACCCTGACAGAGTCGGACTTCAGGCCTGCCTTTGAGAGATGGAAGAGGTAATGGAGGAGGTACTGAAGGACCCACCAAGTGGAGCAGGAGAATGGGTCGATCTGGAGCTTGGAGCACCAGATCGAGAAGCGTCGCCACTTGAAGGCATAAGCTAGTCTAGTCGAGGTTTTCCTTGACGCGAGGAGGACCTCTTTGATCTCCTCCGGGAGGTCCAGCGGGGCTAGGGAGACCCGTTCAGCCGCCAGGCTGTGAGGGATAACGAGGGCAGGTTCAGGTGTAGTATCTGCCCCTGCACATGCATTAGCAGCCCCGTGGCACAGCCCAGGGGGACTGGAACTCTGACGACAGTAGGAGCAGGAGCGGGAACCACAGCTGTCGAGGCCATGAGGGGACTATGAGGATCATTGACGCCCGTTCCTGCTGAGCTTTGTGGAGAGTCCCCGTGATGAGAGGAGTGGGAGGGAACGCATAGAGCAGGCTGGAAGACCAGCTCAGAAGGAATGCATCCAGGCCTTCCCTGCTTGGGTGTGGTACTGGGCCGCAGAAGCGGGGAAGCTGTGCGTTTGATGGGCTGGCAAATAGGTCCATGGCCGGAGTTCCCCACCGATGGAACAGCCAGCTGGCCACCCCCGGATCCAGCCGCCTTTCGTGAGGGCGGAGAATCCTGCTAAGTATGTCCGTGAGGACATTCTCCGTGCCTGAAAGGTAGACCACTCTGAGGGTCATCCCCCGACAGGAGGCAAAGGAGTAGAGGAGGACCGCTTCCCGGCAGACGGGACATGATCCTGTGCCCCCCTTCCTTGTTTATGTAGAACATCGCCACTCGGTTGTCGGTCTGCATGAGCACCAGCTTCCGCCTGAGGTGATCCTTGAAGGCCCTTAGTGCCCATTGAACCGCCCGGAGCTCGAGCAAATGTATTTGCTGTTGAGACTCCTCAGGTGACCATTGTCCCTGCGTGCACAATGCACTGCAGCGAGCTCCCCACCCCAGCAGGGAGACATCCATTGTCAGCACTAGCTCGTGCTGCAGTGCCTGGAAGGGCAATCCCTGGAGAAGGTTGCGGGGGTCCTGTTACCAGTCCAGGGACAAGCAAAGGCTGTGAAAGACCTGGATGGCGTCCCCGAGGTGGCCGATGGACAGACTCCACTGGGCAATGAGGACCCCTGGGCCGTCCGCATGTGCAGGTGGGCGTGAGGAACTACATGGACGGTAGAGGCCATATGCCCCAGGAGGCACAGCATAGTCCAGGCTGTCACCTGAGGGGTGCTCTAGACCTGGGCTGCCAGGGCTCGGAGGCAGTCGGCGCGATCCGCTGGCAGAAAAGCAGTTGCCCACCGAGTATAGAGGCGTGCGCTGATGAACTAAGGCCTGCACTGGTTTGAAGTAGGACTTGGGATAGTTGACCAAGAAGCCCAGGCGCTCGAGCAGGAGGTCATGTGTGACGCTGCCAGGTGGGTTTCCTCGACCAAGGATCCCGTGACGAGCCAGTCGTTGAGGTAAGGGAAGACCGGTATGCCCTGTCACCTGAGGGAGGCGGTGACCGCGGAGAGGCACTTCACGAAGACCCACAAGGCGGACGCGAGGCCGAAGGGGAGCACCCTGTACTGGAACTGCTCCCCCTGCACCCTGAAAGCACAGGTACTGCCTGTGCTGGGGGTGAATCAGAATGTGGGCATAAACGTCTTTTAAATCTAAGGAGCATAGTCAATCGCCCTGCTGGGGAAAGGGCAGCAGAACACCAAGGGATAACATTTATTTATTTATTTATTTAACAATTCTTCTATACCGCGCTATTAAAATCAGCGCGGTGTACATCGAACAAAGATACTACAATGTATACAAACAACATCGAGTTTTACAGAGAACAGGGAATTGAACATGGAAGAAAAACCGGGGAAACTATATACATATTATACTCAAACTATGTACAGTACTCTAATATAAAATGGTAGTGGGGGCTACCTATTGTCTGAGGTCTTGACGTGCAGGGGTGACTGGTGTCTGGCGGAACTTTGCTGGTTGGTGGTTGTGCTATTATCGCTTGAAGTTCCTGGGTAACATTTTGTGAACAGGTGGAATTTTAAGGCTTTTCTGAACATGATGAGGCTTTTTATTCCACGGATGTCATGGGGGAGTGCATTCCAGTTTAAAGGGGCGAATAAGGAGAAGGCTCTGTTGGAGGTAGCCTTTGTGCATGTGGTCATTAGCTTGGGCACTGCTAATGTGTTCAGTGCAGTGGACCTTCTGCTTCTATTTTCCAGGGTGCCATGGACTAGTTTGCTGATTGGCGTTGGGGGGCAGTTATTTAGGGCTTTGAACTTTCCTCGCACCAAGAACTTATTTAGTTTTCAGAGGTCGAGGATGGGCCGCAGATTTCCCCCCCCCAAGTCTTTTTTGGGACAAGAAAGTACCGGGAATAAAAGCCCCGACCTCGGAGGTGCACTGGCACCCTCTCGACTGCCTGTTGGGTGAGGAGGTTGATTAATTCCCACTGCAGGAAGACCTGATGCACGGGGAGTCAAGGAAGCTCTGCCGGGGAGAAGGGGGGCAGGGGAAGCCTGTCCAATCGGAGGCAATGGCCGTCTCGGATTACCCGGAAGACCCAGGTATCCGAGGTGATGGAAGCCCACTGAAGGGCAAAGGAGGACAGGTGCCCCCCCCCCTCCACCGGCTGCTGTGTTGCTGGGGGGGGGGGGGGGGGGGGGTGAAAGGCTATGCAGGGGCGTCAAAACCCCTGTGAGGGTTGAGGCGGTGCTGGGGTTTGGGCCTTTGGCCCTTTCTGCTTGCGATAACTCTGGGGCCCAGGTTTCCCTTGTGCCGCAGTTGTCGGCGTGGGAGTGGGCAGGTATGGTGGGTAGCCCTGGTAGGGCAGGCCCTTCCTTGGAAAGAAAGGCTTTTAGTTTAGTGTTTCTTTTGAGGGAGGGTGGAGGTCTTGCGTGAAAGACGGGTTCGGGTGATGAACTCCGTCTCCATCTCAGCGACTTTGTCCTCCATCGGTTTGCCGAAGAGCTGCTCACAGAGGCAGGGTACCTCCAGGAGCTTCTCCTGCATCCACTGTTCCAAATCTGAAGACTGGAGCCATGCCTGGCGACAAGCCCTGATGCCAGCGGCCGCCACTCGAGCTGAGGATTCAGAGCCATCGTAGGAGGCACGGGAGCTGTACTTTGAGCAGTCTGCGGCGAACTTTAACAGGGTCTGGATATTAAACATCCTTCCTTGAATACCAGATCCAATATTGATCCCTTATCTGTCAGTGAAGCAGTCTTACAGCTGTAGATTGAAAATAATAAATTCAGTCAATGGGGAAAAGGGAAGCTTAAACATGAAATTAACACTTACCCAATTCTATTCCATTTAATGGGCCAGAAAATACTTTGATGGCATCTAGGTACTTTTGCTGAGAGGAAAAAAAAAAAAAAAAAAAAAAAAAAAGATTACATGGTTTTGTTTTTCCTAAACTATCACAAATCAAGTACAATAGCTTGCTTAGTTTTAACTAAAAACAGAACAGAAGAATGGATTATGCTAAGTTTATTAAAATTAATAGCACATATTAAACCGAATATCACATTTTGTACTGGGAGCCCCTCTCCTTTCATTAACGCTAAGCAAGCTATTGTACCTAGTTTCTGATGGATTGCGCTAATTCAATCTATCAGAAACTGAATTTGCACAATCCATCAGAAATTAAAATACAATAGTATGCAAACCATGTGTACTGTATGTGTTACTAACAGCCCAGTTTTAAAGGCTCAGAATGAGCTAATAAGGTGCACTGCAACACATGCTCCAGCCACATAAGAAAAGAACCACTACTACCTGCTATGGCTGAACGCAGATTCAAGATGGGCAACATTGGTCCAGATCTAAGTTGTACTATGGCTACATGTAGATGCAAGGTGCACAACACTGATATGTAATAAGGCACATACTTAGTGCATACAACACAGCTAACTCATGCAGGCAGCATGAGGGGGAACTGGCATGAAAAACCATGCCTCACCAACAGTTGCTCCAATCAGCCCAAAACCTGAGAGACGCACTACTCAGAGGATTAGGTCGAGTAGCCCCCCTCCTCCAAAAACAAGTCAGCAAGGAAAACAGGAAAGCTTCAGTGCTAGTCCCCTGCTACCAGGGCCTGAAGGTACAGAGAAAGCTTCTTCTAATCTTTGGGGAGAGAAGAGGTGGGGGGGGAAGGAGGGGGGGGGCAATGAGGTTGTGCGAGGCAAAGAATCATTTTCCCAACTTCTAGCTGCTCAACTGACCCATAACCAGATAAGGATGAGAATCTCAACCAAATTCCATTCTCCGTATGGCAATACCTTTAAAAGCAGTGTTCTTTTGGATAACTAGTAGGGCCTCCAGCATTGCGTTCCTGTGAGATAGTCACACCTAAGGGTGGAGACCCATGTGCTAAATTAAATCTCCCCCAACGTTTTTCACCAGAGTGGCATCAATGAAAAACCAAGGTGTGCCCCTAGCTACATTGATTGCTATAGCAGGAGGAGGTCATAAGAAACCTCTGGAATTTTGTCGTCTCCATCTCTGGTAGGAGGCACATCCCATTTGTCTGGACTGATTTGGCAGGGTCAAAAGCTATAAAAGGTTGCGAGGACTTTCTATGTTGCTGTGTTCTCTGTAGGTAAAAGGTTAAGGCCCTTTTACAATCCAAAGTATGAAGGTTTCTTTCTGCATAAGAGGCATGAGGCCTCGAAAAAAATACAGGAAGATAAATTGATTGATTCAAATGAAAAGGCGAAACCACCTTTGGCATAAAGTGTGGATGAGTTCTAAGAACAACCTTATGATGAAACCTAGTATAAGGAGGATCAGCCACTAAAGCTTGCAATCCACTAATGCGACGTGCAGAGGTGATTGCAATTAGGAAGATGACCTTCCAGGTCAAAAACCTAAGGGCTGTAGTGGCTAAAGGCTGCTTCATAAGCTGCCCGAGAACTAGATTTAGATCCCATGCCACCAGAGGTGGCTTGATGGGAGGTTTGGTTAATAGAAGGCCTCTCATAAATCTTGATATGTGTGGATGAGAGGAAATTGGTTGTCCATTTAAAGGCTTATAAGAAGCTGCAATTGCACTAAGATGGATTCTTACTGAATTGGTCTTTAGACCAGAATTTGATAAGTGAAGGACATACTCTAGTGTCAATTCTAAGGGTATGACAAGGGGATTTAATCCCTTCTTGGAGCACCATATAGTAAAACGTTTCCACTTGAAGGCATAAGATGTTCTTGTTGAAAGTTTCCTAGAAGCCTGAAGGATATCCTTTACCTGTTGGGACAGGTTGAGATCCTGGAGGTCTAAGCCTTCAGCAAACAGGCCGTGAGGTGCAGAGACTGGGGAATCGGGTGCCATAGCGTCCCGTTCTCTTGAGAAAGGAGATCTGGAGCATGCCCTAACTCCAGAGGTGCTGCTTGAGAGAGATGTAGAAGCAGGGGATACCACGTTTGGCGTAGCCAACGTGGTGCTATGAGAATCATGCGACCCCCGTCTCTCTGAAGCTTGAAGAGTGTTTTGGGGATGAGGGGAATGGGTGGGAACGCATAAAGGAAGTCCTGACCCCAGTGAAGGAGGAAGGCATCCGTTGCCTGACAATTGTGAGCCGGAATCCTGGAACAGAACCGGGGAAGTTTGGCATTCAGTGGACTTGCAAAGAGGTCTATGTCTGGAGTGCCCCAGAGATGAAATATCTTTGCCACCTGATCTAGGTGGAGGGACCACTTGTGAGGCAGCAGTACTCAAATGAGTCTGTCTGCCCAAAGGTTTTGAATGCCTGGAAGATATACCACTAGAAGGTGAATTTGATGCTCTCTGGCGAGGGACCACAGTCATAAAGCTTCGTTGCATAACGACAGAAAGCTTGTTTCGCCCTGCTTTTTCACATAGAACATGGCTACTTGATTGTCCGTCTGGACTAGGACTGTCTTGTAGCTGAGCTGGGTGTGGAATACTCAAAGAGCTAAATAGATTGCTCTTAATTCCAGGAGGTTTATGTGTAAACCAGCCTCCTGTGGAGTCCAGGTTCCCTGGGTAGAGAGATGATTCAGGTGTGCTCCCCAACCCACCTGTGATGCATCTGTTAGGGTGGCCTGAGAAAGGGGTCGATGAAAGGGAGACCCCACTGTCAGGTTTTCTAGTGACTGCCACCATTGGAGGGACAAAATTAGTCGTTGAGTTTATTATTTTGTCCGATAAATGACCTGTGGCTTGTGTCCACTGTGTGGAAAGGGTCCACTGAGCTGCTAGCATGTGGAGGCAAGCATATGGGACTACATGAACCGTGGATGCCATATGTCCCAGCAACTGAAGTAGCTCTCGAGCAGTTAGGGAGGATTTCCCTGCTGCTTGAGAAGCTAGTTGCATTATGCCAAGACACCGGGCCTGCGGAAGGAAAGCCCTTGCCTGTCTGGTATCTAGACAGGCTCCTATGAATTCCAGGCATTGGGAAGGAACAAGTTAGGATTTTGGGAAGTTTATTACCAACCAAGTATTGGAGGATTCGCACTGTGCGAGACAGTGCAGTGCTGGCCTCTGCAACTGTAGGGGCTCGAATGAGCCAGTCGTCTAAGTAAGGGAAGACGAATATCCCCAGGGTTCGTAGAAATGCAGCTACTACTGCCATGCATTTCGTAAATACCTTTGGTGCTGAAGCCAGACCAAAGGGAAGAAACCTGTATTGGAAATGTTTTCCCCTGAAAAGGAAACGTAAGAATTTCCTGTGATCTGGATGGATGAGAATGTGAGTGTATGCATCCTTTAAGTCTAGAGAGCAAAGCCAATCCTGGCTTTAAAGGTATGGCAGAAGAGCTCCTAGAGAAATAATTTTGAACTTCTCTCAAAACAGATATTTGTTCAATTCTCTGAGGTCCAGAATGGGTCTGTATCCTCCTGTTTTCTTTGGAATAAGAAAATAGGGGGAGTAGATCCCCCCCCCCCCCGTCCCCCGTTGAAGAATGGGTACTTCCTCTATTGCCCCTTGGGCAAGAAGTGTCGAGACCTCGTGATCTAGCAGATTGTCTGCAGAGGTTTGAGAATTGAATTGCTTTAGAATTGTAGGAGGGGGCATGCTGTGAAAATAAAGCTTGTACTCTTCTCCTACAATGGACAAAGTCCAATCTTCTGCTGTTATCTGATGCCATCTGTTGGTGAAGTGGCATAACCTGCCCGGGATATTGGGGAGTTGGGGACCCCTCATAGGCAGGTAGGCAAAGCTCTCTAGGAAGGAATCAAAGCCCTTGAGGGGGCTGAACCTGGAGAGCTGGTTGAGCTCTCGGGCCTTTTGGCTTCTTTTGCTGTCTAGTTTGTCCCTTTTGGGCAACCTGACCCTGAGTTTGACTCTGCTGGGTATAGGAAGGATAAAACGTTTTTGCTGAAAGAGGGTTTTTTATAAGGCTTCTTTTTGGCTGGAGTGGCTGTAGATTTTGACAATCTAGAGTAGTATTGTCAGCATCTAACTCGTTAGCCTTTTCCTGCCAGTTCTTGCCAAAGAGATTCTCCCCCGTGCAAGGAATGTTGCCTAACCTGTCCTCTACCCAGGTCTCCAAGTCTGATGCCTGTAGCCAGGCAATCCGTTGTGCGCCAATAGCAATAGCAGAGGTTCTGCTGATGCATTCGAAGCAGTCAAAGGCTGCACAATTAACGAACTTGGAGATATCTTGAGCATGCTTAACTAGAGCAAGAAAATCTTGTCTTGTCATCTGGGAGAAATGGGCTCATAAGTTCCAAGTCTCCTGTGACTTCCTTGAGGAACATTCCCATATATAGACTATATGAACTGATCCTAGCTAAACGCATGGAAGCTTGAAAAGTTTGGCACCCAAAAGCATCCAGAGTCCTGCATTCACGACATGGAGGATTGGATGCATGCCTCTTTGCACTTTTCATCCTACACATGGCTGATTCCACTAACATTGAATGGTATTGCAGCCGAGTTGTTTGAAATCCAGGACATGGTGGAACTCGATACATAGTATCAAGTCTCCTAGAGTGAGGAGAAGTAGTCAGAGGTGTCTCCCACATTCTGAGCATCAAGTTATGTAGAAGTTCATGGATAGGCAGAATGGCTGCCTCCTTATGAGCTTTAGGATATTGGAGGATTTCCAATTCCTTTGCTCTGGGTTCCTCTTCAGGAGCTACTGTGATTGAAAGACCTTTGGCCATATCACGGATAAAATCCTGAAAAGACATGTCCTCTGGAGGTGACATTCTGCGTTGAGGAGAAGAGGGATCTTCTGGGAGAAACCCTCTAGTACCAGCAGAGTTGTCAGAGTCCTCGGAATAGGAGGAATCGAAGTATTCCTGACCCCGATGCTCCTGCAAAGCACGGTTCCGGTATCAATCAATATCGAGTTGACCCGATACTGATCTGTCGATTCCAGCCAGAGATGGCATGGGAAGAGTTCCCACCGGGGCCGGTACCGTCAGTGTCTGTACCGGTGTCAGTACCGGCATCGGTGTCGATGTCGGCACCAGTGCCCGTTGGACCAACAGTACCACAGCTGAAAGAAGAGCTGCGGTCGATAGTGAGGAACCTCTGGTCTATCGACGCTGATGATGCCTGGGTGTCGGTACCGGTAAAAATGGCCAGAACCCCTGAGCATGGCACAGGTAGTTCTTGACAGGTTGGGGCCTCGAGAACATCCTGAAGCCCCATCGATGCTTTGGAAGCCGAAGCCACCCACCGGGGCTGTTTTGCCGGTGTGGTTCCCTCAAGGGCAATGCCAATGGCCTCTCGATGCTTAGCAGGAGAGCGACCCTTTGAGGACCGGCTTTTATGTTTAGTTACCTGAGATCCATGGGAGGAAGAGGAGGCCCTTGAAGATGTCGATGCAATGGATCTGGCATCCGAAGAAAAGAGGGTACCGAGCTTTGCAGCCCGGTTCTGTCTTCCTCTTTTAGTCATCCCCATACAGGAGAGACATTCAGTTGGAGAATGTTCAGGCCCTAAACATTTAAGACACCAATCATGTGTGTCAGTGAGGGAAATGGTACCACCACACAGTACATTTTTTAAAACCACTAGTTGGTTTTTCCATGTTTTAGGAATATGGGGCCTAGTGCCCAAAATGGCGCCTAGCACCAAAAGAGAAAAGTTTCTTTAGAGAAACAGTTTAAAGCATAAGTTTTTTTTTTTGAAAAGAAAAGAAAAGAACCGGCGGTACCGGTAAGTGTCGTGCGGTAGGCAAACGCGACCACAAGAAAACAAATTTAAAGACGGAATTTTCTGCGGTGACAGGGAATAGATCCTGTCGGCTCCGCAGAAAACGAAGAACTGAAGAGGGACAGTTGGAAAGGCGGGAAGGCAGCGTGAATGTGCTGAGGGATGCTCCCAAAAGCATTCCTATTGGACGCTGGGGAGCGTTCCCGCGCAGGCTCCGTCGGTACCAACGATACCCATATGTGAAGATTACATTCCTGCTTGTTCCTGGAGATTGCTCAGTTAGTAGCTCGGTTGGATTTACGGAAGTCAGATGGGATTGCTATTTTATTCTGGGTTCAACCTCTTCTTAGTCGCAAGTCTTCTGGTTTGATGATTGAGGTGAAGTAAGATGAGGAGGTTATTTCCCTAATGAATTTAAATGTTGTCATTAGCGTTTTATAGTTTATTCGGCTCTGTACTGGGAGTCAGTGTAGGTTATATAGAACTGGTGTGATATGTTCTAAGTACCTTCCATGCTGGGCCATCTGGAGTTGGTTTAGGGCTTGTTTGGATAGACCTTGTAGGATACTATCGTAGAAGTCAAAGTGTGGGGTGATTAGTGCCTGAAGGACTGATCTAAAGTCATGACTTGGGAGTAAGGGTCTTAGTTGTTGTATCATTCTGTTAAGTAAGTTTCTTTGATAGAATGGCTTAATGCATTTCTATGGGAGAAGAAATTAAAACATCTTTTTTTTTATGTGGGGGGGGGGGGGCTCTGCTGTTTAACATTCATAAATGATCCAGAGTGAAAATGATGAGAAAGATGATCAAATCTGTAGCTGACACAAAATTATTCAAAGGCATTAAAAAAGTAGAGCAGGCCTTGATAAATTATTTCATTTAATATAAAAGAGCAAACCCAGAAATATAGGGGCCAATGGCCGAGACATCTCACCCCCTCCCTCCCAATCCCTTATGATCCTAATCAAAGTTAAGGAGCAAGGGAGGGAGGGGCATCCCTTAAGAGGTCTACTGCAGTTCCTCTGAGGCCTTATTTACTAAGACTGTTTTACCATTCTATTCCCAAGGGAAAAGAAAGTTTATGGGCCCTTTTGTTAAAGGTTAACAAGCATTAATGGAGTTAATGTGCATTAAGTGTCATTGCACCCACAGAAATAAAAAGGGCTGTAGGCCCTTAACGTGTGTTAAAACTGTATGAATGGAGGTACAGGTGAGGACACCCATCCCCAGGTAGATGAGATAGCTGAGACAGCTGATCCTACCCTTGATATAGCATATGCCACTATTGATTCAACCTTGATTCAACCTATTGCACTACTGAAGCTGAGGAAGAGGCAGAAGAGATAGGTTTGTAAAAATTGGTTTAAGCTTGAAACCATATTAGCAAGGCTAACAGCTAGTACTACTACTACTAAGCATAAGTATGTGCTGCTGATCATGAGTTATGTTGAAATTGTAACCGTAAGCATTGTACCAGAAAGGAACTGTAAAAGTATTACTGCAAATTGTTACTGTAAAGGTCAAACTAAGGCTTGCATGCTTCAGCAAAATCTTATGAACTTTCTGAGAATTAGGGACCTTTGATCATAACATATACTGGAAATTAAATATAGTTTGAGAAATCAGCAGATTTCAGAAAATTGAGAACTCATAAATGTAACTAATCAGCTCTACTCTGTAAAAGAATTCTAGCGACACCTTGTGTTATTTCATGTTTACGATTAATTACTGTGTTACTTCCTCTTTTTCTATAATAAAAAGGGCTTCAAGGGAGGAAGAATTTGAATCCACCAGAAGTGGAACTGTGCCATAGACCTTCTGTTGACTTCCCTCTGAGCTCAAAGAAAGTAGAACTTTGTGTTTGATTGTTTGTGTTCTGTTACTCTCTGCTTATTTCTCGCTGCTTGAGGGATCAGAGACCAAAAGAGCCAAGGTATTGTAGCCAGATCATGGGTAATCTTTCAAAAATCTTTAGTAAAAAAGTACAATTAGCCTCCTTATGCACCACTGCATAGCAGCGGCAGAAGCTAGCAACTCTTCTTCATAAAACATGCTCTACTCACCTCCGCCCCCATGCTCATGTCACCCCTCTCCTCTTTTGTGGTGGTACCAGAAAATCCCAAATGCACCTGGGATTTGGTGCCCTCGTCAGTTCTGCAAGAGGGCAATTTCTAGGTGCCATGGCAACCTGGTGCCCAGTATGTGTCAAGCCCTGTAAGGATTTGCTGAAGGATCTGAGAGACTAGAAAACTGGGCATCTAAATGGCAAAGTTTAATGTAGACAAGTGTCAAGTTATGCCACAGGGAAGAACATCCCAACTACAGGTTCAAAATGCTGGGTTCTGAGTTAGAGGTCACCAACCAAGAAAAAGATCTTCAAGTTGCTGTGTACACCACTTGAAAATTCAGTCAAGTGTGCCATAGCTGCTTAAAAAAAAATAAAAATTTGCAAAGGAAGAATGGTCTTGCCTTGAGTCACTCCAGTCCAGGTCCAGTCCAGACACGTAGGTTATGCATGCCTGCCAGCAGATGAAGACAACCACTGGCTTGATTTTGACATCATGGTATAAAGAGTCCTATGCAGCCTCACTCACCAGTATTTCAGGTGAGGTCAGATTCCACAACTAAAGATGATTAAATACTTATCCAATACACACCATACACGTCCTGTTATTTCTCCTGCGCTAACGAACAGGAACATAACCAATACTCCCCAGCTTGCAAGCACGAAAACCCACACCAGCCCAGATTGGAATGCACTGGGAACCTAAATACCCAAGACAGATAATTCAAAGGAACCACTCGGCATCCACGCACCAGCACGTTTATCAAAATGTAAGACTGGGAAAAAAATGAAAGATATAGGGTGGGTCCTGGACTGGAGGGACTCCAGTAAAGAGAATTAGCACGCAAGGTCTAACTTCTCGTTCCTCATCGTCCCTCCAGTCCAGTACAGACATGTGGGATGTATCCACAGTAAGTGATACAGAGCAGACCAGCCTGAACACTAATAAGAACCAACTAGCCTACCTTTCTTCATGTCGGGAAACACATGAAGCCAGCTATGCCTATCTTCAATTTAGGCTTCGCTGACTAATGCCTATACTCCCTGGTGTGAGGGACTGTACCACCCACTAAAATTAACAGGCCACTGTGCCCGAGCACTCAGCTCTCCACTGGATGCAGGCTATAGGCGAAACAAAAGTAAGACCAGCACAAAATAGGCCCTTTTTTTGTTGTTGAGAACATTTATTTAATGCCTTTTATATACCATCTTTCCACAATTCAGGACGGTTGACATAGAACATAAGGTAACAGTGTTGACACAGCTGTTTTACAGAGAACAATAACTTCTTGATCATAGCGGCAAGTTCAACGGTTAACTTTTTACATATTTACAGAGAAGGTGGGTGGACAAGGGGGACAAGGAAGAAGAGATGGAGGAAGGGAGGGTCAAGGTGGTGTGAGTGCAGGATAATTGGTTTATGTTAGATTAGGATAGGTGTGGTTTAGACGGGGCGGGCGAGAATAGGGAGTAACAGCAACGGCTACTTAAAAAAAAAACACACATACACGGGTGACCTCAAAAGACACATGGCCCATAAGACAGACATGCATGCAAGAGGCTAACCAGGAAAACTGCAAATCCTGAAGAGACTCCACAACCAGCACCAACAGTATCCTAAGACAGTACCCATGTAAACTATGAGCTGTGTATGGTAAGATAGACAACCCCAATTGAAACAGGACACTGCAATCAGTAGTGAAGCCAAGCCTAAAACTGAAAAAAGATAAGCAAAAATAAGACCAAACCATAGCTGGACGAGCCCAAATACAAGACCTGTCATTCTCCCAAAACCTGTCCCTTTTCTCTGCATTTTTTTTAAACTAGACAAAGAGAAATTAGACTTACCTGCTAATTGTTGTTCCTTTAACTCCAGCCCAGTCCCACACCTCTGAGTAGTGTACCAGCAGCTTGGAGACTGAGCATGTCATTTTTTGATGACACCAGTGTACTTATACAGTTGGCACCACCTACCAGCCCCAGTACCTATTGACAAAGCAAACTCACAGGAGTAACCAATAAGAATTTCAACATATTAAACAAACAATTTTACATCTAAATAAACTAGCCCCCTGCACCACCTGGGAAGGGTACCCTGTCCCCCCACTACAGGATGAGGCAGCTTACCTGCTAAGCACCCAAGCAACTCGAACCAGTGGGAGCAAAAAACCAACAGACTTTCCCGGTCTGCCCTGATCCACAGTATTGATTGCCCCCTCTCTCCGGCTAAGTCCTTCACCAAGGGAACCAACTTCAGGACCAGGGTGCTCACAGATTAGAACTTTGAGTGTTCCGGGACTGGACTGAAGATTTTCAAGGAACAATTAGCAGGTAAGTCTAACTTATCTTTCCTTATCACCCCTCCAGTCCAGTCCTGCACCTCTGGGATGTATCAGAGCAGTTAAACCAATGGGGAGGGGGGGCCCACACCACTGGCCTGAAACACTGCCGATCCAATACAAGCATCCCCCATCAGCTGGACATGCCGGCGATAATGTTTAAAGAAGATATGTAATAAGGACTATGTTGCTGCCCTACCGATCTCCACTGGCGGAAATAAACTATACTCCTCCCATTAAGCCCCCTGAGCTCTTTTGGAATGTGCCTGCGACCCCGCCGGCACCGCTTTACCCTGCAAGATAAATGCCGACGCAATTGCCTGCCCTAATCCATCTCGACATGGAGGCCTTTGCTGCCGACAACTCTGTGCGGTCCTCCAAACTGAATGACCAGAAGATCAGAGTTCTGAAAGGAAGATGTCCTTTACAAATACCTTCGCAGGACTCTTAATATCTAGGCGGCACAGCTGCAGAGCGGAAGGTACACCCCTCCGTGTCTGACAGAACCGGTAATGTAACCGTCTAGTTCACATGAGATTCTGACCCCACTTTGGGCAAAACACAAAAGGTGTGGGGCGAAGGAGTACCTTCTCCTTGGAGAAAGAAAAGAATAGTTCCCAGCTCCATAGGGCCTGAGGCTCCAAAATCCTGCATGCCAAGCAAATCGCCACTAGGACTACAGTTTTCAGAGTCAAATCCTTGAGGGAAGCTCAGCTCAATGGCTCAAAAGGCTCACCTGATAGCTCCAACAGCACCAGATTGAGATCCCAAGGCAGTACCACCGCCCTCTATATCGTTCCATGGTGAGACCGCACCTTGAATACTGTGTGCAATTCTGGTCGCCGTATCTTAAAAAGGATATAGCAATTTTAGAAAAGGTTCAGAGAAGAGCCACCAAAATGGTAAAGGGGATGGAAGAATACTCCTATGAAGAAAGGCTAAAAAGGTTAGGGCTCTTTAACCTGGAAAAGAGACGGCTGAGGGGAGATATGATAGAAGTCTATAAATTAATGAACGGAGTGGAACGGGTAAACGTAGATCGATTGTTTACCTTATCAGAATATAGAAAGACTAGGGGACATGCAATGAAGCTACAGGGTAAACTATTTAAGACTAATAAAAGAAAATATTTTTTCACTCAACGTGTAATCAAACTCTGGAATTTGTTACCGGAGGATGTAGTAAAGGCTGTTAGTGTAGCTGGGTTTAAAAAAAGATTTGGACAAGTTCCTGGAGGAAAGGTCCATAAACCATTATTAAGAAGTGACCGAAGATATCAATGCTTGACCCAGTACAAGCATTGTGGAACTTGTGTCTCTTGGGGAAACTGCTAGGTACATATGACCTAGATTGGCCACTGTTGGAAACAGAATACTGGGCTTGATGGACCTTGGTCTGACCCAGTATGGCATATCTTATGTTCTTATGTTCTTATGCCCTCCTTAGAGGACGGAGATGACTTACCGCCCTCAGAAATCTCAGCACATCTGGGTGTACAACTAATGACACCCCTTGGACTCGTCCTCGATAACTAGCAACCACTGCCAGGTGCGCTCAAGGAACTGGTGGCTAAGCCTTATCCCAACCGGACTGCCAGAAGGACAAGATGTCCAGGACAGTGGCCGGGGAGGACGCACCTGTCTCTCTCTCTGCCCCCCCCCCCCCCCCCCGACAGGACGATGTGCGCCAGGCACGTAGACCTCCACCTGGCCTGTAGCAAGGCTGTTATCACTGAATCCAAATATCCTTTTCAGTCTCCACCTTGCCCTCTTAAGAGCCATGCCGTAATGGAGAAAGCTCCACCTGAGGCATGTAAAGTAGCCCCTGCCTCCAGGGACCCTTACGAACTGGAAGCCGCCTCCACTGATCCATCAGAAACAGAGTCAGGACGGCATACCATGGGCACCCTCAGCCAGTCTGGTGCCACCAGAAGTACCAATCACCTGTACGCCCCTAGTCTTAGCCCTACCTGGCCTGTGAGCACACATGGAAGAGGGAAGGGAGGCGGGGGGAGGGGGGGAATGCATTAAGAACCTCTTTGGGTCCCCACTGTACTCTAGTATCCAGGTCCTCTGACATTTTCTCTTCTTCAGTGCAAACCAATAGCAGGCCTTAGCAGATTCAAACGTTGCCCCTAGGTCCGTGACCAGTGAGCCCCACCGGCGGATCAGCCGTTTGAACACCCCCTGGGTGAGTTTCCACCCCCTGGGAGCCACATGCCCTCAGCGGAGATAGTCTGCTGTCACCTTGTCGACTCCTGCTACATTGACCGTCAACATAGCCTGGAGATGGACCTCTGCCTTCTCAAACCATATTTTGGCCTCTTCCTCCAGGTCTGCACTGCCTGTGCCTTCTTGTTGGATGACATAAGTCACCATAGTAACTTCATCCGAGAAATTCTGACCGCTTCCCCCTGCCACCATGGCTCGTAAGTATCCAGCACCAAGTTCAATGCTCGCATCTCGAAAATGTCCACCTCGGGGACTTGAGAAATATGTCCCCTTCCAGGTTCCCTGGACTCTGTCCTGGTGTTTTGCTGGTGGTGGGGGGGGGGTATTTGGGACAAGGGTTGGTTCTGTTGGGACCACTGCCACACCAATGGCCTTGCCATCTGTTAGAACTACCACACGACCCCACAGAGGCTCCTGGGCCCTGTGTTCTGGCTGGAAGAGCCTGCCACGCACGTATCAAAGCATGCTCCCAATATTCTAGCTGCTGGGCTGGCCTCAAATGAATTTTGGCCATGTTGACCACCCAACCGAGACTTTGGAGGTACTGCTTCCTTGCAGAGAGCTGCCAATACCACCACCATAATCTCGGTGAAGGTACGGGGAGCGGCCTCACGACTGAAGGGCAATGCTCAAAAACTGGGAATGGCCCCCCTGGCACTGCCCAGCAAAGCAATTGCTGCCAATCTGGATGGACAGGGATGAGTAAATAAGCTTCTGTATGTGCCATAAAGAACTCCACTAGTTCTTACCGCAACACACTTACTGGTCTCAGCGTTTCCATGTGGAAATGTGGTACCCAGAGACAGAGGTTCACACCCTTGAGACCAATAAATGGGTGAAAGGGACCCTCTTTTTTGGGCCCCACAAAGTAACTGTAGTATTAACTGCAACCTTACTCGTCACAGGGAACTGGCCCCCATGGTTTTTAGCTGGAGGAGACGAGTTAAGGTCTCCCCTAATGCCACTGCCTTGCCCTGCGCTATGCAGGGGGACCAAATGAAGCAGCGGTTCACCAGAAGAGCGCATTCACAAGTATAGCACTCTCTGATGACTTCCAGAGCCCACTGGTCAAAAGAGATCTGGACTCTGGCAGCCAAGAGCTCCCGTGGACGACCTCCCACAGGTCTCCCTCATGTTGCTGAGCTTTCTTACCCTAACTCTGCTGATGATACCACATTACTGGCTGAAAGTGAAGATCTGAAAAGTGTAGCTAGTCACCTGTAACAGGTGTTCTCCAGGGACAGCAGGAATCAGTCCTCATTTATGGGTGACGTCGGCACCGATGGAGCCCGCGCAGAACAATTCCCCAGCTTTCAAAGAAAGCCTTTGGGATTGCTACCACACATTTTTGGTCCTCTTCCCGCCCAAGGGTGTCATCTTGCTCAGTCAGGTCCTTTAGCTCAAGCCCTACCAGCAGATGGCAAGGGAAAGACAAAATTCAGCAACTCATCAGGGGAGGTGGGAGGGTAGTGAGGACCGATTCCTGCTGTCCCTGGAGAACACCTGCTAAAGATGAGTAACTACGCTTTCTCCAGGAACAAGCAGGAAGTCAGTCCTCACTTATGGGACTCCCTAGCTACAGTCTACCGAACCTGTAACCAAAAGAAAAAAAAACACCTCCACAAGGCTGTAAGCAGAAGCCGAAGCCCGAAGGAGCCCGAGCACTCAGGTCCTCAGAGTGAAGCCCTCCGTAGCGGTGAATAAGGGTCAGAGGGCAGGAGTTGCTTATACACCGAACAGATTATGGAGTACAGCCTGGCCGAAGGCGCTGTCCCAGCAGGACTTCCTCTCCAGGCAGTAGTGGGCAGCGAAGGTGCTGGTGGAAGACCAGGTCGCCGCCAGGCAGATGTCCATTAGGGGCACAGAGCACAGCGAGACCACCGAGGCTGCCTTGGCTCAGACCCCGTGAGATGCGACTCGACGATCCAGAGGGATGCCCGCCTTCACATGGGCAAAGGCGATGCAGTCTGCCACCCAAACTGAGAGGTTGCGCTTGGTGACCGCTTGCCCCTGCCAATTGGGATCGTAGGTCACAAAAAGTCTATCAGACTTGCGATGAGTCTGAGTACGCTGCAAGTAGAAGGCGAGGGTCCACTTGCAGTGAAGGGTGTGGAGAGCCGCTGACGCCTGGTCAGCATGGGGCCTCAGGAAGGTGGTCGGGAGCACTATCTCCTGATTGACATGAAAAGCCAGCATGACCTTAAGCTTTTATTTAATTATTCATATGCTATTCCCCAGTTAATCCTTGTTTTATTCCCCTGTTACCTGTAACTTGGACAAGTTCTCTAAATCTGAGTGTATTTTGTTTAATGTAAACCGCACTGATGTCAAATAGCGTGGTATATAAGAGCTGTTAAATAAATAAGAAATAAGTTAGGATGAGTCTGGAGGACCACCCTGTTCCGATAAAACCATGAGTGTCTGAAGCTCACTGACACGGCGAGCTGAGGTCAGCACCACCAGGAAGGCTACCTTCCAGGACAAATGCCAAAGCAAACACGTCGTCAATGGCTGAAAGGGTGGACGGGTGAGCTGCGTGAGCACCACGATCAAGTCCCCACGCCAGAGGGGGACGGATGGGTAGCTTGGATAGCAGAAGACCCCACATGAAGAGGGAGACTAACGGCTGCCCTGAGAGAGGTTTTCCCTCGATAGGGAGATGATTAGCCGATATGGCGCTCAAATGAACTAACAGAGTTAGACTTCAGCCTTCCCTCTAGAGGTGGAGGAGGCATTGGAGAACTCACCGAACCGGGCATGAGAAGGGGTCAATCTGGTGTTCCGAGCACCAGCTGAAAAAGCATTTCCACTTAAAGGCGTAAACCCGCCTAATGGAATCCTTCCTCGAGGCAAGGAGGATTTCCTCAACCTCTTCAGGAAGGGCCAGTTCAGCTGCCAGGCTGTGAGGGATAGGGAGGTTAGGTTCGGGTGGAGAACCCGACCCTCTTCCTGCATTAGCAGGTCCCTGGCCGAGCCCAGGGGAAACAGAGGTTCCATCAATAGCCGGAGCAGGAGCAGGAACCAAGGCTGCCGAGGTCACGAGGGGGCCATGAGGATTAACGATGCCCTGTCCCGTTGAATCTTGAACAGAATCCTTGCAATGAGAGTAAAAGGAGGGAATGCATATAGGAGACTGGAAGACCAGTCCAGGAGAAATGATTCAGGGCCCTCCCTGTCCGGGTGCGGTATTAGTCCGCAAAAACGAGGAAGCTGCATATTCTGAGGGCTGGCCTCAGCAGAGAAACAGCCAGCCTGCTACTTTGGGATCCAGCCGCCACTCATGGGGGGCAAAGGATTCTGCTGACTCTGTCCGCCAGACCATTCTCCTGACCCGGGAGGTACGCTGTCCTGAGGGACATCCTCCGTCTGGCAGCGAAAGAGCAGATGAGTACCGCTTCCCTGCAGAGGGAGCACAACCCCGTGTCCCCCTCTTTGTTGATGTAGAACATTGCTACACGGTTGTCGGTCTGTACTAGAACTGACCTCCCGCTGAGATCGTCAAAAGCCCTCAGGGCCCACCAGATGGCCTGGAGCTCGAGCAGGTTTATCTGTTGCTGAGCCTCCGTGGGTGACCATTGCTCCTGCATGCAGAGAGACCCACAATGGGCTCCCCACCCTAACAGGGAAGCGTCTGTAGTCAGCAACACATCGTGCTCTGGGGTCTGAAAGGGTGATCCCCGCAGGAGGTTGCGGGGGTTCTGCCACCAGTTCAGGGACAAGCAGAGGTCAGAAGAACCCTGACGGGGTCCCGGAGGTGTCCGAGGGACTGGCTCTATTGGACACAGACACCATTGAGCTGTCCGCATGTGCAGGTGAAAGTAGGGAACCACATGTATGGTCGAGGCCATGTGGCCCAGGAGACGTAGCATGAACCGAATGGTGACCTGGTGGGTGCTTTCGACGCGAGCCGCCAGAGGCCAGTGCAGCAATCCACCAGCAAGAAGGCAATGGCCTGCCGAGTATCGAGGCGTGCCCCGATGAATTCGAGAACCTGCACTGGCTCGAGGTGAAATTTTGGGTAGTTGAACAAGAACCCCAAGTTCTCCAAGAGGAAGACAGTGCGTGACATCACTTGCTGGGCCTCCTCGACAGAGGAGCCTGTAACGAGCCAGTCGTCGAGGTAGGGAAACACCAGCACGCTCCTATGCCACAGGTGAGCGGTGCCCACGACAAGGCACTCTGTGAAGACCCGTGGTGCGGACCCAAGGCCGAAGGGGAGCACTCTGTACTGGAAGTGCTCTCCCTGCACCCTTAAACGCAGGTACTACCTGTGTTGGGGTGGATCAAGATATGGGCATAAGCATCCTTCAGATCCAAGGAGCATAGCCAGTCGCCCTGCTGGAAGAAGGGCAGCAGCACGCCAAGAGATAACATCTTGAACTTCTCCCGCACCAGGAGCTTGTTTAGCTTGCAGAGGTCAAGGATGAGGAAGTAAGATGCAAGGTTCCACATTAGGAACCACCCCCCAGGAAAAAGATTTAGGCGTCATTGTGGAACGGTTAAACGTAGATCGACTGTTTACGTTATCAGAATATAGAAAGACTAGGGGACATGCAATGAAGCTACAGGGTAAACTATTTAAGACTAATAAAAGAAAATATTTTTTCATTCAACGTGTAATCAAACTCTGGAATTTGTTACCGAAGGCTGTTAGTGTAGCTCGGTTTAAAAGAGGTTTGGACAAGTTCCTGGAGGAAAGGTCCATAAACCATTATTAAGAAGGGATCCAGGATATCAATGCTTGACCTAGTACAAGCATTGCAGAACCTGTGTCTTTTGGGGAAACTGCTAGGTACGTATGACCTAGATTGGCAACTGTTGGAAACAGAATACTGGGCTTGATGGACCTTGGTCTGACCCAGTATGGCATATCTTATGTTCTTATGTAAGTACCAGGAAATAAAGCCCTGAACTCGAAGGTGGGGAGGGACCGTCTCGACAGCCCGTTGGGCAAGGAGGGAGTGTAATTCCCGCTGCAGCAGAAGCTGGTGCGCAAGGAGTCGAGGAGGCTCCGCTCGGGAGAAGGGTTGAGGAGCCTGTCAAAAATGGAGGCGATAACCCTCCCGGACAACCTGGAGGACCCCCAAGTGTCCGAGGTGATGAGCGCCCATGATGGGGCGAAACAGGACGGATGTCCCGCCACTGGCTGCTGCATCACCAGAGGGCGAGGGGCCATGCCGCTGGCGTCAGAACACCCAAGTGGGTTGTGGGGGAGCCGGCGCTTGGGTCTTCGGGCCCTTTGGTTTGCGGTGCCCCTCTCCAGGCTTTCCCTGAGCCGGTGTAGCTGGCGTGGGGGTAGCCGGGTATGGCAGGGTAACCACGATACTGGAGGCCTTTCCTGTGAAAGAAGGGTTTCTTGGCTGGCTGCTTCTTCCGAGGCAGCATCGAGGTCTTGCGGGAGAGACAGGTCCTAGTAACGAACTCCACCTCAATCTCTCTGCAGCCTTCTCCATCGGTTTCCCAAACAGTTGTTCACCTAGACAGGGCACATCCAGGAGCCTCTCCTGCACCCATTGCTCCAAATCTGAGGATTGGAGCCATGCCTGGCAGCGAGCCACAATGCCCACAGCTGCCACCCGAGCCGATGTCTCAAAGCCATCATAGGAAGCTCGAGATATGTACTTGGAACAGTTGGCCACGGATTTCAGCAGGGTGCGGAACCTGTCCAGAGGCTCCCCTTCAAGGCCTGCAGAACCCCCCCCCCCCCCCCGAGTTCCTTCGCCAAGTCGCGTAGGAACATACCAATATACAATTGGTAAGCCTGGATGAAACAAGGAAGCATGGAACCTTGATAGGCCTTGCGGCCCACGGCATCAAGGGCTCTCGACTCCTGGCCAGGTGGCACCCATGAGGGTGATTTCAGGCTCTTCTGCTTCCGCATGGCTGATTCCACCACCATCAAAGTGTGTGGGAAATGGAAATTGTTTAGTCCTCCACAATCGGGTAGTGCACCTCCTCCTGCAGCCTGGAGACTGGACCAATCAACTCTTTCGGTATGATATATGCAGGCGGAGCTCCCATAAGCCCCGTGACTAGTAACAAAGCATACTTAAAGAAGCAACACATGACACTATTATAACAATGCGTTTTTCTGTTTTTTTTATTTTTTTTTTATTGTAAATGCTCTTAAAACCAAAAGCGAAAACTTGTCCCCACGAAAGTCCCAACCCCTCCCCAAACGAGGAAGTCAGACTGCTGCACTGCGCCCCTATCGACGCCCCGGCAATAAAAGGGACAGCCCCCACCCCAACTCCCCCAAGGGTAAAGGCTGGAAGGGAAACCGCAACCACCAAAGGAACGGAAGCGCGGTCTTAAGGAGTAGCGAAAGCCAGAAAAGAGCAGAAAAGAGCAGAAAAGACCAGAGAAAAACTCTCGCCACCCGAACTGTTCGTCAAAGCGCGCCGCCACGCACAACTGATACGCGGGAGGGAAGGAGGACTAAACTGGACCCTCCAGGAACTACAATTACCAGGTATGTGTAATTTCCATTTCCTGAGCGGTCCTCCAGTTTAGTCCTCCACAATCGGGATGTAACAGAGTAGTCAACACCGGGCGGGACCTTGCCAGCCAGCGCGCAGAACAGCCGAACCAAAACAAGAATCCCGAGCGGCCAAGACATCCAATCTGTAGTGTTTACTGAAGGCATGCAACGTCGACCAAGTGGCTGCTTTACAGATTTCCGCCGGCGGAACCAAACTAAGTTCCACCCAGGAAGTCACCTGAGCCCTGGTAGAGTGGGCTCGTAACCCCTCCGGAACCGACCTATGCTGCAAGAGATACGCCGACGCGATCGCCTCTTTGACCCAACGTGCAATAGAGGCCTTAGCTGCCGCCTCACCTTTCCGCGCACCGCCAAAGAGCACGAACAAGCGGTCGGTTTTGCGGAAGGCCGCAGTCACTTTCAAGTAACGCTGAAGAACGCGTTTAACATCCAGAAAGTGAAGTCCCCTGTCCGCAGGACTGTCGGAAACGGCATGCAGGACCGGGAGGAACACCGCCTGATTCAAATGAAAGGGCGAAACCACTTTGGGCAAAAAGGAAGGAACAGGACGAAGGATCACCCGATCCGGGGAAAAAGACAAGAAGGGCTCCCTGCAGGAAAGCGCCTGAAGTTCAGAGATACGTCGAGCAGAGCAAATGGCCACAAGAAAAATGGTCTTCAGGGTCAGATCCTTAAGAGATGCCTGCCTGAGAGGCTCAAAGGGCTCCCGAACCAAAGCACGCAGGACAAGATTCAAATCCCACGGAGTAACGGAGATTCTACGCGAAGGACGCAAGCGACCAACTGCCCTGAGAAAACGCTGCACGTCCAGATGAGCCCCGAGAGAATGACCCAACACCTTTCCTCGGTAACAGGAGAGGGCCGCCAACTGAACCCTTAGAGAGCTGGCGGCCAGACCTTTATCAAAGCCATCCTGCAGAAAACTTAACACAACGGGCACAGACACCGTCGCCGCCCGCACCCCCCGTCTGGAGCACTAGTCCTCAAATATTCTCCACACGCGCACATAAGTGAGAGAAGTGGACGTCTTGCGCGCCCGAAGGAGAGTGTCAATCACCGCAGGTGAATAACCCCTCTTCCTTAACCGAGCCCTCTCAATGGCCAATCCGCAGTGGACCCTGGAGAAGAAGATCCGGTAACGAGGGTAGGAGCCAGGGAACGCTGTCGCGTAATCTGACCAAATCGGCATACCAAGGTCTCCTGGGCCAGTCCGGAGTCACCAGCAACACTCGTCCCCGGTGGCTCTCGATGCGCTGAACGACTCGACCGATTAACGCCCACGGAGGAAAGACGTAAAGAAGTCCGGACGTCGGCCACGGCTGAATGAGGGCGTCGAGCCCCTCGGACATGCGTTCTCGGCGCCTGCTGAAGAAGCGCCCCGTCTTTGCCGACTGAAACGTCGCCATGAGATCCATGACGGGAGGACCCCACCGACGAACTATCTGCACATAAACCTGCGGGTTCAGTTCCCATTCCCCGGGATCCACCCGCACCCTGCTGAGGAAGTCCGCTTGCACATTCTCCGTGCCTGCTATATGTGCCGCCGAGATCGCCGGTAGACGCGTCTCTACCCAAGAGAACAAGGCCGTCGCCTCCGATTCCAAAGACACACTGCCGGTGCCCCCCTGGCGATTGATGTAGGCCACTGTCGTCGCATTGTCCGAGAGCACGCGTACCGGCTTCCTGAGAACCACGGCTTCGAGGGCTATCAGGGCGAGTCGCACCGCCCGAAGTTCGAGCCGATTGATCGACCAAGAAGCCTCCCGAGGAGACCACGTTCCTTGCGTGAAGCGCTCCCCGCAGTGAGCACCCCATCCGGAGAGGCTGGCATCCGTCGTGAACGGAACCCACAGAGGAGGTTCCAAGGGAAGCCCCATCCGCAGGTTCGTCGAGCAGAGCCACCACCGGAGCGCGACCGACGAACCGGCTTCGGGCACGGCAACCGCATGTTCAATGAGTCGAACTGGTTGGACCAACGGCGCAACAACGCACTCTGAAGTGGACGCATATGGAACCGCGCCCAAGGAACCACCTCCAGGGTCGCAGCCATCGTGCCGAGGAGGCGGAGGTACCACCACGCGGACGGGACAGGCAAGCGTAGGAAGAGGCGGACGAGTTTCTGTAAGGCTAGGACACGTCGCTCCGGCAAACACACCAGGCCCCTGACGGTGTCGAAACGCACTCCCAGGTATTCGAGGTCTTGAGTTGGCAGCAGAAGGCTCTTCTGTTCGTTGACCACCCATCCGAGCTCCTGAAGCAGAGAGACCACCCTGCTCGTGACCTGCACACACTCGTCGCAGGACTTTGCCCGAATCAACCAATCGTCGAGATACGGGTGAACCAGGATACCCTCCTTCCGCAAGGCCGCTGCTACCACTACCATCACTTTCGTGAACGTACGGGGAGCAGTAGCCAGACCAAATGGCATGGCCCGAAACTGATAGTGACCCCACGGAAACGCAAAACGAAGGAACCTTTGATGAGAGTCCCGGATAGGAATGTGCAGATAAGCCTCTGAGAGATCGAGAGATGTGAGAAACTCCCCTTGCCGCACCGCCACGATGACAGATCGCAAGGTTTCCATCCGAAAGTGCGGAACTTTGAGAGCACGATTTACGCCCTTGAGATCCAAGATGGGCCGGAGAGAACCGTCCTTCTTGGGAACTACAAAATAGATGGAGTAGCGACCGGCGCCACACTCGGAAGAAGGAACGGGAACCACCGCCCCGAGGGACAAAAGACGATGAAGGGTCACGCGCAGGCCCCGAGCCTTGTGATCGCCCTTGCTGGGGGACAGAACAAAAGAGTCCCGAAGCGGGTACGCAAATTCCAGCGCATAACCCTTTTCGATTATCTGCAGCACCCACTGATCTGAGGTGATTTGGGCCCAAGAGGGAAGAAAATCGTGTAAGCGACCCCCGATGACCGACTCCCCTCCAGAGCCCGCCTCGCTTCATTGCGGCTTGCGATTAAAGGTAGAGGACGAGGAGGTGGAGGCTCCGGAAAAGCCTCGACCAGCCCCTCGGAAGCCACGAAACCCCTGGGAGCGCGATCCAAAACGCCCGCGCTGAGAACTCCAAAGACGGGAAGAGCGAAATCTACGAAAATCTCTAAACTGGCCGCGCGCAGAGGGCATGGTTCTAGGCAGCTTGGGCTTATCCTCCGGTAGCCTACCTCCTTTAGACTCACCAAGGTCTTTAACCAACTTATCCAGAGCATCACCAAACAACAACTTACCCTTGAAGGGCAATTTACTGAGACGGGACTTGGAAGAGCTGTCAGCCGCCCAGTTACGCAACCAGATGGACCGGCGCGCCGCTACCAAAGAAGCCATGCTATTAGCCAAAGTCCTAATTAAGTCATAATGCACATCCGCCAGATACGCCGACCCAGACTCTAAGCGGGTGACCTCCAACAACCCTGCTGGTCCAAGCCAGAGGTGGAACGCAAGTGCTGCGCCCAACGTAAACAGGCTCGAGCCACCCAAGCGCCACAAATCGAGGCTTGAAGGGACAAGGCATTAGTATCGAAGGCTTGCTTCAACAAATTATCTACCTTCTTATCTTGCGCATCCTTTAAGGCAGCACCACCCTCCACCGGGATGGTGGTTTTCTTAGTCACCGCGGACACCGCAGCATCTACCCGCGGGGACTTAAACAAGTCCTTGTCCTTGTCGGCTAAGGGGTAAAGACGATTCATAGTCCGAACGCCCTTCAAACCGAATTCTGGCTGATCCCACTCGGATTGGATCATTTGTCCCACCACACGGTGCACGGGAAACACGACCTGGGACGCCCAAACCGTCTGAATGAGCGGATCCTCCAGACCGTCCTCTTCTAGAGGACGATGTACCGCTAAGTTAAGGGTCTGAAGAGACTCCGTGATCAAAGACACCAACTCTTCTCTACGAAAAACGCGAATAATCCGCGCTTGGTCCTCAGGTTCTGGGATTTCACCGTCCTCCAGATCATCCCCCTCAGGATCAGGATCACCCTCCGCTTCCAAATCAGGATAACCCACGGCGTCCTGATCGGGTTCTAGGGATTTAAACCGCTTGGCGGCCGGCTGAGAAGGCCGCCGGCCCTCCCCCGAGGGAAGGGAAGGGAGAGGCGTAGCCCAAGCCTCTGGCAAGTGCCCGGACCGACTCAAACGAAACGCCTGGTGCATAAGGAGAACAAAATCTGGGGAAAAATCCACGGATGGGCATATCAGGGCGGTGTTTAAAAGCTCCGCAGCCTAGCCCGTAGAAGGGGGAACAGAACCGGGCGGGCGAGAACCGGGGGAAAGCTCCCCCTCTGTCAAGTTAGGGGGGCCATCAGGTTCTGGCAGCTCCTTCAACTCCGAATGATGGTCCGAGTCAGCCGTAAGGGAGGCACAGCTGCGACAGACGCCAGAGTCCGCCACCGCCGCTCTACGTGACCCACAAATCACACACTGCGGTTTAGAAGCCATGGCAATGCACTAGTATCCCAGCAAAGACAGGCAAACTGATCCCCCAGCAAAAGAAAATGGAAGCTGCCAACCCGATTAAAATCGTGTTTTTTTTTTGTTTTTTTTTTTGAAAAAACAAAATACTCCCCTGAATCCTTAGGGGGTCCTGAGCAAAATCGCCAAAAAATTTAGTCCAAAAAACGCAAGGGCAAGCCGTGCACAAGTGTTGAAGCTGGAAGAAAAACCCCTGTCAGGGCTTCAAAATGGCCGCCAGCTCCAGCACTCTCAGTCAAAAAACGGCACGAAAAATAAGGCAAAATAAAGAAATGAAATTAACAATAAAAGAACGGCCAGAGAAGGGCAGGGGGGGGGGGAATAAAAATCCCGAGCTCGGACCCCCACCGCCTAAACGAGGCTCAGAAGGCAGTCAACTCACCTTAATGAAGCAGAAGGGAAACGTGCTGCAGCAGCCAAGGCAGAAAGGTAAAGCAAGTTCCCTACCCGGCCCCAGCAGAAAATTGACAGGAACCAGCTAGACAATAAGTAGCTGTCTGCAAAGGGTAGATCTACTCCCCGTTCAGTCCAGGGGAGAGATCAAACCTGACTGCCACCAGCCTCCGGTCAGGAAGGCAGGAGCCCAATGCAGGACTGACTTCCAGGAGGCTCCCTGAAGCACCTTTCTTCCTTTTGACAGATTTAAAGCAACAGCTACCTAATTAAACCAAAGGAATAAAGGAAAGAAAAGACCCCAAAAACTAACTAGTGTTGCTTCCCCAAGTGCCACTAAGTGTGCCCAGGTAGGCACACACGTCCTCCAGCTGCAAGGAGACTGGACACACTGGGGGCTTATGGGAGCTCCGCCTGCATATATCATACCGAAAGAGTTGATTGGTCCAGTCTCCAGGCTGCAGGAGGAGATGCACTACCCGATTGTGGAGGACTAAACTGGAGGACCGCTCAGGAACTGGGTTTTTCAGAAGCCTGGCCCGCGCTGCACCTTGTACAATGTGTCAAGGCGCTTGCTCACAATGGGAACAGAGGCATGGGCTTCCCACATGCAGAGTAGTAGCCAAGATAGAACCGGCGGCACTGACACCATGAGGGATTCCCTGGGCGGGGCCTCATATTGAAGAATATTGAGTTCTTCAGTACGAGGGCCTGGGTGACCAGGTTGAGGGCCTGAGCCATGTCCCAGATAAACACAAAAAAGGAGGTGTCCTCAGGTGTTGAACGCCACTGGAGTCCAGGCGGCGAAGGGCCCAACGGGAGATCCTGGTGGGTGCGCATCTCCGGGGAGGTGTCCCCATCGGATTCCCAGTCCGAAAAGTCGGTTGAGGGATCCAAACCGGACGGTTCGCCCTGTCTGATGGCTGGCGGCCTGAAGCTGTAAGCCATGGACGATCTCGCCTCCGAGGAACAGGAGAGTGAGCGAGACCGACATCGAGGACCCTCACGATGTCCATGGCTTTTGGGGGGTTTCCTGGGTGGATTTGGGTGTCCCACACGAGGGACCCACGGTCTCTGGGCGCGAGTCAGCGAAGCTGGCCGTAAGTACCTGCTGGGAAGCAATGAAAGCAGAAACACTGCGTTCCAGCGCCAGCATACGGAACTCCCACGTGGGCGTGGGGCCCTGGGACGCCGATACCAGGGTGACCAGATCAGGCATCGAGGAGGAGATGGGATCCTCACTGGGACGATCCTCAGGAGACTGGGCGCCTTCGCCAGAGGCCTCCATTTCTCTGCGAGGTACCTTGAGGGGCCGCTCCTTGTCTGACTCTCGGGAACGCCGAAGGGGGCTAAATGACCAGGTGCGGGAGCGCTCGTGGTTGTCGGGAGCCCCAGACAGTGACTTGAGGCCTTCTTTTTGTGCAGTTCCACCTCCGGGGACCCCTGGTCAGAATGACGCCTGGAACACGGTGCCGCAGGGCGAGAACCCACGGAGGGGAGACGACTGAAAGCGCCACCGGGGACTCCGAGGCAGCCTTTCGAAAAATGTCTATGGACTTCTGCTTACGGCTGAGTAGGGCCTTAGAGGACATTTTCTTAAAGAGCGAACAGAGCTCTGGGTCATGGTCGGCTCCCAGACATTATAGACAACAGTCATGAATGTCCATAAGTGAAATGTTCCTAGAGCCTCTATTGCATTTTTTAAACCCGGCGGCCATGGGGGCAAAAACGGCCCCTGCGAGGTCGAAGACCCACGCGGCCAGCAGTTAGGAAGAAAAAAGGGCACAAAACCCAAAAAGAAAAAATTAGGAAAGGTATCCCAGTAAGCTCCAAAAAAAAAAAAAAAAAAAAAAAAAAAAAAAATGGGGGGGACGGATTGAGGACCGGTGCAAACGGAAAAAAAGAAATGAGAGCCTCTTAAGGCGAGGAAACAAAAACTTTTTCCGAGGGACAAGGACGTACGCCCGAAGGGCTCCACGTAAAAAGGGAGACTGAGCAAGATGGCACCCTTGGGCGGGAAGAGGACCATGCATGCGTGGTAGCAATCCCAAAGGCTTTCATTGAAAGCTGGAGAATTGCTCCGCATGGGCTCCGTTGGTGCCGACGTCACCCATAAGTGAGGGCTGACTTCCTGCTTGTTCCTGGAGAAAATTTGCTTCTTACAATCACGGAACAGTCTTAAAATGGGCCTGCACTACCCTCAACACCAGCACCGCCCCTACTGATCCATGCCCCGTAACATGGATCAAAGCTGCAAAAAAAGATCTGATCCAGTGCATTCGCAAAATAATTCAAAACTCTCTCACTACAGGAACAATGCCAAGCGCACTTAAACTAGCTACAATACGCCCCCCATCCCCAAGAAATCCACACTAGCTAAAACTGACCCTGCTGCCTACAGACCCATCTCAAGCCTCCCCCCCCCATGGCCAAGATCATCAAAAAGGCAGTCCAACATCAACTCCAGAACCACATAGACATCCACACCCCCCCCCCCCTAGACCCCAATCAACACGGCTTCCGACCAAACCATAGTGTAGAAACTCTGCTAATTCAACTCTTTGACAAGCTGATCCAGACTACTGACAACATCAAAATGGGAGTCCTCATGATTTTCATAGATATATTTGCAGCATTTGACACAGTGACCCACACAACCTTGCTAGCTAGACTACAGGAAATTGGACTACACGGCACCACTTTGAACTGGTTCACATCCTATCTAACCGATAAGACAGCTACATGTCAAATGCGGCTCAGATACCTCCCAGCCTCTGAGAGCCACCCAGGGCGTCCCACAAGGCTCATCACTCGCCGCCTTGCTATTCAATCTATACTTACAACCAATCTGCTCCATCATCAAGAACCACAAGATTCAATACACCATCTACGCCGACGACATCATGATAGTCACCCCAATCAACTTGGACACCCCCGACTACTCCAACCTAGCCAATTGTTTCCAGCAAACAACAACCTGGCTCTTTGAAAACAAGCTATCCATAAACCACAACAAAACAAAAGCACTATTCATCTCAAGAAACCCCACCTTCTCAATTACACCTACCATCAAACTGAACGATATCACAATAACAGTAAAGCCTGAAGTGAGATACCTCGGAGTGACCCTCGACAAAGACCTGAACCTACAAGCCCACATTGCCAGAACCACAAGAAACGCCTACCTTAAAATGAGAACCATCAGGCGCCTCAAACCCATTCTCGCACAGGACCACTTCCGTACAGTCTGTCAAACTCTCATCACTCCCACACTTGACTACTGCAACCCCATCTACCTAGGGCTATCAAAACAGGCCCTCCGACCACTGCAGCTGGCACAGAACACTGCTGCCTGAATAATAAAAGGCTGCTCGGGTCACAACCACATTACACCCATCCTGTACCACCTCCACTGGCTCCCAATCAGCTCCCGTATCCAATACAAAGTTATCCTAAACATATTCAAAATAAAACACATCTCAGCTGACAACCTACAACCTCTCATCAAAACTGACCTATGCAAAAGACCCAGAAGAATGGGAACCGCAGACACCATCACCACCCCAAGAGAATTTGCCAAATCAAAACAGGACACTTCAAGAAGCGCACTGTCCCTGGCGGCACCCACCCTGTGGAACTCTCTCCCTGATGATCTGAGATCAGCCACAGACAAAGATTTCAGAAAGATGCTCACAACAAAACTCTTCATGGAACACTATGACATCACCTGAACCAGACTCTGCCCTATCTAACCCTGCAACCCATACGAACTGTATATAGTTCTGTACATAGCACACTTGTATCTAGCTAACTTGTATACAGACCTGTACTTAGCTCACTTGTATAAAACTCAAATTAATCTCTCACATCCCTCCAACCATATTCATGCCGATGTTTCCACTGCATGCTTTGACACTATAACCCCCCTCTTGATTGTTTGATGTGCTAACCGCTTTGATTTGCAAATCCATGTAAATAGTTGGCCTTTGTAAAAAGTTCTGTTATACCGTTATATATCCATTTTCAATGTGAGCAGTTGAAACACACTGCATTGTTATGTTCTCTGTAAACCGTCTTGAATCGTAGAAAGACGGTATAAAAAAACCTGTTAAATAAATAAATAAAATAGATTTAATGATAAAGCGGTATATTAAATATGACTAAATAAATAAAATAAAATGTAAAGACAAAGATCAAGACAACTGGCAAAATCAATCAGTTCATCGTTGATGGAGAAGAAATTAAAATCATGGACAACTTTAACCTACTTGAATCTGAAAGAAAGCTTGATTGTACCAGGTTGGATACACAGTCAGGCCCTGTGAACATTATATTGCTATAATTCCTAAGAAAGAGTTAATATCATTTGTAGCTTCTTATTTAATACTATCCTTGAAAAGTCTGTAGAAGAAATTGGGTTAAAGGTTTAGATAAACATTAGTCTTGTTACATAGAAACATAGAAACATGACAGAAAAAGACCACATGGCCTATCTAGTCTGTCCTTCCATAACAACTACAACAGTCCACTTTTTACCTTTAGAGATCCTGTGTTGGTCCCATGCTTTTTTGAATTCAGTTACTGTCCTCATCTCTACCACCTCCACTGGGAGACTATTCCATGGATCCACTACTCTTTCTGTAAAGAAATATTTCCGCATATCACTCCTGAATCTATCTCCCTTCACCCTCATCCTATGTCCCCTCGTAGCAGAACTTGCTTTCAATTGAAAGAGGCTCTCTCCCTGAACATTTATGCCACGGAGGTATTTAAACATCTCAATCATATCACCTCTATCCTGCCTTTCTTCTAAGGTGTACATATTAAAATCCTTCAGTCTGTCCTCACATGCTTTATAATGAAGACCACTAATCATTTTAGTAGCCACCCTCTGCACCGACTCCATCCTGTTCACATCCTTTTGAAGGTGCGGTCTCCAGAACTGTACACCATACTCCAAATGAGGTCGCACCAAAGACTTATACAGGGGCATTATCACCTCCTTTTTTCTGCTAGCCATTACTCTCCGTATGCACCCAAGCATCAGTCTAGCTTTTGCCGTCGCCTTTTCTACCTGTTTAGCTATTTTAAGATCATCAGACACAACCACGCCTAGGTCCCGCTCTTCTTTAGTGGACAAAAGTACTTCACCTCCTATACTGTATTGCTCCCTTGGATTGCTGCAGCCCAAATGCATGACCTTACATTTTTTAACATTAAATCCCAGCTGCCAAATTCTAGACCATTCTTCAAGCTTAGCTAGATCCCTCCTCATGTTATCTACACCTTCCTGTTATTAGAAAGATAAGTAAAAGGCAAGTTGTTTACCTAGCTTCATAGTCTCGCTGTCTCTGGTCTGAGATATCAAACTGTCAGTGTTAGAATTAAGGCCTACATAGTCATGCCTGAGAATATATGTATGTCTTTTCATGATTGTCTATGACATGCATGCCTATAGAAAAGTACATTATGAATATACGTAACACTAGACGTAGAATAAAATATGTATATTATGAATATACGTGATGTGAGACGTAGAATAATAAAGTGAAATTATGCTGTGTAATGGAATCTTTACCTATAAATAAAGAGGCCTAAAGCTTTGATTTCAGAGTAAACATAGGCAACTGCCTAGCTTGCTCTCCCAAAGCGCTTTGGTCCTGTGTTTATAATAAAGGTGTGTTGTGTATTATTTACAGATTTGTGTATTATCTAAAGATTGTGATCAGTTAACCTTCTCCTTGTTTTGTGTGCGGATTTCTGTGACCCAAGAACCTACCTCGTTGTAGGTGAGGGGGGTGCAGAGTATCTTTCAGTTTGGTGCCGTGCCAGGATAACGGATTTCTGCATTCAAGGCAAGGGCAGAAGGTGCCTGAAGATTTGTGAGTATTATGAAAATTACCAGTGATGGTAATCTGTTAAATAGACAGGCTCTGTCTCAGATGCGTGAATGGCATGACAGAGCTAGGGCTTTAGTGTTTAGAAAAGATAGCCCTTATTGTATGCTTCTATTGTTCTATTGTATGTGTGAGAAGCATAGGTGATATAGCCATCGATTCCGTAGCACATAGGGATTCAGTGACAAAAGGTAATGTGAATTTGCAGTTTCCTTTGGAGGGAACTTTCTCTGTAGATAAGGTCCATTGCCTGAGATATGAGTTAGCGGTTAAAGGTAAACCGTGCAAATGTGCTTACATGGGGGAACGGATGGTACATGATGCAAAACATTGGAATGTTTATGTTTTGAACCAAAAGTTGTTTGTGTTCGGAAATGTACCTATTGACCAGCTGAGCAAGTGCGGGTCACTCGTGTAGCAGAGCTAAGAGAAAAAGAAAATATTTAAAAAGAAACAGAAGTTAGGGGGAGTAGAATTGTGTATTTTGGATATTTGGAATGTCTCCCAGCTCAAAGAATTGAGAGCATGTTTGAATCAAGAAACGGAAAGTGTTGTACTTGTAATAAGAATCTTAGTAGCAGCAATAGGTCATAGAGTTTCTGTTGCAAAAAATATTAGCATTCTCGGGAAATAAATTACCTATGCCTGGAGTTCAGGATAGCAGTAATGATTTGAAATGCAAAGCAGTATTTATAGGTCTTTAAGCAGATTTGTTATTGTGTACTTCTCATTTGTGTGTACTTTTCAAAAAGAATTAAGTGTTTCTGATGAAGTGTGATCAATTATATTATGATTTAGGCTCTATTCAGGATGTTCTATTCAGCTTAATTTATGTTCTACCACTGTGAAACTGAAGCAGCTGTGGGAAATGATATTGTGACTAATTAAAGAAGTGTTTGATTTGACTAAAACTTTTCCGAATTACAGGGATAACCCTGGTAGATTTGTGTCTTTATGGTCTCAGATAATTAACAGTTATAGTCCCATTTGGGCAGCTCTAGATAATTGTGTTTTTTTAAATCCAGCTGATTTTCATAGTGTCTCTCGTTCAGTTCGTGACAGACCCTGTGATAGATTTCCAAAAAGAAGATTTAAAGAGATAATTTTGCTTTTGTGTAAAGGAAAAAAATATTGTTAGAATTCCTTACAGTAGTATGCAAACTTGTAAAGGACTGGTCGAGATTAACATCTCTAAGGCAGGATAGGGGTAAAAAAAAAAGTTACAGATTTTCACAATAGGTGTATGTTAGCTTTTAAAAACTATTCTGGTGAGGCAGAAGACACTCCTTCAGGATTTACTAATATTTTTGTAAATGGATCGATTCCAAGAATAAAAGAAATTTTAGAAACTTCAATAATAGATTGGCCAGCTAGAACAGCTGATGCAATTTTGGAAGGGGCTCGATACAGTGAGTTGAAGTTCCTCAAGGAACAAACCAGATTAGAAAAAAAAAAACAACAAAGTTGCTTAATTTGCAGATTGCTTCTATGCAAACTCCCATGGGAAGGGGGAGGGGTAGATTCAGAGCTAGAGAAGGTTATGTGAATTCTCAGCGAGGGCGTGGACAGTCCAGAGAGCTGCGTATGTGTTACACTTGTGGAGAGGCTGGACATTTGCAGCGAGACTGCCCCCGGAATCGGAATCCTGATGGCCAGAGAGCTGATTTCCCCCCTCCCCCTCCAGTACAAGCTGAATTCACTCCAGTATATCAGTGCTTCTCTAACCCAGAAGATTGTGGAGGTGATACATGGGATGCATGACTATTCCTGAATTTGACTAACTCCTCAGGGTGAATTAGAAGCTAAACTGGGAGGTTCTAATTTGAAATTTGTTATTGATACTGGAGCTACAACATCAGCACTGCGTTTACAGGATTTGCCTGCTATCTATCATGCTCAATTAGCACAAGCACCGATAGTACATTGTGAAGGCATTGAGGGAAAGATAATTCCTCATCGTAGACTTGAATATTTACTTTTACAGATTGGAGAGATTGCATATCCAACTACTTTTCTTGTGGGAGACACTTTGCCAGTGAATCTGCTAGGTCGGGATTTTTTTGGTGTCACATCATGCTACTCTTTCCAGCTGTACTCTCTCTCTCTGAAGTGCCGTCTCCTGCAGATGCCAGTACCATTCATCCTGCTCTTGGAGAACTTCTGTCTACTTTGTGGGCAGTGCCGGGATCAGATGTCGGATGCCTTTCTATCCCGCCTGTGAAAATCACCATGAAACCTGGAGTTCAGCTTCCTAAACTCATGCAGTATCCACTGCCAGCAGCTGCTATTGATGGAATTCTTTCTGTGATTGAAGATCTTCAGAAACAAGGTGTCATTTATTCTATAACTTCATTATGTAAGACTCCAATTCTTCTTGTACTAAAGGCTAACGGTAAGACCTATAGATTTGTGCAAGTCCTGCGAGCAGTAAATAATGTGATTTTGCCAATTTTTCCCTTGGTACCTAATCCACATGATATCTGGACGCAGATACCTTCAGGGACTACCTGGTTTTCTGTTGTGGATTTAAGTTCTGCTTATTTTTCAGTGAAAATTAGCAAAGACAGCCAATTTTTATTTGTCTTCTATTTTGACAATAAGCAATATACCTGGACCACTTTATGTCAGGGGTCTATTGATAGTCCTGCATATTTTAACAGGCCTTAAGAACTGCATTATTTGATGTAAGACTCGACCATTCCTCTTTAGTTCAATATGTGGATGATTTGCTTTTATGTTCACTATGTTATGATTTTGTCTCTATTAGCTCATATTACTAATTTAGGTTTGAAGGTTAATCTGTCTAAACTGCAATTTGTATCTCAAAATGTTACTTTCCTGGATGTTGATTTAACACCATCTGGTCGTGCAATTACCTCTGCTAGATTGAAACCTATTCTGTCATTGCCTTTTTCCAGCGACACCAGTATTATTGTGTAGCTTCCTGAGTTTATTAATTTTCTGTGAATAATAGCTAGCGAATTTCTCAAGATCTTACTGATCCACTTTATGCTCTTATTGGGAAAGATGGATCTGAAGGCCTTATTGTACCCCCATTATCACAGTGGGAGGTTTGTTTTAAATGTGGAAAAATTGCACTGGGAAATGCCCCATGTTTATTGTATATGATTATTCTTTACCATTCAAATTGCATGTGGCTATTTCTGATTCCTCTGCTACCTGTGTGCTTTTACAAGCTTACCCAACTGGTTGCAAGCCGGTAGGCTATTTCTTAAAGCGATTTGATGCAGTGACTTTGGGACTCCCACTATGTCTATGTAGTTTGGTAGCAGTGGCTTTTGCAATTGCCACTTACTGATTTTCTGGTTCTACAGCACCCTTTTGTTCCATCTAACCAAGAATCAGCCTTTGTCCTCCGCACGTTTTATTGACTCTGGAATTAATCATTTCTCCGCTTCATGTTTCAGTATGTACTGCATCTATATGCATCCTTTCAACACTTGTGGAGGAAGATGGGTCTCCTAATTGTTTCCAAACAATTTTCAATTGTTTCCAAACTGTACCTCTACCAGCCCCGGATTATACCTTTGTTTGTGGATAGTTCTGCTTTTAGAGATGGCAGGGGCAAACTTCGTGTAGGCTATGCAGTCACTACGGTTTTGTGGAATGCAGTTTAAAATACAAAGGACATTCTTCTGCTGAAGATTTTGTGTCAAATTTTGCAGACCACGAAGCACAGCGAGCTGTTCTTCAAGCATCGGTGTTCCCGACAGTGCTGTATTTAACACCGTTTAATATAACTTTCTTTTCCCATTTATCTTTCTTGCAGCAATAGCAAGATACTTCCTTTGAAAACCCAGACTCTCACTTCGTGGGGTGCTTCCTGTGATGCTCAGGGCTGCTGGAAAGAGGATCATCTGCTTATTTGTCCTGACAGTCTTTTGTTTCTACTTGCCCTGTTCCTGCATTATAAGCTTTGCCGCTGTAGCTATGAATTATGTCTTTTTGGTTCTCTGGTATCACCTGAACTTCTGTTATTTTTTTCTTTGGCACAGCTTGTCTGCACCGTTTCAAGACTGGCACTGTAGGGTCAGCTTAGGGTCAGCTATTCAGATTTCTGCCTTCCGAACTCTTTTTGATTTTGCAGCCTGTTTTGCAGAGCTGCACTGTGCCAGAGGATGGAGGTGGTATTTGTCCGGATGGGTAGAAGCTTATCCATTACCAGTTTATTCCTGTCTGGGGTGTTCCTTTTGTTCTTTCTTGTCTGGGTCCCGCCATTGTTGTGAGTGTCTGGGAGGTATTGAAAATTTTGTTTGGTATTAAGAGACAACTGCATACTCCTTATCATCTGCAAAGCTCTGGCCAGGTGGAGCGGATGAATAGGACAATCAAAAGTCACTTGCGTACTATGACACAGGATTGGGCTACAGATTGGACGGAAGCCCTTCCTTTGCCCTTATGGCAGTGTGTAAATCCCCCAGCCTGACATCATATGAAATAGTTACTGGACGTCCAGCTACTTCTCCACATTACTTGGCAGTTATCCCAGATCCCCAATTGTTGCGCAGCGATATTTTGACTTATTGCTCACGGTTGCACTCAGTCCTGTCTGTTTCCCTTTTATTGCAAGTGAATCCTCAACGAGATGACAGAATCATCATATCCAGAATCATCAGAATCATCATATCCGGAAGTGAAGTCACCTGACTGGGTCCTGATTAAGAATTTGCATCCAAAGACGCTTCTGGTTCCCAAGTTTCTAAGTCCATTTCGTGTGCTCCTGGTGGGATACTCGGCTTGTAAAGTGGAAGGACATTCTTGTTGGATACACCTTACACAGTGTAAAAAGGCTCCTTCACAGACTCCAGACGGCGACTCCCTTCATCAGTGAATCAAGAAAATACAACGCAGAGACTTATTGAACATTACACTGATATTACAGAAAAGATCATCAGGATTTACATGCTTTTTGAATGAACTACTTATGCAAAAACCTTTTGCTATACTATGAATCTTCATCATATTAAGAAGAGTAGGTGTATTTTTATTTTGTCTTAGAACATTTATTTTGGAGTAATTATAGTTTCAGATGTTTAGAGGTCTGCTAAGAACGTTTTAGTATTTGGTCTTAGTTGTGCTGTGGCATATTATTGTTAATGAAGCAGTGCTGCATTCAGAATCTTGGGAACGTTATGAGGGATATCCAAATATTTTTGAGTCACATTTACACTCAGTTACAAAATATTTTAATCTATCACGTTGTGCAGTTTGCCTTCCAACTATGACAGCTACTCAACACGGGTTTCTACCACAAGTTAGGCCCAAAGCCTTTGAAGAGTTTCGTGATACAGCTTTTAATCTAACTACTGTACGATGGTCTCATACAAACACAGAACCTAGAGTAGTTAGTTCTATGCCTTTAAAGTCCCCTCCAGTAGGTTTTTATGGCTCAAGGTACAGGGAAAAAGGTAGGGGACACCCCATGGAACGTTTGTAAAATAATAATGCTACATAATTCTTCCATCTGGTATAAGAAATCCCATGTACAGAAACCTTATATTTCTGTAGTACAATTAATGCAAGTTCAAGGGAATGAGGTGCATGATTATGACTTGTTACAGTATAATGGTTCTGGCTACCTTTTAGAATGACTCAGTCCGAGACATACCTAACTGGAGTTGCCCCTTATTAGGATATTACCATCCCTGGGAACGTAATCTATCTGTAGGAATTAAGGAAATGAACATTACTCAGTGGGCTTTGAATAACTGTATGCAGAATCTAGTCTGTCCCCGTAACTTGACAATTTGGGAAAATGGATTAGTGGCTTTAAAGGGAGACTATTTTGTGTGTGGTAATCTTGCATATACAGAACTTCCCAGAGGTTGGTCAGGTACTTGCTATTTGCTCAGTTAGATACCCCGTGGCGGTTTATACCTTACCAAAATGTTACTTTATTATCAACCTTGAATAATTCCTTAAGAAAAAGGGATGTTTCCCCTCAGGATGAAGCCATAATAGCAGCACAACAGTTGGTAGATTCTACAAGTCCTTTAACCAAATCTCAGATAGATGCATTTACAGGTACTGTTTGGCTTTCAACCTTTGGAGCCATAGCACCCACTAGAGAATATGGTACCCAGATTATGCGATTACAGGCAGTTGTTGAACTTACAGCCCTGGATCTCACAGAGGCCATTAGTGTGCTACAAGGTGAAGTAGACAGGGTGTCCACTTATGCAGCTCAGAATTGCATGGCTTTAGACTACCTACTAGCGAAGGAAAATGGCGTATGTGGCCTAATTTCTGATTATTGTTGCAGTATGCTTGATAATGAAGGAAACGTAGTGAAAGGTTTGCTGGATAGGGTTAGAAACCGTACATTTGTATCAAGTAGTAGTTATGTAAGTTCTTTTTCTGATTTTTTTTATTCTGTTTCTTCTTTCTGGAGTTTATTATCTAGGCCCCTGCAAGGCCTATTAGCTTCATTATTTGGCTTATTAGGGATTATCATTTTAGGAGCATTAATTCTTTGTATAATATCAGCTTGTTGTAAGAAATCAGTGGAGACACTGACCCCTAAAATGATGTTACAGATTGACCCAGAAGCTAGCTACGATCCATTTTTAATACCAATGTCTGAGTTTCCTTATCTGTGAAATGATTCTTTACAGAATCAGAGGAAGGACTGAAAGAAAGCTTGATTGTACCTGGTTGGATACACAGTCAGGCCCTGTGAACAACATTATATTGCTATAATTCCTAAGGAAGAGTTAATATCATTTGTAGCTTCTTATTTAATACTATCCTTGAAAAGTCTGTAGAAGAAATTGGGTTAAAGGTTTAGATAAACAAACAGTCTTGTTATTAGAAAGATAAGTAAAAGGCAAGTTGTTTACCTAGCTTCACAGTCTCGCTGTCTCTGGTCAGAGATATCAAACTGTCATTGTTAGAATTAATTAGAATTAAGGTCTACATAGTCATGCCAGAGAATATATGTATGTCTTTTCATGATTGTCTATGACGTGCATGTCTATAGAAAAGTATATTATGAATAGACATAACACTAGACATAGAATAAAATATGTATATTATGAATATACGTGATGTGAGACATAGAATAATAAAGTGAAATTATGCTGTGTAATGGAATCTTTACCTATAAATAAAGAGGCCTAAAGCTTTGATTTCAGAGTAAACATAGGCAACTGCCTAGCTTGCTCTCCCAAAGCGCTTTGGTCCTGTGTTTATAATACAAGTGTGTTGTGTATTATTTACAGATTTGTGTATTATCTAAAGATTGTGATCAGTTAACCTTCTCCTTTTTTTATTTATTTATTTATTTATTTATTTGGACAGCTTTTATATACCGCTGCTTCCAAGGATCAGCAGCGGTTTACATTATAACAAACAGAACTGGTACATTGAACTTTAAGAACTAGGAACATTATTGGTTTTGTGTGCTGATTTATGTGACCCAAGAACCTGCCTCATTGTAGGTGAGGGGGGTGCAGAGTATCTTTCAGAATCAACTATCAATAAAGAAACAAACAAGCAGTCAAGAAATCCGACGATGCACTGCTCTTGTCAGAATGGCTATGAAGGACCTAGACAAGATTCTCAAGAGCAGAGATGTCTCCCTCCATACAAAGATTCAACTCGTTCAAGTCATGGTATTTTCAACATCATATGGAAGCAAAAGTTGGACAGTGAAAAAGATAGACAGGAAGAAAATTGATGCCTTTGAATTACGGTGCTGGCGGCGAATACTGCCCATACCATGGACTGCCCGAAGAACAAACCAATCAGTACTAGAGGAGATCAAACCTAAGCTTTTTTTTTTTTTTTTTTTTTTAAAAGCTCAAATGACAAGACTTCATGTTTCATACTTTGGACACATCTTGCGAAGAGAGATCATTGGAGAAAGACATCATGCTTGGCAAGATAGAAGGCCAGCAATGAGATGGATCGATACAATAACAGCAGCTACGGGTGCCTGACTGAAGACTGAACACAATTTAGGACAACTATCCAGAGGGTTGCCATGAGTCAACACCAACTTCACAGCACTTAACTACCACCCTAACTCTAGCCTATTCCTTAGTTGTCCCTTCAGCGAGTCCAGCACCCTGGCTCACTACCTCCTCCAGCTGCTTGGAGACTGATCATTCTGGGGCTAGTAGGCGGTGCCAGCTGTACAAGTACACTGGTGTCATCAAAAGATGGCATGCTCAGTCTCCAAGCTTCTGGAAGATGCACACTACCCAGAGGTGTGGGACTGGACTGGAGGGATGATAGTGCCTATAACTTATGCCACTTCCTAACCTGAAGGTGGAATAAAGCCTGCTGCTGACCAAGTTGCAGCGATACTATTTTTTTTTTTGCAAAATAAACCACCCACCACTGCCAGCAAAATAGTGAACCAGAACAACTAAGCCCCAAGCAAAAATGAGTTTGACACGCCAGCCTTGCCCCCACCCCATAAAGAAGCCAAGGAGAACCAGATTCCATGGCAGGTCCATAATCCACTATAACAGGACCACAAGCCCTGTGGCTCCAATACTCTGACCTTCTGAGGCAAAGCACAGCACTGAGCTGGCACCACATGAAGTCCTGTAGGAACTCCTGTCAAAGGTAGCCACCCAAAAGAGCTTACAGTGTCTTGAGGCTGACATCATCACCAAGTGTGCCCTACAGAGAAGAAGCACTAGGTCTGACAAATTATGATGAATAGAACCACCTCATTGGAAACATCCCCAAAGGTCTGACGTGAATCTGTGCTGAGTGACAACTGCAAAAAATAGCACAGTTGCTCCGGCCCATTGCTGACACCTCACCTCATGGTTGTCCAGCCACTTTGGACACCCCAAGGCTGGCACCTGACCCTAAAAGGCCACACTGCCCCAAAGGATCCAAGCTTCCTTTTTCAATCTAGATCACCTTAGCCCATGCTTAACCAGATGGGAGCCGTAGTGAAACACCAAATGCATCACTGGTGTCCACCTGTCAGTGAAGTCCCCATAAAGCTTCCATAGCTCTAATATCTTACTCTGTCAAGCTGGTAAAGGCCCCTAGGCTCCGTTGACATATGTGCAGCTGGCAGGGTGTTTCAGTGAGGCCCACTCAGCAGGCCACCAGTTTTGTTTTGTTTTTTTCTTTCAATAGATGAGCCCCTTAAGAATCTTCTATCCTATTGAGACATCATAATCTTATTCTGTACATTTACACATCTAGACACTGGGTAGCAATGAGAGCCCTCATGACAGCAAACAGAGCCCTTGCAACCACAGTAAAGAGGTTGTAAGTGCTACACAGAGACACAACAGCAACCTAGAGCAGTCATAATAAAAAAAACAGAGCACGTGACAGCAACAACTCAGAGCCCTGACAACAACCACACAGAGAAATGTGACAGCAACAAGATCCCTTGATAGTCACTCAGAGCCAAAGAGCAGATAAAAATGGGAGTTCCTCCTTATACATTCTCTGTTGAGGGGGACTTGAAATGGGGTACCAGAGCCGTCTGAAAGGTTAACATGGAGAATGGCTTAGAATTTGCTAACAGCCTGAAGCCTGGCAGTTTGGAATTCACTAGCAGCCTGGAGAGATGTGCACCCAAAACATAAGGCGGGATCTAGCTAAGGTTGAAGAATGGTCTAGAATTTGGCAGCTGAAATTTAATGCTATAAAAAGAGAGAAGTACAGTGTAGGGGAGTGAGGTATTTTTTTCAACAAGAGAGGAGTGAGACCTGAGCATAATTGTGTCTGACAGTCTTAAAGTAGCTAAACAGATAGAAAAGCAACTGCGAAAGCCAGAAGGATGCTTGGGTGTTTAGGGAGAGGAATGGCCAGCATTCAAATGAGGTCGCACCAGGGATTTATACAGAGGCATAATCACTTATTTTTTTTGAGTGTTGTGGGAAATTCTGGAGACCACACCTTCAAAAGGAAATAAGCAGGTTGGAGTCCGGGTAGAGGGTGGCTACTAAAATGGTTAGTGGTCTTCATTATACAGCACACGAGGACAGACTTAAAAATCTTAATATGTATACTTTAGAGGAAAGGCAGGATAGGGGAGATATGATGGAGACATTTAAATACCTCTATGGCATAAATGCACAGGAGGGTCTCTTTCAACTGAAGGCAAGTTCTGCTATGAGGGGACATAGGATGACAGTGAAAGGGGATAGACTCAGGAGTAATATGCAGAAATATTTCTTTACGAAAAGAGTGGAAGGTGCATGGATTGTCTCCCAGTGGAGGTGTGGACATGAGGATACTATCCGAATTCAAGAAAGCATGAGACAAACAGGATCTCTAAAGGTATAAAGGGGACTATTGTAGTTGATATGGAAGGGCAGGCTAGATAGTAACATGACAGCAGAAAAAGACCACATGGCCTATGTTTCCATGGCAACGTTTAGCAGAACAGGACAATATGTTTTTGCTTCTAATTCAGCTAGGCCAGAGGTACTCAAATCCAGTCCTGGAGGGCCGCAGACCAGTCAGGTTTTTGGGATATCCCTAATGAATATGCATGAGATATATCTGCATGTACTGCCTCCATTGTATTTGAATCTATCTCATGCATATTCATTAGGGATATCCCAAAAACCTGACTGGTTTGCGGCCCTCCAGGACGGGATTTGAGTACCTCCGAGATAGGCAATAGCTTGCTTTGACCTATAATATGGCTTGTTAACACGTAAATAAACAAAGGTGATGCTGAATCTCGACATAGAGATGAATTTGTACCATGCAGCAATTTTCTTTCAATATAGGCAGTGTTCTGGCCTAATGAGGATGAGGGGATTTACGGGAACCGCACAAGTCTGCAGGACTGTGGGACCCCTCCCCTTAAGGCCTTAACAGTACTGTGTAACTTAATTCTCTGTGGTAAGTCTTTGATTCCTCCTTCCAAGGGTTGCAGAGCAGAGATGGCATCCATCTGTCCAAGAAAGGTCGACGTGTCTTCAGTAGTAGACTGGCTAATCTACTGAAGAGGGCTTTAAACTAGATTCGTTGGGGATGGGTGAAGAAAGACCCCAGGTGGGTGAAAGCCCCCAGGTAGGTGATACATTAAATACCTTTATGGAAATGGGTAACAGGGGTAACATATGGAAAGCAGTGTGTATAAATGCCCATAGCATGGTAAATAAGATCCCTGATGTTGAAGCTTTGGTGGGAGTGGCTGACTTGGATTTAGCGGCAGTTACAGAAACATGGTTCCCAACCATGATTGGGAGGTAACTATACCAGGCTATACTTTATTCAGAAAGGACAGGGTAGGAAGAAAGGGAGGAGGATTGGTACTATATGTAAAAATTACTATTAAAGCTTTGGAATTACAGAGCTTAAAAGGGAGAGAGGAGGCAATGTGGGTTAAACTAGAAAGAGGGAAAGAGAAATCTACTTGCATTGGTGTGATATACAGACCTCCCTCACAAGAGGAAGAGGTGGACAGAGTTAAATGAAGACATACGCAGCATTGCTAGGAAAGGGGAAGTGCTACTGATTGGAGATTTCAATATGCCAGATGTTGATTAGCACATTCCTGCTGCAGTATCATCTAGAAGTAAGAAGATCCTGGATTCTCTACAGGGAGAACTATTCAGGCAATTGGTAACAGACCCCACACGTGAAAGGGCCATACTGGACTTGGTGCTCACCAATGGTGAAAGTGTTTCTGATGTTGTAGTGGGAGATCATTTTGCATCCAGTGATCACCAGATGGTGTGGTTCAGTATTAGGACTAGGGCTGTTAGAATCCATTCAAAGGTGAGGATCTTAGACGTTAGGAAGACTAACTTTGCCAAGATGGGCCAATACCTCAGGGAGCCATTAGTGGGATGGGAACAACTGGGGGATGTAGAAAAACAGTGGGCAAAACTGAAAGGGGATATTTTAAGGGCAACCAACCTTTTTGTTAAAATGGTAAATAAAAGGAAAAGGAAAAGGAGACCGTTATGGTTTTCGAAAGAAGTAGCTGAAAAAGTGAAAAAGAGGGAGGCCTTCATGAAATACAAGAGATCACAGAGGAAGACAGGCATCTATATTTGGAAAAAAAACTTAGAGAAGCTAGCAAAGTAGTCAGGAAGGCAAAGATTCAAAAGGAAGAAATAGCCAATGCAATAAAATGGGAGAATAAGACATTTTTCAGATATATTAGTGAGAAGAGGAAGGGCAAAAGTGGTATTGTCAGACTCAAGGGTGCAGAGGAGGAATATGTAAAAGCTGATAAGGATAAAGCGGAATTGCTTAAATATTTCTGTTTTGTGTTCACAGATGAAGAACCAGGAGCAGGACCTCAGAAAACATCCACAAACAGGAACAGAAGCGAGGGACATCTTGAACAATTTTCAGAAGACTGCGTTCGTGAGACACTAGCTCAACTTAAAGTAGACAAAGCGATGAGACCAGATGGGATACACCCTAGAACACTGAGGGAACTTGGGGACGTTCTAGCAGCTCCACGGACTGATCTTTTCAATGCCTCGTTGGAGTCAGGAATGGTGCCAAAGGACTGGAGAGAGGCTCATGTGGTGCTTTTACACAAAAGTGGAAGTAAGGATGTGGTTGAAAACTACAGGCCGGTTAGTTTAACTTTGGTGGTGAGTAAATTATTGGAAACGCTGCTGAAAGAGAAAATAGTGAGGTTTCTGGAGTCCAGAGGATTACAGGATCCAAGGCAGCATGGATTCACCAGAGGCAAGTCTTGTCAGACAAATCTGATTGATTTCTTTGACTGGATGACCAGGGAGTTGGACCGAGGGAGAGCCCTAGATGTGGTGTATTTAGATTTCAGTAAAGCCTTTGACACTGTTCCTCACAGGCAACTTATAAACAAACTGAGCACCCTAGGGATGGACCCTAAAGTTACTGCTTGGGTTAGAAATTGGTTGGGTGGGAGGCGACAAAGAGTACAGGTAAATGGAGCTCACTCTGAGGAGAAGGATGTTACCAGTGGTGTGCCCCAGGGATCTGTCCTTGGTCCGATTCTTTTTAACATCTTTGTTAGTGATATAGCGTAAGGGCTGTCGGGTAAGGTTTGCCTCTTTGCGGATGATACCAAAATCTGCAATAGAGTAGACACCCAGGTAGGTGTCGGTGTAGATAACATGAGGAGGAATCTAGCTAAGTTTGAAGAATGGTCTAGAATCTGGCAGCTGGGATTTATTAATGTTAAAAAATGTAAGGTCATGCATTTGGGCTGCAGCAATCCAAGGGAGCAATATAGTATAGGGGGTGAAGTACTTTTGTCCACTAAAGAAGAGCGGGACCTAGGCATGGTTGTGTCTGATGATCTTAAAGTAGCTAAACAGGCAGAAAAGGCAACGGCAAAAGCTAGAAGGATGCTTGGATGCATACAGAGAGTCATGGCTAGCAGAAAAAGGGAGGTGGTAATGCCTCTGTATAAGTCTTTGGTGCGACCTCATTTGGAGTATAGTGTGAAATTCTGGAGACCGCACCTTCAGAAGGATATGAACAGGACCGAGTCGGTGCAGAGGGTGACTACTAAAATGATTAGTGGTCTTCATTATAAAGCATATGAGGACAGACTGAAGGATCTTAATATGTACACCTTAGAGGAAAGGCAGGATAGAGGTGATATGATTGAGATGTGTAAATACCTCCGTGGCATAAATGTTCAGGGAGAGCCTCTTTCAATTGAAAGCAAGTTCTGCTACGAGGGGACATGGGATGAGGGTGAAGGGAGATAGATTCAGGAGTGATATACATAAATATTTCTTTACGGAAAGAGTGGTGGATCCGTGGAATAGTCTCCCAGTGGAGGTGGTAGAGATGAGGACAGTAAATGAATTCAAAAAAGCATGGGACAAACACAGAGGATCTCTAAAGGTAAAAAGGGGACTGTTTTAGTTGTTGATATGGAAGGACAGACTAGAAAGGCCATGTGGTCTTTTTCTGTCATCATATTTCTATGTTTCTATTTGCATTTGAATTTAGATAACTGAAGCCAAAGGACCGGAGATAGTTAATTGGTAGCCTGGTCAGAGATAGGCCACAGTTTGGTGCCATGCCAGGATATTCCTCTCTTCATTCATGGCAAGGCAGAGAGGATTGCGAGTATAAGGTATAGACAGTCATGGGCTTCCGTGTTTAAGAGGCAGTCCATATGTGTGTAAACATGGTGATATTGCAAAACCCTGAAGCATGATAGCAGAATCAACATTTTGCGCGCTTCATCGTTTTAGAGCTATCCAACCTTTCTTGGAATCAGCTGCACAGATAAAAGTAGTAATTCATACTGTGATATCCTTACAGGATTATTGCAATATAATATATATTGCTTTACCACATTTTCAACTTAGACATTTACAAACAATGCAAAATGCAACGGTGCGTACTTTAGCCCATGCACATCGCTTTGATCATATTACACCATAACTTGTAAAATACCATTGGCTCTCAATTATTGAACAGTTTCATTACAAATTACTGCCCATTACTTTTAAAGCAATTCATGATTTAGCTCCAGATTATTTAACATCTTTAGTAACTCTCTATGCTCCAACTAGACCTTTGCAGTTTTACATGGCTTTCATCTAGTGATACCATCATTGGCTGCTATTAAGTATGAATCTACTAAGCGTTTGGCTTTTTTTGCCATAGCTCCTTTACAGTAGAATAGTCTTCTACTGAGCTACGTATTACACTGGATTTTAAAAAATTTAGATCCTCCTTAAAGACATCTTTTCAGGACCGCTTTTGATACAGTCTTTGAAAATTAATGATTGAGGGGTCTCTTTTTATGGTTGCATACAGTCATATACGAGGTGTGACAAAAAAGAAACGAGATTGAGGCATGGGCATGGTTGCTACAATGTCAATTGGCTAACCGCTTATTATCACTGTGCTGTGCAACATCTCGCCACTATTCTGCCATAATACTTTTCATCTCGCTCACTCTGTTTTCCTTTTTCAGCTTTTTTTGTAGCACACTGCTCCATCACTTTGTCACGCAACTGGAGGTGGCAGAAATATGGAGCAAAGAATCAATTTGAAATTTCTGGTTAAGTTGGAGAAGGGCCCAACTGAGTGTCTCCAACTTCTCCAAAAGGCTTATGGAGAAGATGCAATGTCAAGGCCACGAGGTTTCGAGTGGCACAAACATTTTAAGACTGGCCGCGAGGAGGTGGAGGATGACCCCAAGTCAGGACGGCCTTCCACGACAAAGACGGCTGAGAACACTGACAGAGTGAACCAGCTGGTGTGGAGTGATCGCAGATTGACAGTGCAGATGATAGCTGAGGAGATCAGCCTGAACATGGAGTCAGTGCAGACCATCTTGGTACAGGAGCTGGGGATGCAGAAGGTGTGCGCCAAGATGGTGCCCAGGCTTTTAATCGGACAACCAGAAGGAGCACCGGGTCAATGTTTGTCAAGACTTGCTAAAGAAGATCCAGAGTTTGTTGGTAGAGTCATCAAAGGAGACAAGACTTGGGTCTTTCCAGTAGGACCCTGAAAGCAAGAGATAGAGCCTGCAGTTTAGACTCGACTGTCACCCAAACCCAAGAAAGCACGGATGTCCAAATCAAGGTCATGCTGATCGCATTCTTCGACCAGAAGGGAGTGGTCCATCATGAGTTTGTGCCTGAGGGTCAGATAGTCAATCAGCACTTCTACCAGCAGGTCCTCAATCGCCTCCATGACCAGGTTCGGCACAGCAGGCAGACTCTGTGGAGAGAAGTCGTGGCTGCTCCACCATGACAACGCGCCTGCACACACCGCGCTCAGTGTGAGGCAGTTCTTGGCCACCCTCCTTATTCTGCAGATCTTGCACTGTGCGACTTCTGGCTCTTCCCCAGGCTGAAGACTGAGCTTAAAGGAACTCATTTCGACTCTGTAGAAGAGATCAAAGCCACTGTGACGAGGCATCTGAGGGACCTCAAGGAGGAGGACTTTACCAAGTGCTTCCGTATGTGGCAGAAGCGAATGCAGAAGTGCATTAACTCGGGGGGAGGGGGTTACTTTGAAGGGGACAATGCGTAATTTCTCTGTAGATTTTGTAATAAAACATTTATGGAACAGTCTCGTTTCTTTTTTGTCACACCTCATATGTTTAAGATACCTCAGCATTGTTTATATGCTTTGGGAGTTATTCTGAGGCACGAATAGCGGGGATGGACGTCCATCCCCGCTATTCATGCCAGTGGCAGCCCCTGACTAACTTCCCCGCCGGTTGTGCAGGGAAGTTAGTCGGGGGCGGGGAATGGGTAGCCCAGGGGACGAGAGTGGGTGGGCAGTGAGCAGCCACCAGCCCTGGATGTACAGGGCCAATTCTAAATGTTGGCCCTCTATGTCCAGGGCTGGTGGAATAACTTCCCTGGATGTTTCTTTAGAGATGCCGGGGCATGAATGGGGCTGGGAGGGGCCAGGTATTATTCCCTGCAGCCAACCCTGGCCTTAGGAGGCTGGATCAGGGTCCAGGCTGCAGAAATAATCACTTTAATCCGGTGGCTGGCATCGTGGCTTTTAAAGGGAGACAGTGCCATGGCAACATGACGCCATGGTGCTGCGGCTCCATTTAACAGCCCTGATCAAGTTAGCCAGGCTGTGGCTGTACGTGCAAGCCAGGATGAATTGCCGTCCCAGCCTGCACATACATGCTTAGTCATGAATCTTATCCCACGGAGCTAGACATGCCCCATGGGATCAGAATCATGCTCCCCTGTGTACGTCCGGCTCAGACCAGACGTATAAAGTGTATAATGACATGTTTTTAAAAGGATAACGTTTTCTGGTTGTAAAGTATTTGAAGCCTGACTTGGCAATTAATTGCTATGTTCTCATATGCTGATTTTCTTCTTCAATCAGAGTCATACTGCAAAACTTACAAGTTGATATTTGAAAAGCCCATTTTCTTACCAGTAATGTGTAAAGACTGCATAGATTGTTTATTTCATTCTTGGGTCTTAAGGCAATTTCAATTTTTTTTTCTATATTTGAGGATTTTTTTAATTTATTTTTTAAAGAGAGGTGCACTTTGTTTTGAAACCTTTCCTGATCTTAGATTAATTATAGAAACAGAGATATGTTACAGCGCTGTGATTCTGTATATGCAGAATTTTGGTTTGGTTTTAGTAAACCTTAGTTTAAAAGTAATTTCAATACTGTGAATGATAGCGGATTTTTCCAGCTTGGTTATTTCTTCTGAGATATGGAAAGTGCTCCGTTGCCTGATATTATTAGCATTTCAATTTATTGAATTTATTGGCCTTCCTATTGAGATTGTTGTAAAATATTTTGAAGGAACAATTTTCATATTGTAAGGATTTTAGTTATCTGCTAATTAGAACATACGTAGAGAGCTGCCATTTGGAATGAGCAGAAATAAATTTATATCTTCTACCAGCAGTTCATTTAATAGTAGTTTGTTTCTTGAAGTCTTGTTCTGTAAGGATATATTAGCATTATAAGAAAGTCCTCTAAGATGGCTGCTTCTATAGTGTTCAAGGAAAAGCAAACCTATCATGCAGAAAAACACAGCAAACAAAGGAGCAAAGAGTGAATGGCAGAAAATTTAACCTTTATTGCAGTACTTCCCAAAAGCATTTCGGTGTATGCCTTTTTCAGGGGGTATAGCCTCATAAAAACACAAAAACATGGACTTTAATTAAACTATAAACAAAAAATAATAAATCTGAGTAATAAAAGACAGTCAAATACATTAAAAAAACTAAATAAAAATAGTTAAAACCAAAATAGACATTGCTCATCGTAAAACACAAAATGAAACCTCTAAAAACACAATAAAAGGCTGATAACACAAAGAATCAAACTTCTTGTAAAGTATAAGAAATGCATTAAAACAGTTAGAAATAAAAGGGTGAATAATACACACAAAAGAGAAGCCCAATAAGATATCTCATACTCTGTCCTAATGGATGAATAGCATAATTGATATAAAAGGATGGACATTAACATGCACTAGCATACGGTAAACCCAACTGAGGAGTAAGAGTAGTTACTCACCTGTAACAGGTGTTCTCCAGGAGCAGCAGGAATCAGTCCTCACTTATGGGTGACGTCGGCGCCGACAGAGCCCACGCGGAGCAATTTCCCCAGCTTTCGAAGAAAGCCTTTGGAATTGCAGCGCGCATGCGCGGTCCTCTTCCCGCCCAAGGATGCCATCTTGCTCAGTCGAATGACATAGCGGAAGACAGCAACCATAAGAATGACTGAAACTCCAAGGGGAGGAGGGAGGGTAGTGAGGACTGATTCCTGCTGCTCCTGGAGAACACCTGTTACAGGTGAGTAACTACTCTTTCTCCAGGACCAAGCAGGAAGTCAGTCCTCACTTATGGGACTCCCTAGCTTAAGGCTACCGGAGACCTCAAGCTGGAAGGAGCTCCCTCCAGCTCAACAGCACAGAAGGAAGGAAGCTTCTCTGAAGATGAATCCGGCCGGTAGCCAATACCGGGGCCGGAGGGTAGGAGTTGCCTAAACCTCAAAAAGATTGCGGAGGACTGCCTTTCCGAAAGCACTATCCCTGCGGGACTCCCTCTCCAGGCAGTAATGAGCCGCAAAAGTCTGGCTGGAAGACCAAGTAGCGGCCCGGCAGATGTCTGCCAATGGAACAGAGCGGAGGTGGGCTACAGACGCCGCCTTCGCCCTGACACGGTGCGCTGTGACTCGACTCTCCAAGGAGAGGCCGGCTGCCTCATACGCCCAGGCGATACAGTCAGCTACCCAGATGGACAGAGTACGCTTAGAGGCAGGGACCCCCAACCGATTGGGGTCAAAGGAAATGAAAAGCTGGACAGCTTTCCTATGCTCACGCGTACGGTCAAGGTAGAAGGACAAGGCTCTTCGACAGTCCAGGGTATGCAGAACAGTCTCAGCTCTGCTGGTATGCGGCCTGGGAAAGAAGGTCGGAAGAACCACCTCTTGATTGATGTGGAAATAGGAAACCACCTTCGGGAGAAACTTAGGGTGCATCCGTAAGACAACCCTATTCTTGTAGAACCTGGTGTAAGGGGGCTCCGACACTAGGGCCTGTAGTTCACTAACGTGCCTAGCGGAGGTAAGGGCTACCAAGAAGAGAGTTTTCCAGGAGAGGAAACGGAGGGGGCAGGTAGCCATGGGTTCAAAAGGCGGGCAAGTAAGCCTTTGTAAAACCACATTGAGATCCCAGTCAGGAGCCGGAGGGCGCAACGGGGGCTTAAGCAGAAGCAGGCCCCTGAGGAAATGCGCCACCAAGGGGTGCGAGGAAAGAGGCTGGCCCTCCACAGGCGAATGGTGTGCTGAGATAGCACTGAGGTGGACTCTGACAGAGTTGGACTTGAGGCCGAGATCGGAGAGGTGAAGCAAGTATTGCAATACCACCGATACTAGGCAGGCGAATGGGTCCTCAGAACACTGAGAACACCAGACCGAGAAGCGACGCCATTTGAGGGCGTAAGATTTCCGGGTAGAAGGTCGCCGAGACGCCAGGACGACAGCTTCCACATCCGGAGGGAGCGAGAGCGGAGCTAGGACTACCCTCTCAGCAGCCAGGCCATCAGGTGAAGGGCCCGGAGGTTGGGGTGCAGGAGAGTACCCTGATCTTGGGTCAGAAGATCGGGCTGAAACCCCAGAGGAAGAGGGGTGTCCAACGCTAACTGCAGGAGCAGAGGAAACCAGGGTTGCCTCGGCCATCGGGGCGCTATCAGGAACACATAGGCCCCGTCCCGGACAACCTTGAAAAGCGTCCGGGATACCAGCGGTGTGGGAGGAAAGGCATACAGTAGGCCTGTGGACCACGAAATGAGGAAAGCATCCGGAGCTACTCTGAGGGGATGCGGATGCCGAGAGCAGAACCGGGGTAGTTGCCGGTTCAGGGGACTGGCAAAGAGGTCCACGGTGGGGGAGCCCCACCAGCGGAAGATTTGCTGGGCAACGCCGGGGTTCAACCTCCACTCGTGGGGCTGCAAGACCCGGCTCAGCCTGTCGGCCAGGCAGTTTTCCTGCCCGGGCAGGTAAACAGCCTTGAGGAGGATGTTGTGGTCGACAGCCCAGGAGAACAGTCTCCGGGCCTCCTGACAGAGCAGGAGGGAGCCCGTGCCCCCCTGTTTGTTCACGTAGAACATGGCCACCTGATTGTCCGTCTGCACCAAAACAGACTGACGCGAGGTGAGGTGAGAGAAGGTCCGCAGAGCTAGGCGGATCGCCCGCAGCTCCAGGAAGTTGATCTGCTGAGCCGCCTTCCAAGGAGTCCAAAGGCCCTGAGTGCGTGCTCCCTGGCAATGCGCTCCCCACCCCAGGAGAGAGGCATCTGTCGTCAGCACCTGGGAAGGTGCGGGAGACTGAAAGGGCATGCCCAGTACCAGGTTGGGCAGGTGAAGCCACCATTGCAGAGAGGAGACCAGGCGGTCGGAGATCTGTAGGAGGTCCGCCAGACTCCCTGTGGCCTGATGCCATTGAGTGCGAAGACACCATTGGACAGGCCTCATATGCAGCCGGGCGTTCGGTGTGACATTGACCGTGGAGGCCATATGACCGAGCAGCTGCAGGAACCGTCTGGCCGGGACCGGGGACGCGCTGCGGAACCTGCCGGCCAGATCCATGAGCCTGTCGGCTCGCTCCCGAGGCAAGAAGGCACGAGCTCGTAGAGTGTCTAGCCGTGCCCCTATGAACTCGAGATCCTGAGAGGGACTCAACGTGGACTTCCCGAAGTTTATGATGAAGCCCAAGTGCTGAAGCAGAGCCACCGTGCGCTGCATGGCCTGAGCGACCTCTATGGCCGACTGCGCCCGGACGAGCCAGTCGTCCAGGTATGGAAAAACGAACAGGCCTTGAAGTCTCAGGAAGGCCGCCACCACTGCCAGGCATTTTGTGAACACCCTGGGGGCGGAGCACAAGCCGAAGGGCAGCACACGGTACTGATAATGTTTCCCTGCCACCACAAATCTGAGATATTGTCGGTGGTCCGGATGGATAAGAATGTGGGTATAGGCATCCTTTAGATCCAAGGAGCATAGCCAATCTCCCTGCTGGAGGTAGGGCAGCAGGATTCCAAGGGTAAGCATCTTGAACTTTTCCCGCTGCAGGAACTTGTTGAGGTTGCATAAGTCCAGAATGCGTCTGAGGCCTCCTGTTCTCTTTGGGACCAGGAAGTACCTCGAGTAGAACCCTTGACCCCACAGATGTTGGGGCACTGGCTCCACAGCCTGCTCCCCCAGCAGACCCTGCAGCTCCTGAAGGAGCAAGTCTCTGTGCAGAGGGGGCCCCCCCCCCTTCTACCTTTTCTCAAACTCCCTCACTAGTCCCCATGGTAACATTTAAATTGCTACTACTCAACTGCCGTTCTCTTAAGTCCAAAACGTTTTTAGTTCATGATCTCATTAATCAGCATAAGCTTGATCTTTGTTTTCTTACGGAAACATGGCTTAGAGATGGGGATCACCCCATTCTCTCGAGCTCCCTTCCCCCTAACTACACCGCTCTCTATTGCTCATGGCGGGGTAGATGTGGGGGCGGGGTGGCTCTCCTCCATCATGCCTCCATTCCTATTGAAGAAGTGCCCTCTCCTGTATCACTTCCTCCTGAATCTCTTCTACTAAAGCTCACTCCTCCCCCCCTTCATCCTCCTTCTTTATTTCCCCCCTCCCTCTCGAATACCCAATGGGAGACTGCCCTCCAGACTCTTACTGACATTGTACTTCATTTTCAAAACCTTATCTTACTAGGAGACTTTAATATACATGTAGACAATCCTATTAGAGTGAAAGACCAGGCTTTTGATCAATTTGTGAAAGATATTCCCCTCCGTCAGCATGTGACTGGCCCTACACATGTGGCTGGTCACACTCTAGATCTAATTCTGTCATCAGTATCTTTACTACCTACGATCTTGCCCCCTGTTGCCTTCCCTATTTCATGGTCAGATCATTTTTATATTCTCTCCTCGATTTCATTTCCTCAATGGAATGATATCTCACACGTTCCTTCTTCTAACCCAATCCCTCACCGTAAGATAACCCCAGAAACACTCCATGCATTCCCCCCAGCTTCCAATATTTTCCCTGCAGATTTCGCTGCCCGTCGAGTTCATGATCAGGCTATCCTTTGGGACTCATGTTTATCACGGTCCCTCGATAGCCTAGCCCCCCTTCACTTAACTTCCAGCCGTCCTAGAACACCCTCGTCTCCCTGGTATCATCCTACCCTTCGTGTCTTACGCTCTCAGCTTCGTCAGGCCCAACGTCATTGGGCCCGTCATCCCTCACCTGAGTTTCATCTCCGGTTCAAGCAGCTTTCTTCAGAATACCGGTTGGCTATTCAGTCTGCCCGTTCAGCCCAAATAGAGGCTGCGACTAGTTCCTCTCGACAGCTTTTTAACATTCTGAGGACATTATCGTCTACCAAGGCTAGTGATCCCACGATCTCCATAACCCCGGACCCTCAATCTCTGGCTGCATTTTTTTCTAACAAAGTATTAACTCTCCGCTCATCTTTCACTACACCACCTCCCCCCCCTCCTCTTTCCCCTCCACCTGCTATAGTTCCTAATCTTTTTCTGCCACCCTCACCTACTTCTGGTGATCCAGTATGCACTCACTCCTGGTCATTGTTTCAACCTGTCCTTGAGGTAGTTGCAGCCTTAACCGCTGCAAGGAAAACCACATGTGCTCTTGATCCTATTCCCTCTCGATGGCTCTTAGAACCTTCCCTTGAGTTAGTTCCAGTTATTACCACCATTATCAATTCCAGTTTTTCCTCCGGTCATTTCCCATCATCCTGGAAATCAGCAATCCTCCGTCCATTGTTAAAGCAACCCTCCTTAGACCCATCTATTCTGTCACACTGGCGTCCAGTGTCCAATTTACCGTTTATCGCAAAACTTCTAGAGCGATGTGCCTTCTCCCAGCTTAGTTCTCATGTTGAGGCTATCAATGCTCTTCATCCCCGTCAGGCAGGTTTTCGCCAGGGACACAGTACTGAGACTGTATTACTGGCCCTTCTCAATGAACTACACATATCTCATGATCGCGGTGACATCACTCTTCTTGTCTCTCTCGACTTATCCGCAGCTTTTGATTTGGTTGACCACTATACCCTCCTTTCTCGGCTTTCTGACATTGGACTTCATGGTGCTGTTTGGTGTTGGTTCCATTCTTTTCTCTCCTCTCGTTCTTTTTCGGTTCATGTAAACGGTCAAATTTCATCCACTCTCCCTCTCACCTGTGGTGTTCCGCAGGGTTCAGTCCTTTCCCCTTTACTGTTCAACATCTTTCTTGCTCCCCTGCCTCTAATTATTCAGCAGTATTCAATTTCATCATATCTATATGCAGACGATATAATCCTTCTCTATCATACCTCGCCTCTCTCCCCGGATATTACACAGTTGAACCTCTGTCTCTCCCACATTGCTTCTTGGCTGTCGGCAAATTTCCTTCATCTTAACCCTGCAAAGTCTTCGGCAATGTGGATTTCCTTTGGTGATGCCTGCCCCGCTCTTGCTCCCTCTATCGGCTTATCTACCATTCCTCTTACGTCTTCTCTCCGCTATCTGGGGGTAACTTTGGACTCCTCCTTAACTTTCTCCGAACATATTTCAAAGATCTCTCGTGGCTGTTTTTCTATTTTACGACAAATCAGGGCCATCCGGCCTGTCCTCCCTCCCAGTGCACTCCTTACTCTTGTTATTACTCTTGTCATCAGTCGGCTGGATTACTGTAATGTCTACTTGGCCAATCTTCCTAAACACAGTCTTCAACGTCTGCAACGCATCCAGAATGCGGCAGCGCGTCTTGTTACTCATTCCAGCAAATTTGATCATATCACCCCACTTTTACTTAGACTACACTGGCTTCCTCTTCAATACCGTTTTCATTATAAATTTCTGATTCTTCTGCACCGGACCATTTACACCTGTACCCCCCGCTATTTAGCGGACTGTATTTCTCGTTATGTCCCCCATCGACTACTCCGTTCTACACATACTAACCGTCTGTCTTTGCCACCACCATCACAAGCCCACCTAGAACAGACACGACACTCAGCCTGGTTTTTTCTTGGCCCATCATTATGGAATATGTTACCCACCCCACTGCGTTTAGAATCATCCTATCCCCAGTTTAAACTATTACTCAAAACATCTCTCTTTCAGAAAGCATTTGATCTGCCCTCCGAACCTCCTCCCTAATTGGTCTGTCTGTGCGTTTAACCCAAGTATTGTTTATATTTGTCTATTTATATTTCTGTACCCTGGCTGGTTATTATTACTTTTATGATTTATTATAGTATGATTTGAGGCGAATTGTTAATCAAGTTGCGTGTGATCTATTATGATCTATTGTTATGTGTATTATGTGATGTATTTCTTTTTCTTTGTACCCTCTTTCCTGTTTTAACTTTGGCGTTCCTTTTCCTGGATTGTGGTGCAAATCAAATTTTAATTGTACACCGCTTAATGCTATTGCCATAGGGGTATATCAAATTTTAATAAAGATAAAGATAAAGACCTGGTGAAAATGCAAGAGGTAGCCCCTCTGAACCACCTGCAGCACCCAGGAATCGGACGTTATGGCCGACCACCTGTGGGCAAAGTGGATCAGCCTGCCCCCTGTGCTGAGTGAAGGACGCGGGGGGGGAGAGGCTATGCTGGCATAGTCAAAAGCCCCCACCCTGCTGGGCAGGGGTCTGTGTAGCGGGCTTGGGGGCCCTCGGCCTACGGGGGCCATTTCCCTGACCCTTAGCCTGCGGGCCCTGAGTGGGAGCCGCCGATGCTTGGTATTGAAGGTGGGGTTGCTTATAGGCAAGCACCTTCCTCGGGTAAAAAGGCTTCTTCCCTGGCCCCTTCCGCTTCTGCAAAGGAGCGGAGGTCTTTCGGGACAGGCGAGTCCGAGTGAGAGTCTCGGACTCTAGTTCTGCCGCCTTGTCAGACATGGGCTTACCGAAGAGGTTTTCACCTCTGCAGGGGACATCAACTAGCTTGTCCTGTACCCATGGCTCGAGGTCGGATGACTGAAGCCAGGCCTGCCGGCGGGCACCGATGCCAGCTCCGGCCACTCGGGCCGATGCCTCGAAGCCATCGTAGGCCGCCCGAGAAATGAACTTCGAACACTCACGAATGCTATCAGACAAGGCCTGGAACCTCTGCAAAGGTTCGGCGGAGAGACCAGCCGAGAACCCGGTGAGCTCTTCCGCCAGGTCCCGGAGGAACATGCCCATATACAGCTGGTATGTCTGCACTCGGCAGGCCAGCATGGAACCCTGGAAGCACTTCCTCCCGAGGGCATCCAGGTTTCGGGCTTCCCTACCCGGGCGCACCGAGGAGTGCATCTTTTGACTCTTATGCCGATGCATTGCCGATTCCACAACCATGGAGTGGTGCGGCAATTGCGCCTTCTGGAACCCGTGGCTCTTGCGGACTCGATACATCGAATCGATCCGTCTGCTCAACACCGGCGTCGAGGCCGGATTTTCCCACATGCGGAAGAGCAGCCGCTCCAGCATCGGAGGGACCGGCACAGTAAAGGCCTCCTTCGGGGGAGAGTCGTACTGGAGTGCCTTGAGCTCTTCCGCGCGAGGCTCCTCCTCAGGATCCGCGGGGAAAGCTAAAGCCTTGGCCATATCCCGCACAAAATCAGAGAAGCGCGTATCCTCTGGAGGGGATCGCCTTCGAGGCTCCGACTCAGGCGAGTCGGAGGGGACGCACCGGGTCTGAAAAGAGCCGGGTGATTCGTCCCCTTCCGTGTCCCAGCCCGACGCCTCCGTGGAGGAATCGAGGGGCTCCGTGCGGGCGAGGGTTTGTCCCGACGCTGACGACCTCGGTCCCGAACGGGAGGCCGAGGGAGACCTCGACCGAGGATCGACTCGGCCGCCGGGGTCGATATGGGCGTCGACGTCCCAGTGGTCTGGGCAGATGCACTGGCGAGGCCGGTCATCCATGCCCGCTGCTGGTCCAAGAAGGCAGATATACTGCGCTCCAAGGTCGTCAATCTGAGGTCAAACCCAGAAGACCCAGCAGCCACCGACTCGGGCCCCGACGGCGTCGGGTCCGACGTCGGTTCTGTAGGGGAGTCCAGGAGGACAATAGTACTCACGTGTCCAGGCGGCTCCACCTCGAGGCGGGGGAGCTTGGAAGGTCTCTCCGCCTCCGAGGACTCGGGGCAGCTGGCGGGGCTATGCGACCCTGCCCTCGAGGGACCAGGTGCGTCCTCTGACGACTCCCGCGCGAGTTTCCTCTGCCGACGACGTTCCCGGCCAGGGGACCCCCGTTCAGAGGAACTCCGACGGTGCTTGTGGCCGGAGTCACGAGACGTCGACGCCTCCGACGAGGGGAGGGCCGGGCCGGGTCGGGCCGGGCCGGGCCGGACTCAGGGTCAGAGAAGATTCGGTCCCTTTGCGATTGCCGACTCCTCAGCGACTTGGAGGACATCTTGCCGCACGGACCACAACTCCCGGAGTCATGGTTGGGTCCGAGGCAACGGAGGCAGAAGTTATGTGTGTCTGTAAGAGACATTAATTTAGAACATGATCACATTTCTTAAACCCGCTGGCTGCCATCGGGGGAAAAAGGGCCCCCGCGAGGTCGAAAGACAGTGCCGCCAGGGGAGGAAAAGTAAGTGGCGGGAACGCCAGTTAGAATAATCGACAACACAAACACAACCTGTGAACGGCCTCGATAAGGGAAAATCGAGGCCGGGCAGGAAAAGGACACGCGAACCGAGAAAAACAACAAAGAATTAATCAACTTTTTCAGCGGTGGTAACAAACTACGTCTGTAGGGCTCCGCGGAAAAAAGAAGACTGAGCAAGATGGCATCCTTGGGTGGGAAGAGGACCGCGCATGCGCGCTGCAATCCCAAAGGCTTTCTTCGAAAGCTGGGGAAATTGCTCCGCGTGGGCTCCGTCGGCGCTGACGTCACCCATAAGTGAGGACTGACTTCCTGCTTGGTCCTGGAGAAATAAGTGATATCATTACATCAAATGACATTTACATAGTCACTACTAATATTTATTATTTATTGTAAATGTTTATACCACATTTTTCCATTAGATCAAAAACGGTTTACATTAAACAAAGGTTTGAACAACACAGTAACAAGTATGTATTCAGTACATGGAACATTTAACTATATACAGTAACATTGTAAATGTAACAGTGTGTGCTACAAGTATAATAGTAAGATATACAAACACACATATATACATACACACACACAGGGTGGCCCAAAAACAGTGAGAACATCTCGTAATTAAAAGCTTAAATAGTTTACTTATTTACCTTTTTTAGCTATATAACATCTTTATTTCGACAATTTCCGGTCGCCATCTTTTTTTTTTTTTAAATCTATCAATTGTTTACATCTTTTTTTTTAATTGTTAAATAACTTATATGCTACGAGATGTTCTCACGTTTTTAGGCCACCCTGTGTGTGTGTATATACATACATATGACAGTTCTCGTATCAACTATTTACAAGCTTGGGGTAGTATTCAGTATGTTTGTTTTGGGATGTGGTGGGCAGTTCCCAGATGCAATAATAAACGTCAAAAGATGGTAAACATAACCCCACTAAGGAGGAGAACATCACTTCATTGTCTATTGGAGCAAATACTATGCACAAATTGTGCATTTTAACAAAAGCATTAGTGTTATGGAGAAAAACCCTTGTCAATTTATGTTGATAAAAAAAAGTCACCTTAAGTAATGGGAAAACCACAGGAAAGTGAAAACCTTGTATATCCACACCTGTGTCTGAAATGTACAACAGTCAGTTGGCCCATTAAATGATAAAGGGGTAAAAGGGGCACTAATAGGGGGAACAAGGCCATAGCAGAGAGACTGAATGAATTCTTTGCTTCAGTCTTTACTGAGGAAGATGTAGAGATGTTACCCATAACTGAAATGGTATTAAAAGGTGATACTGCGGAAGAATTGAAAGAAATATTGATACATCGGGAAGATGTATTACAATTATTTGATAAACTGAAGAGTAGCAAATCACCTGGACCAGATGGTATATATCCGAAGGTGTTGAAAGAACTGAAATACGAGATTGCATACCTACTATTTGTAATCTGTGAACTATCATTAAAATTATCATCTGTAATACCTGAAGATCGGAGGATGGCCAAATAAGGGTTCCAGGGGTGATCCAAGAAACTACAGACCGGTGAGCCTGATGTCAGTACTGGCAAAAATGGTGGAAACCATCAAAGAACAAAATTACTGAACATGTAGACAGTCATGGCTTAATGGGAGACTGCCAACATGGCTTTAGAGAAGGAAGATCTTGTCTTACTAATCTGTTATGTTTTTTTGAAGGTGTGAATAAACAGGTAGACAAAGGTGAGTCGGTTGATATAGTGTATCTGGACTTTCAGAAAGCCTTTGACAAGGTCCCTCAGAGACTTTTGGCAAAACTAAAAAGTCATGGGATAAGAGGCAGTGTACTATTGTGGATCAGGAATTGGTTATAAAAGATAGAAAGCAGAGGGTCAGGTCTAAATGGCCAATTTTCCCAATGGAGAAAGGTGAATAGTAGAGTACCCCAGAGATCTGTGCTGGGTCCGCTGCTTTAACATTCATAAATGACCTGTTAATGGGAATAACGAGTGAGGTTATCAAATTTGCAGATGACACAAAACTATTTAAAGTTGTTGAAGCCCATGAGGATTGAGGAAAATTGCAAGAGGATCTTGATAAATTGGAAGACAGGGCATCCAAATGGCAGATGAAATTTAATGTGGACAAGTGCAAAGGTATGCACCTAGGAAAGAATAACCCAAACTATGGTTACACGATGCAAGGTTCCAGATTAGGAACCACCACCCAGGAAAAAATATTTAGGCGTCATTGTGGATAACATGTTAAAATCCTCCGCCCAGTGTGCAGCAGCGGCCAAGAGAGCAAATAGAATGCTAGGTATCATAAGGTAAGGAATGGAAAATAAAACAAAAGATATTATAATGCCTCTGTATTGTTCCATGGTGCGACTGCACCTTGAATATTGTGTGCAATTCTGGTTGCCGTATCTTAAAAAGGCTATAGCGTTATTAGAAAAGGTACAGAGAAGAGCCACCAAAATGGTAAAGGGGATGGAAGGATACCCCTATGAAGGCAGGCTAAAAAGGTTAGGACTCTTCAACCTGGAAAAGAGACGGCTGAGGGGAGATATGATAGAGGTCTATAAATTAATGAATGGAGTGGAACAGGTAAACGTAGATCGATTGTGTACGTCATCAAAATATAGAAAGACTAGGGGACATGCAATGAAGCTACAGGGTAACCTATTTAAGACTAATAAGAGAATATATTTTTTCACTCAATGTGTAATCAAACTCTGGAATTTGTTACCAGAGGATGTAGTAAAAGCTGTTAGTGTAGCTGGGTTTAAAAAAGGTTTGGACAAGTTCCTGGAGGAAAGATCCATAAACCTATTACAAGCAATGCAGAACCTGTGTCTTTTGAGGAAACTGCTAGATACTTATGACCTAGATTGGCCAGTGTTGTAAACAGGATACTGGGCTTGATGGACCTTGGTCTGACCCAGTATGGCATCTCTTATGTTCTTAAGCTAAGTCAGCAGTTATTCTTATGCCAATAAGAGTGCTCTTGCACACTGGTCAGTGTAGTGCCAGAAACCTACAATATATAAAAAAACCACACACACTTAAGTGCAATCAAGTTATTCAAGATCCCACGGGGATACACAAATTTGAAAATAGCAAGATTTCAGAGAAAACAAAAAAGAACTTGCCTCAATACACAGGATCCTACAGGCGGTCCAGCACTGCAGTGAGAGATCAACTATGCAGTGCAATAAATTCACTGGTGAATATAGTGCCAAAAATCTACATTATATAAAGAGCACATCTGAATGCTATCAATATGTTTAAAACTCAGATATCAAGTGCTAAAGTAACTAAATTCAAAAGAGAAACTTGCCTCAATATATGTAATCCTTAGGGTGTATCAGTACAATAGTGAAAGACCAAACTATTTTTAAAGATGCCGATCTTCACACCAAAAAGCAAGGGTCAAAGGGTAAAAAAGCCAGCAAAACAAGGACCCGTCCTATACTGATTACACCATGGATACCTAACTGTTGAAGTATTCAAAAAATAGCATAACCAAAATAGTTTCATAGAGCAGACTCCTTCCTGTAAATCCATACAAACTCAATTATTGTAAAAACTGTGCGACATAAACCATCATGAAATTTTTGACGGCAGAAATAATTGGATACTTGGTTTTAGATCTAACCTGTCGAAGACACTGTAATATAATGGTTTTCATTACAGTCTTGAAGAGTTTTCTGATCTAGACAATTCAAGAAACATGAATCTTGTAGAATTGAATGAAATTGTTTTATAATAGGAATTTTAAAATAAATGTGAAACCTGGGAAATATTTAAAATTCTTGTCCAGTGACATCTGTGAAGCCTGAGCAAATAAGATACTTAGAGGCAGATGACTGATGGAAGATTTTTTTTTTTTTAACTTAATGAAGCCTATATTAATTGTTGGTAATTTTTAAAATGGAAGAAAAGGCATCAGATTCCAGAATATTTTATTTTATTTATTTAGACAGTTTTGTATACCGCCTTATCCTTCAATCAAAGCAGTCACAACACAATTGGGGGGTACATTTAACATGCAGGGATATGAGACACATACACTAATACTTACAGGGAACATGGGCAATGGAAGGTTAAGTGGCTTGCCCAAGACCACAAGGAGCATCTGTGGGACTAGAAACCCCAGTCCTTCCGGCCCAAGGTTGCTGTCCTCTAGTGGGATTTGAACCCCCGACCTTCTGGCCTGAAGTACCTTGCCCCAACCACTAGGCTACTCCTCCCTTGCTTTCCTTTTAACCTGCCCCACTGTTTGGGCTGATCTCATTCCTCTTCTGAAATATCTTTCTAATGCTGGTCTTTCTTTTATATTTGCTTCTTTTCTATGAAGGTGGTCTAATGATGTGAAGTAATGATTGATTTTGCCACCTTAATATGCATATAGAGCTAGTGTTTTTTTCTATCTGGGTTTGTACTGTAATGTGGGATGGATTCTCTGAGTCACTGGATTGGGGAATGAATTGTACACTGAAGTAAGAACCTTAGAAGTAGACAGTACAGATAACAAGTCTAGCAGAGTTTTGTGTTTACAGTAACTATAGCAAGAGAGATTTGTCACTATTATAAGGCTTTGAATGCAAGTCTTGGCAGAAATTAGTTAAAAAAAAAACACTCCTATAATTACGGTTAAAGAATAGCTTGAATGTTAATTCTCTCTCTTCCCCATAAACATATAAGAACTTCTGGCTCTAAATTGGCAGCAGTAGAAATAAATATGGATGATTGTGATTTCATTTAAAATTATGTTTAAGATTTTACAGGGATCTTTTATTTGACAACTGTGATAGAGGGGAGAGAAAAATAATTAACTATTAATTTATTTGTGTTTGTACAGTAAAAGTTACTAAAGCTTTGCTTTCTAGCTTGGAGGTCCTAGAGCTTCTGCAGAATAAAGCACTCCAGAGTACATATTTTAATTGATGTCAACGATTGGGAAGATCTTCAATGTGTGATAGCGTTTTGATGTGCATTGCAAAAGTATTCATCCCCTCTGTGTTTGTCCTCTTGTCGCATTACAACCTGAAATTAAAATGGAGTTTTGGGGCTTAGCAACAGGCCTATGACTTTGAAGGTGCAAAATATCCTTTATGACAATTAAGACAAAAAAACCCACCTGAAAGCAGGAGTGTGCATATGTATTCACCCCCCATAGTCAATACGTTGTAGAGCCACCTTTTGCTGTAATTACAGCTGCAAGTCTCTTGGGGATATGTCTTATTAGCTTAGCACATCTAGCTACTGGGTTTTTTACCCATTCCTTAAAACAAAACTGTTCCAACTCCTTCAAGTTAGATGGGTTGCATTGGTGTACAGCAATCTTCAAGTAATGCCACAGATTATCAATTGGATTGAGGTCTGGGCTTTGACTAGGCCATTCCAAGACATTTAAATGTTTCCCTGTAAACCAGCTTTAGCAGTATCTTTAGGGTCATTGTCCTGCTGGAAGGTGAACCTTCATCCGTGTCTCAAAATCTCCCTGTATTTAGTGTCATCTGTCGTTCCTTCAATCCTGACCAGATTTCCTGCCCCGCCAATGAAAACATCCCGACAGCATGATGCTGCCACCACCATGTTTCACTGTGGGAATGGTGTTCTTGGGGTGATGGGAAGTGTTGGGTTTGCACCACACATGGCATTTCCCATGATGGCCAAAAAGCTCAAATTTTAGTCTCATCTGACCAGAGCATCTTCCTCCATGTTTTCTGGAGGGGGAGGGGGGGGTCCACCACATGCTGCTGTGCAAACTCCAAACGTGTTTTCTTATTGCTTTCTTTAAGCAATGGCTTTTTTCTGGCCACTCTTACGTAAATGCCCTCAGCATTGGGACGATCTGCTCGCCACCATAGACGACGTCTCTTCAATTTCCCCAACTGCTTATCTTGGGCTATTTCAATGTGCAATCTCATTCACTGTCCTCCACACGCAACATTTCCTTTGTAACTTTCATTCACGACCTGGCCCTCCTGCAGCATGTTACCTCACCTACCCACGTTGCCGGCCAAATCCTCGACCTAGTCCTAATCCCCTCTATGTCCTTTTTACCTCCAACTTTGCAGCGACCTCACTCCCCTGGACCAACCACTTCTACCTCTACTTTCGCATGCACCCCTAGCCACCGATCTCCTTTCACACCACTCCTTCCCGATTTCACTCATTCCATTCCCATCAGGCGCAACATTGGTCACGACACATCACTCCTCAGGCATTGGAATGTTTCCCTGCTGCTGATCAATTGTTTCCCTTGGACCTTTCTTCTCTAACGATGGAAAAACAAGTTCCCTTATGGACATCCTCCCTCTCTGCCACCTTTGATCAAGTTGCTCCTGCATGTCCTTGGCCCATTTCTGGCTCAACATACTCTTATCAACCTTGGTTCTAGCCTGGACTAAGTCTCCTTCGCTCCTAGCTACAACACTCTGAACAAGCCTGGCGAAAACACTATACAACCATAGCAGGACTTAAGGTATTGAAGTGCTATCATGTCTACAGCTCACATGTCCATCAAGCCAAGCAAACACACTTTTCCACCATCATCTCTTCTGCAGCCAACTCCTTACAGTAGCTCCACTCAGTATTGAAGTCCCTGTTGTCCCTACAGTCTCATTCCCCCTCCTGTAGCCCCTCCAGTATTCCATCACCTTCCCCGCTAGCTTCTTTTTTTCAATTCAAAGATACAATCTTTATGCCTATCTTTCACCTCCTCTCTCCCCCCTCCCCAGTCTCATCTCCCTCATGTTTGGGCCACCTTTCATCCAATCACCCCCACTGAGCTCTCCAAATTGCTCTCCACCTTCCACAAGACTTTCTGCTCACTAGATCCCATTCCCTCAGCCTGGCTACCAGAACTCTCGCTAGCACTTCGCCCGATCCTCCTTACCGTCCTTAACACTAGTCTGTTCTCTGGTACTTTTCCCACTCTATGGAAACATGCAATGGTTCTTCCTCTCTTGAAGAAATCCTCCCTAGACCCCACTAACTATCGTCCAGTCTCTAACGTACCATTCCTTTCTAAGATCTTAGAGAAAGCTGTCTTCTCCCAACTATCCCAACACCCCCCCCCCCCCGCCCCCCCCCGGTCAATTTGGATTTCGCCCTGGTCACAGTGTTGAGACAATCATGCTCTCTTTCCTTAATGATCTTCACACAGCTCATGACCGTGGTGACATCACCCTGGAAGTCTCCCTCGATCTATCCGTGGCCTTTGACTTAATCGATCACTCTTCTCCTCTCCCGTCTGTGCAACTCTGGGCTCCATGGGACAGTTTATATCGGTGGTTCCACTCCTTTCTGTCCTCACACTTTCTCTCTATGCACTCAGGTACCGTCTCCTCTGATCTGGTATTCTCTCAGCCATGGTGTGCCTCAGGGCTCCGTTCTGGCCCCTCTTATATTCAATGTGTTTCTAGTGCCTCTTGCCCTTCTCATCCAACAGTTTGGCCCTTCAGCGTACTACTACGCCGATGACAGTCCGTCTCCACTATACCCTCCCCTCAACAGCCAGACTTTTCCATACTCAATGACTGCCTAGAACACATTTCCACCTGGCTCACCACTAACTACTTGCACCTCAATTTATCTAAGACACTTGTGATCTGGTTCACATTTGGTGGCCCCTGTCCGTCGGTTGCCCTGGCCCTTGCTAATGCTACAATTCCCTTGGTCTCCACAATCCACTACCTCAGTGTGACACTAGACACTGCACTTTCTATGAGCACGTTTCATTTCCTGTCCCATCGATCCTTTTATTACCTCCGCCAAATACGTGCCATTCGTCCTTTTCTGTCTCCTCAAGCACTGGCCACCCTTCTCCTATCCCTGGTGATGGCCCACCTGGATTTCTGCAACTTGACCTTTGCCGGCATTACCAAGACTTAACTCTATTGCCTACTATTAATTCAGAATACAGCAGTTCAGATCATTTCTCATACTTCCCGCCGGGACCATATTACCCCCACTCTCATTAAACTTCACTGGCTTCCCCTCGCCTACCGTATTTAATATAAAGTTCTTACCTTAACACACATACTCCAATGCTCTACAATACCTGGCTGACTTACTGCACTTCCACACCCCATCCCGTAGCCTCCGCTCTGTTCATGTCAATCGTCTGATGCTCCCATCCCCCTCCCATGGTCACCTTCAGTACACTCGCTACTATGCTTTTTTTTTTCTGGGCCCTTCCCTTTGGAACTCTCTCCCTTCTACACTATGCCAAGAGCCATCATTTCCTAAATTTAAGACACTACTGAAAACTCACTTGTTTCAGGTTGCTTTTGACTTGCCAACCACCACCATCTCCTGACTACCCATAGTTCACGTTCTTCATAAGAGTCTCCTCTAATCCTCCTCCATACCCCACCTCTCGCTGGCTTTCACCTCACTCTCTCTAGGACACTTTTTTCTCTGCCCAATCATGCAATGGAGTTCCTTTCTTTCTCTTCTGGTCTGTGGCCATCTTTTCCTATTTTTGGTGATTATGTAAACTGCCCTGGATTAATAAGGAGCTGTATATCAAGCATCTTAATAAACAAAGTCCACTCTGTGGAGTGTATGGTTTAAAGTGGTCCTATGAACAGATACTCCCATCTCCACTGTGCAGCTCCTTCAGTGCTATCGTTGGTGTCTTTGTAGCATCTCTGATTGATGCCCTCCTTGCCCGGTCTGTGAGTTTTGGTGGGTGGACTTCTCGTCAAGTTTGTAGTGGTGCCATATTCTATTTTGTTATGGTAAATTTAATGGTGCTCCGCGGGATATTCAGAATTTGGGATTTTTTTTTATAACACAACCCTGGTCTTTATTTCTCCACAACTTTGTCTGACCTGTTTGGAGTGCTCCTTGGTTTTCATATTGCTTGCTTAGTGGTGTTGCAGAATCAGAGGCCTTTCAGAACAGGTATATTTATACAGGCATCATTTGACAGATCATGTGACACCGACTGCATAAAGGTGAATCCTATTCAACTAACTATGTTACTTCAGAGGTTGATTGGTTGGACCAGATCTTATGTATTCATCCATTTGGCTATGAAATCCCTAAATATGCACAAATAATTTTCAGTTTTTACTTGTTTTTTCATATATACAGGGTATTTTATTGTCATTTACTTTACCAATTTGGACTATATTTTTAGGTCTATTATCTAACATCCAAATGAACCTCCATTTTCATTCCAGGTTGTACATAATGCGACAAAACAAGACAAAAACCAAGGGTATGAATACTTTCGCAAGGCACTGTATTTAGATATCTTATAAGCTGTGCGAATTTGCATGATATAACAGACTAAAAAAAGGTATGAAGGTGTTTAAAGGAAATGTAAATATAAGTAAAGACTGAATTGCGTCTCAAAGTCAAAACAAGTTTGGCTAAAGAAAATAAAAGGGAAAAGGGAAAATAAAAAGGAAAAGGTATACAGTGGATTCAGTCTGGGGGTGCAGATCATCAAGTGTATTTATGTCACAATGTTTGTAATGAAGATTTGACAGTTTGTTTTCAAATCATGTCGTCTGATTAGTAATGTTGATGTGTTCTTTGTTTCTTATTGTGCAAGAAAGCATAGTTACTCACCTGTAACAGGTGATCTCCGGGAACAGCAGGAGTTTAGTCTTCACATATGGGTATCGTCGGTACTGACAGAGCCTGCATGGGAACGTTCCCCAGCGTCCAATTAGAAAGCTTTTGGGAGCATCCCACAGCGCCTGTATGCTGCCTTTCCGCCTTTCCCAACTGCTTCTCTCCAGTTGAGTTTAAAACTGAGACAAAGAGAGAGAGGGAAAGAGAAAGAGATAGAGAGATACAACTCCTAGGGGAGGTGGGTGGGTTGTGAAGACTAAATTCCTGCTGTTCCCGGAGATCACCTGTTACAGGTGAGTAACTATGCTATCTCCAGGAACAAGCAGGAATGTAGTCTTCACATATGGGGACTCCCTAGCTTTAGATGCCAGGGAGAGACCCCAGAAGTTGTGTGTCCCTGTGAAAGGGCTCCACTTCCCCCCATGGATCTCTGGCATCCAACCAGGGATGGTGGGTAGGAGTTGATTAGGTATGGAACAGGTGTTGGAGAACAGCCTGACCAAACATGGCATCACGGCGGGAGTCCTTGTCCAAGCAGTAATGGGCTGTGAAGGTATGAACCGAGGCCCAAGTGGCTGCTCAACAGATGTCGTCGATAGACACAGAGTGCAGATGAGCCATTGAAGCTGCCATGGCTCTCACATTGTGAGCTGTAACATGGACCTCCAGAGGAAGATTCTTACTCTGATAGGCAAATGAAATACACTGTGCAATCCAGTTGGACAGTGTTCTCTTGGAGACTGGAAGTCCCAAATGAGAAGGATCAAAAGCAACAAAGAGTTGAGAGGACTTTCTATGTTGCTGTGTTCCTTGTAAGTAAAAGGCTAAAGCTCTTTTACAGTCCAAAGTATGAAGATTCCTTTCTGCATTTGATGCATGAGGCCTTGGAAAAAAACACAGGCAGGTAGACCGCTTGGTTAAGATGAAAAGGCGAGACCCCCTTTGGCATAAAGTGTGGATGAGTCCTAAGGACTACCTTCTCATGATGGAACCTTGTATAAGGTGGATCAGACACTAGTGCCTGCAACTCACCGATGCGACGTGCTGATGTGATTGCAATGAGAAAGATAACGTTCCAGGAAAGGAATTTCAACGAGGTGGTAGCTAATGGTTCGAAAGGTGGCTTCATGAGCTGGCCAAGAACCAGGTTTAAGTCCCATGCCACCGGTGGTGGCTTAATGGGAGGCTTAGTTAGAAGAAGGCCTCTCATAAATCTTGCTATAAGAGGATGGGAAGAAATAGGTTGTCCATTTAAAGGCTTGAAGGAAGCTGCAATATCACTCAAATGGACTCTTACCGAGTTAGTTTTAAGTCCTGCATTGGATAAATGAAGGAGATACTCCAGTAATGATTCCAGAGGTATCACAAGGGGGATGAGACCCTTCTGCGAGCACCATATGGTAAACCTTTTCCACTTGAAAGCATAAGAGCGTCTTGTGGAAGGTTTTCTGGAAGCCTAAAGGATATCTTTTACTTGCAGAGAAAGATTAAGATCATGAAGATCTAGGCCTTCAGCAACCAAGCTCTGAGATGCAAAGACTGGGGATTGGGATGCCATAACATTCGTCCTCCTGAGACAGGAGATCTGGAGCAGACCCTAATTCCAGAGAGGGAGCCTGAGAGAGATGTAGAAGAAGAGGGTACCACAATTGCCGTGGCCAATGTGGAGCTATGAGAATCATACGGCCTCTGTCTCTCTGAAGTTTGAACAGGGTTTTGGGAATTTGGGTGGAAAGGCATAAAAGGAAGTCTTGACCCCAATGAAGGATAAAAGCATACCTGGCCTGAGAGCCCTGAGCCGGAATTCTGGAACAGAACCGGGGAAGTTTGGCATTCAACGGACTTGCAAAGAGGTCTATGTCTGGGGTTTCCCAAATTTGAAAAATCTTGGCCACCTGGTCGGCATGTAGAGACCATTCGTGTGGAAGCAGAACTTGACAGTCTGTCTGCCTAAGAGTTTTGTATGCCTGGAAGATACACTGCCAGGAGATGAATCTGATGCTTTCTGGCGAGGGCCCATAGTCGCAAAGCTTCGTTGCAAAGTGACAGAGAGCCTTGTTCCTCCCTGCTTGTTCATGTAGAACATAGCTACTTGATTGTTCGTATGAATGAGGACAGTCTTGTAGCTGAGCAGGGTGTGGAACACTCAAAGAGCAAGGAAGATTGCTCTGAGCTTTAAGAGATTGATGTGTAGATGAGTCTCCTGTGGAGTCCAAGTGCCTTAGGTGGAGGGGTCTTGCAGATGAGCTCCCCAACCCATTGGTGAAGCATCTGTTTTAAGAGTTGCCTGGGGTGAGGCGCTCACTCATTTCCTGTTTGACTTTTGCGTGGTTTACTTGCCTGCCCGGTGACCTGCTGCAGCCTCTCTGATTGGGGACGCTGGTTTAATCGGGGCTATATCAGTCTGCCCCCTACGCGGGACGCGTTAGCGGGTGCGTGCCCGTGGTGCGTGCCCGAAGGGGCGTGACGAAAGGGGCAGGACACGCCCCTTTGGCGCCCCTTCGGCGCACGAGGCGGTACGAGTAACCGCTGATGGGGAAACGGAAGAAGAGGCCCCCTCCGACCCAGTCGAAATCCGTGAAAGTCACAGGCCCGATGGATGCTCATATACGATCCGGAGGGATAATATCTGCTGCCCTTGAAGTGGCCAATGATCCGGTTGATGTTTCTACCGTGAGTACTCCTTCTTCTTCGATGTCCCCGCAAGAGATTATTTCATCCTCAATGGTTCCACCCAAAGGTACTGTTTCTGAAATCCCCTCTCTATCTGGGCAAGTTCAGTATGAGCTGGAGAAACCTGTATTGTCATCATCGTTTTTACGATTGGACTCTTCACTTCCTGACTTGCCTCCTCCACTTCCAGCGGTTGTGGTTTTTCCTGAGGCCGTTGAGATGCCGGTTCCCCCAGATGACGTTTCCCTTAAGGATGTTTGGACTATGTTATCTCGTATGGAATTGGTTTTTGATAATTCATTGAAAAAACTCTATTTTTTCTAAAGAAACGGTTAATAAATTGTCAGATCAGGAGGCTAAATTGGTTAACTTGGAAAACAGAGTAGTAGTATGTGAAACGCAGGATTCCTCCACCCAAGGGGTTTTGGGAACTTTAGTGAAAGATGTTACTTTACTACGTCGTCAGGATGAAAGTTTGGAAAACTCCTTGCGTGCTAAGAATCTGCGTTTCTTAAATTTTCCCTGTACTCATTACTTAGACCCAGTTATTTTGTTAAAAAAGTATTTGAAAGATGTATTGCTTTTGTCTGATGTTGACTCTATAGGGATTTCGAGTATATATTATTTACCGGTGAGGGATCCAAATAGAGGTATTGATAAGGTTGAGGAAATACAGGACAGTGGGAGACCCTCTCCTTTGATGGATTTATCTGCCTTTTTAGAGTCATCTCAGGATGAGATACCTACTAGAGCGACTCTTTTGGTTTCTTTAGTCTCTGATTTGGACAAGCAAAAAATTTTTAGGGCTTATTTTAAGAAAAAATATGAGAAATTTTGTGGCCATTTTATTCAATTGTTCCCTGATGTCTCCAGAGCCACCCAATTGAGACGGAAAGCTTTTTTGGAGGTCCGTCCAAAGGCGGTGGCTCTGGGGGCTAAATTTTTCCTGAAGTTCCCATGTAATTGCCATGTGTTGCATCAAGGGAAGCGGTATATATTTGGAGAAGTTGAGCATCTGTTAGATTTTTTGAAGGGGAATTCTTTGGTATCTTCTTAATGTTTTCCTGCTTTACCTTTGGGTTATATTGAGGATTACTGGGCAGCAAGTGGGCTTATTGTTGACTTTTTTAATGAGTGCCTCCTAGATGTGTTCTTAATGACATTATGATTGAATTATGTGATTTATATAGTATTGTGGGAATGCCTGTATTTGGTTTTTTCATTCAATATCTTTTTCTTTTTTGATATTGTATATTTTGCTTTTATCATATGTAAATTGATAAAGAGTAAATAAAAAAAAAAAAAGAGTTGCCTGGGGTAAAGGTTGTTGAAATGGGGACCCCCTACCAACAGGTTTTGAGTGGACTGCCACCATTGGAGGGACAAAATAAGGTGATTTGTGTTTGATATTTTGTCTGACAGGCACCCTGATGCCTGGGTCCATTGAGTGGATAAAGTCCACTGGGCTGTTCTCATATGGAGGCGAGGATAAGGAACCACATGCACGGTAGATGCCATGTCGCCTAGTAGTTGTAACATTTCTCGAGCAGTGAGATGAGGCTTTAGCACTGCTTGAGAAGCTAACTGCAACATGCGAAGGCAACGGGTCTGGGGAAGATAGGCTCTTGCTTTTCTGGTATCCAGCAAAGCTCCTATGAACTCTAGAGACTCAGTGGGAGTTAGACTGGATTTTGGGATGTTTATGACCAGACCCAAATACTGAAGGATACACATTGTGCAAGATAGAGAAATCCTGGCCTCTGACTCTGATGGGGCTTGAATGAGCCAGTCGTCTAAGTAGGGGAAGACGAATATTCCTAGAGTGCGAAGAAATGCTGCTACCACAGCCATGCATTTCGTGAACACTCTTGGTGCTGAGGCCAGGCCAAAAGGAAGCACCCTGTATTGGTAGTGCTTTCCTTGAAAAAGGAACCGAAGGAACTTTCTGTGAGTTGGATGGATGAGAACATGAGTATACGCATCCTTGAAATCTAGAGAACAAAGCCAATCCTGACTCTGAAGGTATGGCAGCAGAGTTCCCAAAGAAATCATCTTGAATTTCCTCTTTGAACAGGAATTTGTTCAATTCTCTGAGGTCTAAAATAGGTCTGTGTCCCCCCTGTTTTCTTTGGGATGAGGAAATAGGGGGAGCAAAACCCTGTACCTGTTGAGGAATGGGTACCGCATCTACCCTGATTTATTTCAACATGTAAATAGTCTCCCATGTTCTCCAAGTTGTATTTCCTGTTATAATGTAAATTCAAACATTCTTCAGTGTTTTGAATATTTTTGTTGAATGTAAATCGCACTGATAACAAATAGCGCGGTATATAAGAATTGTTAAATAAATAAATAATTAAATATTGCCCCTTGGGCAAGAAGCATAGTGAAAACTTGATCTAACAGGTTGATGAGAGAGGTCTGAGAATTGAACTGTCTTACCATTGTGGGAGAGGGCATGCAGAGAAAATGAAGTTTGTACCCCTCTTTTATAATGGAGAGAGTCCAATGTTCTGCTGTTATCTGCACCCATCTGGGGGCAAAGTGACACAACCTTCCTGGAATGGTGGAAGGCTCTGTTCCGTTGAGGGCCAGGAAGGCTAAGTTCTCTAGATGGAAGTCAAAGGCCTTGTGGAGGCTGAAACTGCTGAGACGGTTGAGGCTTAGCAGTCTTTGCTTTTCTTTGTTTAGGTGGTTGCTGACTCTTTCGGGCAGGTTGACCTGCAGGACGTCCCTGCTGGGAATAAAAGGGATAAAATCTCTTTTTTTGGAGAAGAATGGTTTCTTGAAAGATTTCTTCCTTGCAGGATCAGCTGTGGCTTTGGATAATCTATCCAAAGTAGAGTTGTCAGCATCCAACTCATTGGCTTTCTCCTGCCAATTTTTGCCGAATAGATTCTCAACTGTACAAGGGATATTGCCCAGTTTGTCCTGCACCCAGAGCTCTAAATCGGATGCCTGGAGCCAGGCAAGTCTACGTGCACTTAAGGCAATGGCAGAGGTTCTGTTTATGCACTCAAAACAGTCAAAAGCTGCACAATTGACAAACTTAGAAACATCCTGGGCATGTTTAACCAGTGTGAGAAAATCCTGCCTCTTATCAGGAAGGAGGGCTTAAAATCTCCAAATCTCCTGTGACTTGTTTAAGGAACATTCCCATGTATAAAAAATATAGGAACTGATCCTGGCAGAAAGCATGGAAGCCTGGAAAGTATGACGTCCAAAGGCATCCAAAGTTCTGCACTCACGTCCTGGAGGATTAGAGGCATGCCTTTTTGCACTCCTGATCCTTCTCATAGCTGATTCCACTACAATGGAGTGGTGAGGAAGCTGAGTCTTCTGGAAACCAGGACAAGGAGGGACTTGATACATGGTATCCAGTGTACGAGAGTGAGGAGAGGTGGTAAGAGGTGTTTCCCACATTCTTAGCATGAGATCATGTAAGATCTCATGGACAGGCAAAGTAGCTGCCTCCTTAGGAGCCTTGGGATATTGTAGAATCTCGAACTCTCTTGCCCTGGGCTCTGTTTCGGGAGCCACAGTAATGGAAAGACCTCGAGCCACCTCCCTGATAAAATCCTGAAAGGAGATATCTTCAGGAGGAGACATCCTACGTTTAGGAGAGGAAGGCTCCTCCGGGAGAAGTATTCCGGTACCGACAGAGCTGTCAGAATCCTCAGATTCCTCCGAGGATTCAAAGTACCTTCTGTCCGGATGCTCTTGTAGAGCACGATACCCACACCGACCGAAGTCGGTGCCGGGGGAATCGGTACCAATGTATCGGTACCGGAAGGCATAGCATGACTGGGTGCCGGCAAAGCAGACACCGATGTCAATGCTGATGCTGTCGGTACCGGTACAGATACCGGTGCCAGAGTTGGTGCCGGTACCGGTTGAACTGTCTGACGCGGTTCCGAGGGTGTCGATGCCGCAAGGAGAGCCGCCAAACTGCGTTCAATAGCCAGGAACCTCTGGTCTATCGACGCTGCCGATGCCTGGGTATCGGTACCGGAAGCAGCCGGTACCCCAGAGCATGGCACCAGTAGTTCTGCCGAGGTCGAGGCCTTGAGAACATCCTGGAGCCCCGATAATGCTTTGGAAGCCGAAGCCTCCCGCCAGGGCAATTTTGCCAGTACAGAACCCTCTAGGGCAACGCCAGAGGCATCTCGATGCTTGGAAGGAGATCTACCCTTTGAGGACCGGCCAGACTTCTGTTTAGTTACCTGAGATCCATGGGAGGAAGACGAAGCCCTGGAAGATGTCAATGCCACAAAGGCTGCATCAGAGGGAAAAAGGGTGATGAGCTTAGCAGCTCGGTTTTGTCGACCCCTTTTGGACATCATGGCACAGACCATACACTCCGAGATGGAGTGGTCAGGACCTAAACATTTGAGACACCACTCATGGGTGTCGGTGACGGAGATGGTACTGCCACATTTGGTGCACTTCTTGAAACCCGACGCGGGTTTTTCCATAGTAGAGGAAATTTAAATGGCGCGTGCAGCTGAGGAAGAAAAGTTTGGAAAAAAATACTATATATCTATTTTTTTTTTTTTTTAAGAAAGTCGAACCGGCGGTACCGGTATAGTGTCGAGGAAGGCAGACGCGACCACAAAAAAGGAGAATAGGAAAACTTTTCTGCGCTGACAGCAACAACAACCTGCTGGCTCCGCGGAAAATGAAGAACTGGAGAGAGGCAGTTGGGAAAGGCGGGAAGGCAGCACGCAGGCGCTGTGGGATGCTCCCAAAAGCTTTCTAATTGGACGCTGGGGAGCGTTCCCGCACAGGCTCCGTCGGTACTGACGATACCCATATGTGAAGACTACATTCCTGCTTGTTCCTGGAGATGTGTAGTGATACATGTAATATTAAAGAAAACTCTTTAGATTAGGGATTTAGCTTTCACAAGTAAAAAATGAGTGATACTTAACTTGTCAGAATGAAATTGTAATTAAACCAAGGTGGTAAATATTTATTATAAGATTAACTGAAAATCTTGATACACAACACATCCCTGAAAGCATAAGACAGAGTAACAACGTCCCACTCTATTTTTCAGCCACCTGCAAGAGCCTATTGGATTTTGAATTCTCCTGTTTGTTGTTTGTTATGAAATGAACCATGCAGAATTGATGTTAAGGGAGTATGCAGCAAATGTCCTGTTACAAGTGGATTAGGTAAAACAAATTCCAAGACTGATTAGTATCACCCATTCCGACAGATTCAAGATGTAGGTACTCACTCCTCCCCTCAAGGACCTTCTCAAAACCAACCTCTACTGTCAGGCCTATGATCTTCCCATCCCTTCTGATCACCTTTCACCAAGATAACACTAAGTTATCCTCCACTGCAATAGCCCCTTGATTTGACTGGTACATCAGATACTGCCCCCTTCCTCTCCCCCCCCCCCCAAATTCTACCTACCCCTTCTGTCTATTATCTGTGGTGTTTTTTGTTTGTCTATTGCTGTGCAAGAGATTTAAAAACTTTTTATACACAGTTTTTTCTACAAGTCAAAACAGTTTACATGGAACTGAAATTGATACAGGAAACAATTGAAGGAAACATTAAAACAAACATTTGGAACATTGTACGAGTAATAAATGTAAATGCAATGAAATTTTTTATTTGCAACATTTGATATAGCGTAGTTACTCACCTGTAACAGGTGTTCTCCAGGAGCAGCAGGAATCAGTCCTCACATATGGGTGACGTCGGCGCCGACGGAGCCCTCGCGGAGCAATTTTCCCCAGCTTTCAAAGAAAGCCTTTGGGAATTGCAGCGCGCATGCGCGGTCGTCTTCCCGCCCAAGGGTGCCATCTTAGCCAGTCAGATGACATAGCTAAAAAAGACAGCATAAAAATTTGCAAAAAACTTAAGCAGATGATTGCAACTCCAAGGGGAGGAGGGAGGGTTGTGAGGACTGATTCCTGCTGCTCCTGGAGAACACCTGTTACAGGTGAGTAACTACGCTTTCTCCAGGACCAAGCAGGAAGTCAGTCCTCACATATGGGACTCCCAAGCTTAAGGCTACCGGAGACCCTAAGAACAAAAATGAGCTCCCTCTAGCTGAGCAGCACAGAAGGAAAGAATCTTCGCTGAATTATTACCCACCGGTAGCCCACATCCAGGATGGAGGGTAGGAGTTGCTCAAACCTCAAAGAGATTACGGAGGACTGCCTGTCCGAAAGCACTGTCCCTGCGGGACTCCCTCTCGAGACAGTAATGGACCGCAAAAGTCTGGCTCGAAGACCAAGTAGCGGCCCGGCAGATGTCTGCCAGCGGAACAGAGCGGAGGTAAGCCACTGACGTAGCCTTTGCCCGAACACAATGAGCCGTGACTCGACCATCCAAGGAGAGTCCGGCTGCCCCATAAGCCCAAGTGATACAGTCCGCAACCCAGATGGACAGAGTACGCTTGGAGACCGGGAGTCCCAATTTATTGGGATCAAAAGACACAAAAAGCTGAGCAGCTTTACGGTGCTCCCGCGTACGGTCAAGGTAGAAGTTCAATGCCCTTCTACAGTCCAGGGTATATAGGACCATTTCAGCTCGGCTGGAGTGTGGCCTGGGAAAGAAGGTCGGAAGTACCACCTCCTGATTGATGTGAAAAGGGGAGACCACTTTTGGAAGAAATTTTGGGTGAGTCCGTAGGATTACCCTATTTTTGTAGAACCGAGTGTAAGGGGGATCAGACACAAGGGCCTGCAATTCACTTACGCGTCTAGCGGAAGTGAGGGCTATCAAGAACAATGTTTTCCAAGAAAGAAAACGGAGAGAACAGGTAGCCATAGGTTCAAAAGGCGGACAGGTGATCCGCTGTAAAACCACATTCAGATCCCAGTCAGGCGCTGGCGGGCGCAGAGGTGGCTTAAGTAGAAGGAGACCTCGGAGAAACCTCGCTACGAGAGGGTCGCTGGAAAGAGGTCTGCCGTCCACCGGCACATGATGTGCTGAAAGAGCACTGAGGTGAACTTTGACGGAGTTGGACTTAAGTCCCAGATCAGAGAGGTATAGCAAGTACTGCAAGATCACCGACACCGAGCAGGAGAAGGGATCCTGAGACTGTTGGGTACACCAAACGGAAAAAGCGACGCCATTTAAGGGCGTAGCATTTGCGGGTAGAAGGTCGCCGAGAAGCTAGGACGACCTCTTCCACCTCTGCCGGCAGGAGAAGGGGAGCAAGGACTACCCTCTCAGCAGCCAGGCCATTAGATTGAGAGATCTGAGGTTGGGGTGGAGCAGAGACCCCTGATCCTGAGTGAGGAGATCCGGTTGAAACCCCAGAGGGAACGGATCCTCTACCGCTAATTGCAGCAGGAGTGGAAACCACGGCTGTCTGGGCCAGCGAGGGGCCACCAGGATCATGGAAGCTTTGTCTCGGAGAACCTTGAAAAGAGTTCGAGAGACTAGCGGGATGGGAGGAAAAGCATACAGGAGGCTCTCTGACCATGAGAGTAGAAAAGCATCTGCCGCAACTCGAAGGGGATGTGGCTGACGAGAGCAGAAGCGAGGTAGTTGCCGGTTGAGAGGACTGGCAAAGAGATCCATCGTGGGGAGGCCCCACTTTAGAAAGAGCTTCTGAACTACCAAGGGATCCAGGCGCCACTCGTGCGGCTGGAGGATCCTGCTGAGTTTGTCCGCCAGGCAATTTTCTTGGCCTGGGAGATAAACTGCCCTGAGAAGAACGCCGTGGCTGACGGCCCAAGAGCAGAGCTTCTGTGCTTCCCGACAGAGAAGGAAGGAGCCCGTGCCCCCCTGCTTGTTCACGTAGAACATGGCAACTTGATTGTCCGTCTGGACAAGGACGGACTGGTGAGAGGTCAGGTGGGAGAAAGCCTTGAGAGCCAGGCGGATCGCTCTGAGCTCCAGGAAGTTGATCTGCTGAGCAGACTCCCACGTGGTCCAGAGGCCCTGAGTATGTGCCCCTTGGCAATGTGCTCCCCAACCCAGGAGGGACGCATCTGTCGTCAGCACCTGGGCCGGCTGAGGTGACTGAAAAGGCATGCCGAGTACCAGGTTCGGCCGGTGAAGCCACCACTGGAGAGACGAGGCCAGCGGCTCGGAGACGCGCACTAGGTCTGCTAGGCCGCCTGTGGCTTGTTGCCACTGCTTGCTAAGACACCATTGAGCAGGCCGCATATTCAGGCGGGCATTGGGGGTCACATGGACGGTGGAAGCCATATGGCCGAGCAGTCTCAGGAAGCGCCTGGCGGAGACTAGGGGCTGGCTGCGAAAACGGTCGGCTAGGTCCATGAGCCGTTGAGCCCTGTCGAGAGGCAGGAAAGCTCGTGCCTGAGGAGTGTGCAGTCTTGCGCCGATGAACTCGAGATCCTGTGAGGGGAGCAAAGTGGACTTTGCGAAGTTTATGACAAAGCCCAAGTACTGCAGAAGAGTCACCGTGCGGTGTGTGGCGCTGGTGACCTCCGGAGCGGACGCTGCTCTGATGAGCCAGTCGTCGAGGTACGGAAAGACAGAGGCCGTGAAGCCGGAGATGGGCCGCCACCACCGCGAGACATTTTGTGAAGACTCGCGGTGCGGAGGACAGGCCAAAGGGCAGTACTCTGTACTGGTAATGATTTCCTGCCACCACAAACCTTAGGTATTGGCGGTGGCTTGGGTGGATGAGGATGTGCGTGTAGGCATCCTTTAGATCCAAGGAGCATAGCCAATCTCCCTGCTGGAGGTAGGGCAGAAGGATTCCAAGGGTAAGCATTTTGAACTTTTCCCGCACGAGGAACCTGTTGAGGTTGCGCAAGTCCAGGATGGGTCTGAGGCCTCCTGTCCTTCTTGGTACTAGAAAATACCTGGAATAAAAGCCGTGACCTCTCAGGTGGTGGGGCACCGGTTCCACCGCCTGTTCCTGTAGAAGACTTGCTAACTCCTGAAGGAGTAAGTCCCTGTGCAGAGGGAGTCGTGGAGGTTCTCCCGGGAAATAGGAGGGAGGGACCTGGTGGAAGTGGAGAAGATAGCCTTCTCTTACGACTTGAAGCACCCAGGCATCTGAAGTGATGTTGGACCACCTGTGGGCGAAGTGAACCAGCCGGCCTCCGGTGCTGGGAAGAGCCAGCGGAGGGGGAGAGGCTATGCTGAAGGAGTCAAAAGCCCCCACCCTGCTGAGCAGGGGCTGGTGGTGCAGGCTTGGGGGCTTGCTGCCTACGGGACCCGTTACCCCGTCCCTTGGCCTGCTGGCCCTGTTGGGGAGCTGCGGGGGCCTGATATTGGGGGTAGTGTTTATAGGCAGCTGCCTTTCTCGGGTAAAAGGACTTCTTTCCCGAGCCCTTCTTTTTCTGGGAAGGGGCGGAGGTCTTCCTAGAAAGCCTAGTCCTGGTGAGAGTCTCTGTCTCTAGTTGTGCAGCCTTCACGTCCATAGGTTTGCCAAAGAGGTTTTCACCTCGGCAGGGGACATCGACCAACTTGTCCTGCACCCAGGGCTCAAGGTCAGACGACTGAAGCCAAGCCTGTCGGCGGGCACCGATGCCGGCTGTGGCCACTCGAGCCGATGCTTCAAAGCCATCATAGGCTGCTCGGGATATGAACTTTGAGCATTCCCGAATGCCAGTGGACAAGGCTAGGAACCTCCGCAAAGGTTCCTCGGACAACCCAGCGGAGAATCCGGCCAACTCTTTAGCCAGGTCTCGGAGATACATGCCCATGTATAGCTGGTAGGTCTGGACACGACACGCAAGCATAGAGCCCTGGAAACACTTCTTACCAAGGCCATCCAGGTTACGGGCCTCCCTGCCAGGAGGCACCGAGGAGTGCATCTTCTGGCTCTTAAGACGATGCATGGCCGATTCCACTACCATGGAATGGTGTGGTAGCTGTGCTTTTTGGAAGCCAGGGCTCTTGCGGACTCGATAGATAGAATCGACCCGCTTGCTTAGGACCGGCGAGGAGGCCGGACTCTCCCACATGCGGAAGAGTAGTCGTTCCAGCATGGGAGGAACCGGTACAGTAAAGTGTTCCCTGGCGGGAGAGTCATACTGGAGGGAGTCGAGCTCTTCGGCTCGAGGCTCCTCCTCGGGATCTGCAGGGAAGGCCAAAGCCTTGGCCATATCCCTGACGAAGTCCGAGAACCGGGCATCCTCCGGAGGGGACTGCTTCCGAGGTTCGGACTCAGGCGAGTCCGAGGGGACACACCGAGTCCGAAAAGAATCAGGTGACTCTTCCTCTTCAGACTCCCAGACCGACTCCGAGGAGGAATCGGTGGGGTCGGCCCGGGCAGGCAGCGGCGCCGGCCGCCCCGACGCCGAGGGAGTCGGCGTCGACGACCTCGGTCCCGAACGGGAGGCCGAGGGTGACCTCGACTGAGGATCGACTCGAGTTCGCATGGACTCGAGGATCGGTTCGGTCTCCGGGGTCGACTTAGACGTCGACGTCCCGGCGGTCGGGGCAGCGGCGCCAGCGAGGCTGGCGAGCAGTGCCCGCTGCTGGTCCATGAAGGCAGACAGTCTGCTCTCCAAGGCCGTCAACCTGAGTCCCACCTCAGGTGACCCAGCAGCCCCCGACTCGGGCCCCGACGGCGTCGGGCCCGACGTCGGCGGTCTCGGAGGCGAGTCCAGGAGGACCACAGGACTTACCCGAGCAGGCAGCTCCGACTCCATGCGAGGTCGCTTCGAGAGGTGCTCCTTCTCCAAGGACCCGGGACGGCTATCGGGGCTATGCGACCTGGCCCTCGCGGAGCCAGGAGCGTCCACCGACGCCGCCCTCGCGGGTTTCACCTTCCGTCGATGGTCCCCGGAGGGAGAACCCCTGTCGGAGGAACTCCGGCGACGGTCAGAGCTGGAACCTCTTGACGCCAAGGCCTCCGACGAGGTCTGGGTACAGCTGGGGTCAGCGAAGATCCTATCCCGCTGATGCCGCCGACTTCTCAACGCTTTGGAGGACATTTTGCCACAGGCCCCACAGATCATTTCTTCATGATCCGGGCCCAGGCAGCGGAGGCAATTATCGTGTGTGTCAGTTAGTGACATATTTCGGTCACACTGACCACATCGCTTGAAACCACTGGCAGCCATCGGGGGAAAAAGGGCCCCTGCGAGGTCAAAAGACCGGGCTGCCAGTGAAAAAACCGAAAACGAAACTGACTAAATCAGAAAAACCGAAAAAGAAGAAGAGGACTCGTGACCGGCGTCGCGAGTCCGGGCGGGAAGAAAACCGGCGTCGAACCGAAGGAAAAAAGAGAATATTACGAATAAAATCAACTTTTTCGCGGGGACAAGACGGGTACGTCTGTAGGGCTCCGCGGAAAAAAGAAGACTGGCTAAGATGGCACCCTTGGGCGGGAAGACGACCGCGCATGCACGCTGCAATTCCCAAAGGCTTTCTTTGAAAGCTGGGGAAAATTGCTCCGCGAGGGCTCCGTCGGCGCCGACGTCACCCATATGTGAGGACTGACTTCCTACTTGGTCCTGGAGAAACCGCCCATTACCGAAATGTCAGGGCGGTGGAAAACAACAACAAGGTGCAGCTGGTGGAAATAAAGGAGGAAGAAAGAACACCATCAAATGAATAGGAAAGCAAATAGAAAAAAGGAGAGAGAAGGATAGTAAATGACAGCAATAGACAAACAAAAAACACCACAGATAATAGACAGAAGGTGTAGGTAGAATTTGGGGGGGGGGGAGAGGAAGGGGGCAGTATCTGATGTACCAGTCAAATCAAGGGGCTATTGCAGTGGAGGATAACTTAGTGTTATCTTGGTGAAAGGTAATCAGAAGGGATGGGAAGATCATAGACCTGACAGTAGAGGTGGGTTTTGAGAAGGGCCTTGAACCGGGGGAAAGACGGTTCAGTGCGAAGGAAACATAGAAACATGATGACAGAAAAAGACCACAAGGCCCATCTAGTCTGTCCTTCCATAACAACTACAACAGTCCACTTTTTACCTTTAGAGATCCTCTGTGTTGGTCCCATGCTTTTTTGAATTCAGTTACTGTCCTCATCTCTACCACCTCCACTGGGAGACTATTCCACGGATCCACTACTCTTTCCGTAAAGAAATATTTCCGCATATCACTCCTGAATCTATCTCCCTTCACCCTCATCCCATGTCCCCTCGTCGCAGAACTTGCTTTCAATTGAAAGAGGCTCTCTCCCTGAACATTTATGCCACGGAGGTATTTAAACATCTCAATCATATCACCTCTATCCCGCCTTTCCTCTAAGGTGTACATATTAAGATCCTTAAGTCTGTCCTCATATGCTTTATAATGAAGACCACTAATCATCTTAGTAGCAACCCTCTGCACCGACTCCATCCTGTTCACATCCTTTTGAAGGTGCGGTCTCCAGAATTGCACACCATACTCCAAATGAGGTCGCACCAAAGACTTATACAGAGGCATTATCACCTCCTTTTTTCTGCTAGCCATTCCTCTCCGTATGCACCCAAGCATCCTTCTAGCTTTTGCCGTCGCCTTTTCTACCTGTTTAGCTACTTTAAGATCATCGGACACAACTACGCCTAGGTCCCGCTCTTCTTTAGTGGACAAAAGTACTTCACCTCCTATACTGTATTGCTCCCTTGGATTGCTGCAGCCCAAATGCATGACCTTACATTTTTTAACATTAAATCCCAGTTGCCAAATTCTAGACCATTCTTCAAGCTTAGCCAGATCCCTCCTCATGTTATCTACACCTTCCTGGGTGTCTACTTTATTGCAGATTTTGGTATCATCCGCAAAGAGGCAAACCTTACCCGACAGCCCTTCCGCTATATCACTAACAAAGATGTTAAAAAGAATCGGACCAAGGACAGATCCCTGGGGCACACCACTGGTAACATCCTTCTCCTCAGAGTGAGCTCCATTTACTTGTACTCTTTGTCGCCTCCCACCCAACCAATTTCTAACCCAAGCAGTAACTTTAGGGTCCATCCCTAGGGTGCTCAGTTTGTTTATAAGTCGCCTGTGAGGAACAGTGTCAAAGGCTTTACTGAAATCTAAATACACCACATCTAGAGGAGATGGGGAAGGGAATTCCAGAGGGCAGGACTCACACAAAGAAGAAAAGCAGCATGACGGGTCAATTCGAGGTGGGCCTGGGAAGGGAATGGGAGGAAAAGACTATTACCATGTGCAGAACGAAGTAGACGAGGGGTGGGTTGAAGGTAGATGATGTCAGCGAGATACTGAGGCGTATTGGTGTGGAGGACCTTGTGAGTAATAGTGAGAAGCTTATATAGAAATCGGACTTTAATAGGAAGCCAGTGAAGGGAGAGAAGACAGGGAGTCACATGATCCTGAGGGGAGGAGTGAGTAAGAAGACGTGCAGCCCTGTTCTGGATTAACTGAAGTTGTCGAAGCTGATATTGGGGGAGACCAGCGAAAAGTGAGTTGCAATAATCAAGTCAGGTAATCACCAGTGAGAGGACAAGAGTTGTAAGTGAAGAGGGGGAAGAAATGGCCGAACAGCCTGGATTCTACGAAGGTGAAAGAATGAGCTACGCACCAATGTGGAGATGTGTTGGTGAAATAAAAGAGGGGTCAAGAGTAACACCAAGGTAACGAAGAACAGGGACCAGAGGAATCGGAGAAGTGGACATAAGGGGTGCCAAGTTGGGGGAGGGGGTACCGAAAGTAAACCAAATGGCGGCTGATTTAGAAGGGCTGACATGTAGAAAGTTACTAGTGAACCAATCAGAAACAGAGGCAAGACAGGTGTTGAGAGCGAGGAGATCTGGGGTTGAGGGGCTTGTATAGTAGACCAAAAGAATATCATTGGCGAAAAAGTAGGCAGATATTCCAGCCTGTTGTATAAGCAAGGCCAAGGAAGCAAGGAAGATATTAAAGAGGAGGGGGGCAAGGATGGAGCCCTGGGGGACACCACAGTGCAAAGGAAAGGAGGGGGAGGTGTTGGGTCCTGAGCAAACGGCAAAGGTGCGAGATGAAAGGAAAGACCAAAACCATTGAAGAACGATGCCATGAATACCGAGATCCGATAGACGGGTGAGGAGAGTACAGTGATCGACAACATCAAACGCAGCAGAAAGATCCAGGGAAACAGCAATAGATTTATCACCACGATCGTGGGAACGGTGTAGTTCACTAAGAAGTGCCAAGAGGATGGTTTCAGTGCTGTAGCCGGTCTAAATCCTAATTGACGGGGGTGTAATGAAAGAGTGGAATCGAGGTGTGAGGTGAGATGGTGGAAAACAAGTCTTTCAAGAAAAGGAAGGTTGGAGACGGGGCGCCAATTTGCGGGAACAGAGGAGTCAAGGTTTGCTTTTTTAAGAAGAGGGCGAACCAAAGCATGCTTCCAGCTGGTGGGAAAACAACCAGAGGTGAGACTGGAGTTGAGTATATTCATTTATTTAACCAGTTTTGTATACTACCTTATCCTTCAATCAAAGTGGTTGACAAGACAACAAAGGCTTACATATTGAGGGTATGGGAAAACAAAAACGATACTGTTTTGTTTTGTATTTATATTGTAATGTATGTTATAATACTATATCATAGTGAAATTAAATATACATAATGGATTAATTTAAGTTATTTCACCAAATGATTCTATAAATAAGTAAGTCTTTAAAGATTTGCGAAAGTCCTTAAGGTCTTCCTGAGTTCTTAAGTCTTCAGGAATAGAATTCCATAACTCTAGTGCCATAAAGGAAAACGCTCTTTTAGAAGTCATTTGTTTTGATTTGTTGGAGTTCAAAGGAGTATTAAGTGTATTGATATTTTGAGATCGTCTTGGTCTTATGCTCTTGTCTTTTGAAATAACAGATTGTAGAATATCCGCTGAGGATTGGTGAAAATTTTTGAAAATAGTCATTAGGTTTTTTTTTTTGCCCTTGCAATAACCGGAAGGAAATGTAACTGTTTGAGGACAGGAGTTATGCATTCAAAATTTGTAGGGCCAGTTATAATACGTGCAGTGGTGTTCTGAACTAATTGGAGAGGATGGATAGAGTGTTTAGGAAGACCTTGA